>CM055735.1:3227096-3531860 GCA_029465975.1 Dallia pectoralis | reverse complement strand
CAGGTTTATACTCCCCTGAACTCCCCATTCTCCTCCCTCCCTTTTTGTTTAAGTAATTGACCTCCTCTCTTCTCCCAACATCTCTCTACTTTGGTATTTCTCTAAATACCATTACAGATGACCATTCCTAAGAAGGTATAGATATTTAAACTATGCTCTGGTCTTGCCACGGTGCTTGCTTGTCACGTTCTTTTTTACAAAACATCTGCATTTGCTTATATCTTTTTATTGCGCTGTTCGTGGTTTTACTCAACACTTCTGGAGTTTATACCCCTGACCGAGAACCTTTTGTGTCATTGACACTTTTTTTTTTTGTTTGGTTTTGTGAGACATTTCAAAGCATGATTTCACATTTCCGGGCTGTTCCGCAAATTATTTACCTTAAAAAAATGATGTTCAAGTGTGCGCTTGCTCTCATTGTGATGCACAGTGTTTTTTAAATCCACATCACTCACTAATCTGTTAACTATATTATGTCTCTAAAGTCAAATTTTAGCAAAATGGTTAGCACACACTTGCACAAAGATTTAAATGGTGATTGTGAATGCATTTACTTAATATAATCTTTTCTGTGGAGTGATGCCTGTGTGTGCGGACTAATCTTAACCCTGTTTCTGCTCCTCGCGTCCTCTGCTGGGCCTATGTCCGTCTGTCCGTCCGACTGCGTTTGTCCTCTATTCCCTCCTCCTCTACCCCCTCCTCCTCTACCCAACTTCCACAAGCCCGTAACCCGTCGTAGCACTAAGGTGAGCGTATGACATCAGACAGTCAGACAAACATTTATGGAACATTGGCATTCAGAAGAACATGTGTTCTTCTATATATCATTTGATGTAATACATGTATGATTCGTATGGCAATAGAAAGGTACCAGAGTGTGGAAGTAGCTATACGCAGTTTCCTTTAGAGACTGTCCATATAAAGAGATAACATCTAAAGGGGGCAGTGTATGAGCTGGTTATAGAGACTTCCCATATAAAGAGATAACATCTAAAGGGGGCAGTGTATGAGCTGGTTATAGAGACTGCCCATATAAAGAGATAACATCTAAAGGGGGCAGTGTATGAGCTGGTTATAGAGACTGCCCATATAAAGAGATAACATCTAAAGGGGGCAGTGTATGAGCTGGTTATAGAGACTGCCCATATAAAGAGATAACATCTAAAGGTGGCAGTATATGAGCTGGTTATAGAGACTGCCCAGTATATGAGGGTTTTATAGTGGCTGACTTCACAGAGAGAAATGTCATAATCAACAGACAGTTCTTCCTGCCCTAACTATGTACTTTATTATAAAACAACAGTGGAACACTCCAGCACGCCTTTCTTGCTCCAGTTCCCTCCCCTCCCTCCTCATGGTACGTTCCCAAGCCTACAACCTACTGGCCTCCTCAGGGAGAGACCAACTGGCCCTTGAAGAGTGAACTCTGGTCGTTGTGGTCAAATGTCAAATAACTGGAGAAACAATATCTTATATCGTTTATTTGTCAACACAACTTTCAACAAAAGGGAACAAATATTTTTCTGATTCAGTCTCACTACCAGCTACGACCAGAGTTCACCCTTTTCCACCTAGTTCACTTAACTTATGCCGGTTCCTTCCAGCACAGCTGATGCTTTTGAGTGTTGGCTAGATCTGCACTGTAATGGTGACTTAGGTCTGTATGGCACTGGGTGAGGCTGTCTACCAACTGTGTGCCAAACGTATTTACACACCACGTCCGGTTCACTTTATATGGTTCACTATGCTTGGATGCCAGTCTGTTTCTGCTCTCTGATCGACTTCTGGGCAACCAAAATGAATAATGGAGTTGGCAAGAGCACAATCAGATCTGGCTGGTCTAGTTCACTTTGATCAGTTGGATGAACATGTTTTGGAACTGTCTCCAAAATGTTATTTTCTCTCTTGCTTGCCTTTTTGTGTGTATTGTCTTGTTTCGGGACCTGTTTTCATCCCCACTTTTGTGTATTTGGTCCTGGAACACAGACCCCCCGCGTCTCAGCCACCCCAGCCTCTGGCATGTCCAGTTCTCTGTCCAGGGAAGACGTCAGTGAAGGCGGTCTGTCTTCTAAGGGCACGCTGGGGGCTCCCGTGGTCCCCCAGCCCAGCAGCTCGCCTGGAGCTCCACCCCCACCAATCTCTAGCAAGGTCAGTCGCCGACCACCAAGCCAGGGCCAATCAGATGGTCCAATAATATTGGTGTTCACCAATGCAAGTTCGGTAGTGCTGGTTGTAGATAAGGGCGGCCTGGCACAAGTAAGACAACACTTAAGTAAAAAGCCTGCCTACTAGAAGCTCTACAGAACCAGAGTCGGGCATATTGATCTAAGGCAATAATTTTCACTTCATCTGTTGTTCGCTCATCTGTTGTTTACCTTGTGTTGTGACTCTTATATTCCATCCATTGTTCGCTCATCTGTTGTTTACCTTGTGTTGTGACTCTTATATTCCATCCATTGTTCGCTCATCTGTTGTTTACCTTGTGTTGTGACTCTTATATTCCATCCATTGTTCGCTCATCTGTTGTTTACCTTGTGTTGTGACTCTTATATTCCATCCATTGTTCTCTCATCTGTTGTTTACCTTGTGTTGTGACTCTTATATTCCATCCATTGTTCGCTCATCTGTTGTTTACCTTGTGTTGTGACTCTTATATTCCATCCATTGTTCGCTCATCTGTTGTTTACCTTGTGTTGTGACTCTTATATTCCATCCATTGTTCGCTCATCTGTTGTTTACCTTGTGTTGTGACTCTTATATTCCATCCATTGTTCGCTCATCTGTTGTTTACCTTGTGTTTTGACTCTTATATTCCATCCATGTCTTGGTTGTGAACAGGCCGAGCCTCCCGTGTCCAAGCAGGTAGGGGTGTTTGTCTGGAAGCATGCATTGTTCAGGTTTTGGGCATGTAGTTTAACCAACTAACCAAGTTCACAGGAACGCTCAGAAAGGCGCTTCTCATCAACCTTACTGCTGCTGCACTTGGCTGTGCCACCACAGAGGGCAGAGTTTCCTTCGTTTCTCACTGTACTGTGCAATTCAAGTATCACGCTCTCCGTCCTCTTAATGGTTTTATCCCACAGACTTTCTGACAACATTGCTGGTCATTGAGTTTCCAAAGTTGGATTAGGTATTAAAATCTTTAGTTAACAGTTTATTTAAAGGATGAGAGATCACTTTTTTTATTAGATTTTGAAGAAAGCTATTTTTATTTTATTCAGTTCATTATAATTCTTCTCAATATAGCTATTTATTAGAAAATGTTTTGCTAATATATCATGAATAATTGTCCATGACTGAGACTTCTTAATTATTCCATGTTTGGAATCACTACAACCTGCAATGTTATCAAATGGACTGAAATAATATCACTACAACCAACCTGCAATGTTATCAAATGGACTGAAATAATATCACTACAACCAACCTGCAATGTTATCAAATGGACTGAAATAATATGCCGTTCTACTAACTGAACCAGAATCTCAGTAAGGTGAGACAGGACAGGTTAGCAGTCCGGTGGCTTTGCTTTTTGGGAATGTTAAAGCCTTCTGGTTTCGGGGTCTTTATATGCGGGGCGCTTTAAACTCAGCTATTCTATTCGCTCCCTGAAGGCAAAAAACAGCAAGTGCGCTATTGCCTTTTCCTGATTGCAATAGGAGTGTTTGTGCTGCTGTGCTTCTGTCTCTCCATCTGTCTCTTCTTATTAATTCTGTTCTTCTGACCAGGAGGAGGAGTCCCTGCGTGTCCAGGTGAAGGATCTGGAAGAGAAACTGGAGACTCTGAAGATCAAGCGGGCAGAGGACAAGGTATTGTTTTTATTCAGAAATTTTGCATTTCTATAGAAATTAATTCTTTAGAAATTAGTGTAAACCGTGTACACATTGCCTATATTTCCCTAATATTTAGGTGAAGCTGAAGGAGCTGGAGAAACACAAGATCCAGCTGGAACAGCTGCAGGAGTGGAAGAGCAAAATGCAGGAGCAGCAGGCCGACCTACAGAAACAACTGAAAGAGGCCAAGAAGGTAACCAGTACATTAAGTCATTATACAGTAGATTCAATTTAAAGTAAAGGTCACAGTACCGCCAGCTGATGTAGTGACAGGTGTAAAAGATCAAAATGCACAAGCAGCAAGATGGTACAGAAACTACCAGCAAGGTGTAGTGCAGAAACTACCAGCAATGTGTAGTGCAGAAACTACCAGCAAGGTGTAGTGCAGAAACTACCAGCAAGGTGTAGTACAGAAACTACCAGCAAGGTGTAGTGCAGAAACTACCAGCAAGGTGTAGTACAGAAACTACCAGCAAGGTGTAGTACAGAAACTACCAGCAAGGTATAGAACAGAAACTACCAGCCAGGTGTAGTGCAGAAACTACCAGCCAGGTGTAGTGCAGAAACTACCAGCAAGGTGTAGTGCAGAAACTACCAGCAAGGTGTAGTGCAGAAACTACCAGCAAGGTGTAGTACAGAAACTACCAGCAAGGTGTAGTACAGAAACTACCAGCAAGGTATAGTACAGAAACTACCAGCAAGGTATAGTACAGAAACTACCAGCAAGGTATAGTACAGAAACTACCAGCAAGGTGTAGTACAGAAACTACCAGCAAGGTGTAATACAGAAACTACCAGCAAGGTGTAGTGCAGAAACTACCAGCAAGGTGTAGTACAGAAACTACCAGCAAGGTGTAGTGCAGAAACTACCAGCAAGGTGTAGTGCAGAAACTACCAGCAAGGTGTAGTGCAGAAACTACCAGCAAGGTGTAGTACAGAAACTACCAGCAAGGTTTTGCGCAGAAACTACCAGAAAAACCAAGTATATTACTTGACAAATCAAT
The DNA here is from genome assembly GCA_029465975.1 of Dallia pectoralis. Classification (NCBI taxonomy): domain Eukaryota; kingdom Metazoa; phylum Chordata; class Actinopteri; order Esociformes; family Umbridae; genus Dallia; species Dallia pectoralis. The sequence continues at coordinate 3,527,023 of CM055735.1, read as the reverse complement.
TTGAGTTAGCTAGAGTACCAAATATTGGTTCTTTTTGGGTACATTTCTGAGTCTTTTATTAGAGTAGATCTGAGTTGATGAGGAAATGTAATTCCCTTTGTGATGTGCTATTGAACCACATGTGGATATATTGGGTTATCAGGTGCATAGTTCTAGCTTCGGTCTGGTTAACATCTAATGCCATTGCCATTTTTCCTCACACAGATGTAAGACATTATGTATTGACACTAATATTCTGTTATCTCTGTCAGGATGCCCGGGAAGCCCAGGAGGCAAAGGACCACTACATGGAAGAGATGTCGGATACTGCGGATGCCATTGAGATGGCCACACTGGATAAGGAGATGGCAGAGGAACGGTCTGAGAGCTTGCAGGTCTGTGTTGGTTTACTACAGGTTCTGTTTACTCCTGTATTCACATATAAAGGTCAGAAGAAAATACGCTATGTAATGTGCAGGTGGAGGTGGAGTCTCTCAAGGAGAAGGTGGAGGAACTAACAATGGATCTGGAGATCATCAAACACGAGATAGAAGAGAAAGGTCAGTGTATTCATGGTTGGTGGCATACTATAATAGAACACAGTAAAGATGTTTTTAATTTAAGGTGTGCGTGTAACTAACTCTATTAGAAAGGTTTAGTGGCTCTGGGCAGCTGCAGCCTCTGGGTACACTTATACTGCAGCCTCTGGGTACACTTATACTGCAGCCTCTGGGTACACTTATACTGCAGCCTCTGGTTACACTTATACTGCAGCCTCTGGGTACACTTATACTGCAGCCTCTGGTTACACTTATACTGCAGCCTCTGGGTACACTTATACTGCAGCCTCTGGGTACACTTATACTGCAGCCTCTGGTTACACTTATACTGCAGCCTCTGGGTACACTTATACTGCAGCCTCTGGTTACACTTATACTGCAGCCTCTGGGTACACTTATACTGCAGCCTCTGGGTACACTTATACTGCAGCCTCTGGGTACACTTATACTGCAGCCTCTGGCCTCTGGTTACACTTATACTGCAGCCTCTGCAGCCTCTGGGTACACTTATACTGCAGCCTCTGGGTACACTTATACTGCAGCCTCTGGGTACACTTATACTGCAGCCTCTGGGTACACTTATACTGCAGCCTCTGGGTACACTTATACTGCAGCCTCTGGGTACACTTATACTGCAGCCTCTGGTTACACTTATACTGCAGCCTCTGGGTACACTTATACTGCAGCCTCTGGGTACACTTATACTGCAGCCTCTGGTTACACTTATACTGCAGCCTCTGGGTACACTTATACTGCAGCCTCTGGGTACACTTATACTGCAGCCTCTGGTTACACTTATACTGCAGCCTCTGGTTACACTTATACTGCAGCCTCTGGTTACACTTATACTGCAGCCTCTGGGTACACTTATACCGCAGCCTCTGGTTACACTTATACTGCAGCCTCTGGGTACACTTATACTGCAGCCTCTGGTTACACTTATACTGCAGCCTCTGGGTACACTTATACTGCAGCCTCTGGTTACACTTATACTTATACTCTGGTTACACTTATACTGCAGCCTCTGGTTACACTTATACTGCAGCCTCTGGGTTACACTTATAGTGCAGCCTCTGGGTACACTTATAGTGCAGCCTCTGGTTACACTTATACCGCAGCCTCTGGGTTACAGCCTTTATACTGCAGCCTCTGGGTACACTTATACCGCAGCCTCTGGGTACACTTATACTGCAGCCTCTGGGTACACTTATACTGCAGCCTCTGGGTACACTTATACTGCAGCCTCTGGGTACACTTATACTGCAGCCTCTGGGTACACTTATACTGCAGCCTCTGGGTTACACTTATACTGCAGCCTCTGGTTACACTTATACCGCAGCCTCTGGTTTATACCGCAGCCTTATACCAGCAGCCTCTGGTTACACTTATACCAGCAGCCTCTGGCCTCTGGGTACACTTATACCGCAGCCTCTGGGTACACTTATACCGCAGCCTCTGGGTACACTTATACCGCAGCCTCTGGGTACACTTATACTGCAGCCTCTGGGTACACTTATACTGCAGCCTCTGGGTACACTTATACTGCAGCCTCTGGGTACACTTATACTGCAGCCTCTGGGTACGCTTATACTGCAGCCTCTGGGTACGCTTATAGTGCAGCCTCTGGGTACGCTTATACTGCAGCCTCTGGTTACGCTTATAGTGCAGCCTCTGGTTACACTTATAGTGCAGCCTCTGGTTACACTTATACTGCAGCCTCTGGGTACACTTATACTGCAGTCTCTGGGTACACTTATAACTTTATTGGGAAGAAAGCCTAATGGTAGCTAACACATATTCGTTACCAGGTTCTGACGGAGCTGCTTCCAGTTACCAAGTCAAGCAACTGGAAGAGCAGAACTGCAGACTAAAAGAGGCTCTTGTGAGGTGAGTGTGTTTTATAAACAAAATGCCTCAAGCGTCTGACTGCCAGTGTTTATCCAACATTACAATCTTGGACACTCTTTGTCATTACCAGACACACTGGCATTTCAGGAATCTGGAATGTTTAAAATGTTAAATGGATTTATCTGGAAGTTGCTCATTGGTTGTTGTAAAAACAGAACAATTAGAACTTCAAATTTAATTTGAATTATAAACAGCCAAAAACAAGTATGAAGCTTAAAATTAAAATTAATTTTCATATTTTAAGACCAAAGGAAGATCAGACTTCTAGGCACATAAAATGGTGTATATGAAGTGAAATAGTTTCATAAAATACTGACAACCAGACTATACTGTTTGTACTTCCACTCCGCACTTTATCTGTTTCCAGGAATCCATCCTTAAATGTTTTTTTGTGTCTTTAATACTTTAACTGTCTGTCGTTCTCCCAGGATGCGTGACCTGTCATCGTCTGAGAAGCAGGAGCACGTGAAGCTGCAGAAGCAGATGGAGAAGAAGAACGCAGAGCTGGAGGTGCTGAGGAGCCACAAAGAGAAACTGCAAGAGGAGACGACGCAGGCAGAGGCCACAATCGATGAGCTGAAGGAGCAGGTCTGCATGGAGCGTAGATAGAAAACAAGTAGAATGGAATCACTAATATCTAACAATATATAATCACTATCTAGGCTATAGATGTGTTTATAAATGGTCCAGTGTTGCTTAGACACAGAGTGTGGTGACTGCTTATGTAAGGCCATAGATGTGTTTATAAATGGTCCAGTGTTGCTTAGACACAGAGTGTGGTGACTGCTTATGTATGGCCATAGATGTGTTTATAAATGGTCCAGTGTTGCTTAGACACAGAGTGTGGTGACTGCTTATGTAAGGCCATAGATGTGTTTATAAATGGTCCAGTGTTGCTTAGACACAGAGTGTGGTGACTGCTTATGTATGGCCATAGATGTGTTTATAAATGGTCCAGTGTTGCTCAGACACAGAGTGTGGTGACTGCTTATGTAAGGCCATAGATGTGTTTATAAATGGTCCAGTGTTGCTTAGACACAGAGTGTGGTGACTGCTTATGTATGGCCATAGATGTGTTTATAAATGGTCCAGTGTTGCTCAGACACAGAGTGTGGTGACTGCTTATGTATGGCCATAGATGTGTTTATAAATGGTCCAGTGTTGCTTAGACACAGAGTGTGGTGACTGCTTATGTATGGCCATAGATGTGTTTATAAATGGTCCAGTGTTGCTCAGACACAGAGTGTGGTGACTGCTTATGTAAGGCCATAGATGTGTTTATAAATGGTCCAGTGTTGCTCAGACACAGAGTGTGGTGACTGCTTATGTATGGCCATAGATGTATTTATAAATGGTCCAGTGTTGCTTAGACACAGAGTGTGGTGACTGCATATGTATGGCCATAGATGTGTTTATAAATAATCCAGTGTTGCTCAGACACAGAGTGTGGTGACTGCTTATGTATGGCCATAGATGTGTTTATAAATGGTCCTGTGTTGCTCAGACACAGAGTGTGGTGACTGCTTATGTAAGGCCATAGATGTGTTTATAAATGGTTCAGTGTTGCTCAGACACAGAGTGTGGTGACTGCTTATGTATGGCCATAGATGTGTTTATAAATGGTTCAGTGTTGCTCAGACACAGAGTGTGGTGACTGCTTATGTATGGCCATATATGTGTTTATAAATAATCCAGTGTTGCTCAGACACAGAGTGTGGTGACTGCTAGGCCCAAGTTGTCAGTTAAATTCATGAAACATCAATCAAATCATCAATATTTAGGACACCTAATTTTACTTTGGTCCAACTGACAAATGTTTTTTAACCAAATGCCTTCAAGTTAGGGTGCTTTAATGGGCTGCCACATTGGGCTTTTAATTCAGAAAGTAAAATGAGTGAACTATGTGTATTGTTAGTGACTTTCCAGTGTTTGCTAAGTGGCTGTAACGTTGTGTTAAGGTGGATGCTGCTCTACTAACGTTGTGTTAAGGTGGATGCTGCTTTTGTAACGTTGTGTTAAGGTGGATGCTGCTCTACTAACGTTGTGTTAAGGTGGATGCTGCTTTTGTAACGTTGTGTTAAGGTGGATGCTGCTCTACTAACGTTGTGTTAAGGTGGATGCTGCTTTTGTAACGTTGTGTTAAGGTGGATGCTGCTCTACTAACGTTGTGTTAAGGTGGATGCTGCTCTACTAACGTTGTGTTAAGGTGGATGCTGCTCTTGTAACGTTGTGTTAAGGTGGATGCTGCTCTTGTAACGTTGTGTTAAGGTGGATGCTGCTTTTGTAACGTTGTGTTAAGGTGGATGCTGCTCTACTAACGTTGTGTTAAGGTGGATGCTGCTTTTGTAACGTTGTGTTAAGGTGGATGCTGCTCTACTAACGTTGTGTTAAGGTGGATGCTGCTCTTGGAGCGGAGGAGATGGTGGAAACTCTGACGGAACGAAGTCTGGACCTGGAGGAGAAGGTCCGGGAGCTGAGAGAGACTGTTACTGACCTGGTGAGTCCAAATACAATACAATACATTTTCATAAATACATATCAGCTGTTATATTTCCACTGCACACACTACTGTGGGTATTCGATTCTGACCTACTACACAGCAGTTGATTTGCAACAGAATAAATGTTAAATGTTTATAACTAGCAGGTCAAAATAAAGATCAAACTAAACACATTACAATTTTTTTTTAATTATTGCGATTTCAACATTTGCTGCAATTCAATCCCTAATAAAGTCATTTCCATCCAGGTTTTGTTGACTTGAGTCATATTTTTTCAGTGGCTGTGTTGTACTACTTTGGTATTGCTTGCATTTTAAATGTGTCCTTGGCAGTTACTGGCAGGTTCTGTATTATTTTAAATGTGTCCTTGACAGTTACTGGCAGGTTCTGTATTAGACTCCATGATTAATGGCTGCTGCTTTGGTATTGCTTGCATTTTAAATGTGTCCTTGACAGTTACTGGCAGGTTCTGTATTAGACTCCATGATTAATGGCTGCTGCTTTGGTATTGCTTGCATTTTAAATGTGTCCTTGACAGTTACTGGCAGGTTCTGTATTAGACTCCATGATTAATGGCTGCTGCTTTGGTATTGCTTGCATTTTAAATGTGTCCTTGACAGTTACTGGCAGGTTCTGTATTAGACTCCATGATTAATGGCTGCTGCTTTGGTATTGCTTGCATTTTAAATGTGTCCTTGACAGTTACTGGCAGGTTCTGTATTAGACTCCATGATTAATGGCTGCTGCTTTGGTATTGCTTGCATTTTAAATGTGTCCTTGACAGTTACTGGCAGGTTCTGTATTAGACTCCATGATTAATGGCTGCTGCTTTGGTATTGCTTGCATTTTAAATGTGTCCTTGACAGTTACTGGCAGGTTCTGTATTAGACTCCATGATTAATGGCTGCTGCTTTGGTATTGCTTGCATTTTAAATGTGTCCTTGACAGTTACTGGCAGGTTCTGTATTAGACTCCATGATTAATGGCTGCTGCTTTGGTATTGCTTGCATTTTAAATGTGTCCTTGACAGTTACTGGCAGGTTCTGTATTAGACTCCATGATTAATGGCTGCTGCTTTGGTATTGCTTGCATTTTAAATGTGTCCTTGACAGTTACTGGCAGGTTCTGTATTAGACTCCATGATTAATGGCTGCTGCTTTGGTATTGCTTGCATTTTAAATGTGTCCTTGACAGTTACTGGCAGGTTCTGTATTAGACTCCATGATTAATGGCTGCTGCTTTGGTATTGCTTGCATTTTAAATGTGTCCTTGACAGTTACTGGCAGGTTCTGTATTAGACTCCATGATTAATGGCTGCTGCTTTGGTATTTAATGCTTGCATTTTAAATGTGTCCTTGACAGTTACTGGCAGGTTCTGTATTAGACTCCATGATTAATGGCTGCTGCTTTGGTATTGCTTGCATTTTAAATGTGTCCTTGACAGTTACTGGCAGGTTCTGTATTAGACTCCATGATTAATGGCTGCTGCTTTGGTATTGCTTGCATTTTAAATGTGTCCTTGACAGTTACTGGCAGGTTCTGTATTAGACTCCATGATTAATGGCTGCTGCTTTGGTATTGCTTGCATTTTAAATGTGTCCTTGACAGTTACTGGCAGGTTCTGGACAGGTTCTGTATTATTTTAAATGACTCCATGATTAATGGCTGCTGCTTTGGTATTGCTTGCATTTTAAATGTGTCCTTGACAGTTACTGGCAGGTTCTGTATTAGACTCCATGATTAATGGCTGCTGCTTTGGTATTGCTTGCATTTTAAATGTGTCCTTGACAGTTACTGGCAGGTTCTGTATTAGACTCCATGATTAATGGCTGCTGCTTTGGTATTGCTTGCATTTTAAATGTGTCCTTGACAGTTACTGGCAGGTTCTGTATTAGACTCCATGATTAATGGCTGCTGCTTTGGTATTGCTTGCATTTTAAATGTGTCCTTGACAGTTACTGGCAGGTTCTGTATTAGACTCCATGATTAATGGCTGCTGCTTTGGTATTGCTTGCATTTTAAATGTGTCCTTGACAGTTACTGGCAGGTTCTGTATTAGACTCCATGATTAATGGCGGCTGCTTTGGCAAACATTTGTTAATGTGAATTGGAATAAACGGAAAGAGTCACCATCCATGTCCTCTGGCATTCTACAGGAAGCGATTAACGAGATGAATGATGAGCTGCAGGAGAACAGCAGGGAGACTGAGATGGAGCTGAGAGAACAGCTGGACCTGAGTGGTGCCAGGGTGAGGGAGGCCCAGAAGAGGGTGGAGGCTGCCCAGGAGACTGTGGCCGATTACCAGCAGACCATCAACAAGTACAGAGAGCTAACCTCCAGCCTACAGGTGAAGATACAGAAGATGAAGGTCTTGGCTAAATGGAGAAGTATATACTGTTTGTCTGTATTTAGTGTGTGTGTGTGTGTGTGTGTGTGTAGGATGCTAACAGGGAACTGACCAGTGCTCAGAATGCCAACGCAGAGCAGGTCCATCAGCCACCTGCAGAGCTGTTTGACTTCAAGATCAAGTTTGCTGAGACCAAGGCCTACGCCAAGGTAAGACTCACCAAATGGATTTGCAGAAAGTACATTTAACCACATTTAACTTGACAGTCGCTCTCATCCTGCGGACCACTGGATTACTGAAAGTCAAGTGAATCAGAAGGCCAACCATAAAACGATGCATGTGTCATTCCAGGCCATCGAGATGGAGTTAAGGAAGATGGAGGTCAGCCAGGCCAACAGACAGGTGTCTCTGCTGACCTCATTCATGCCAGACTCCTTCCTGCGTCACGGTGGAGATCAGGACTGTATCCTGGTTCTGCTCCTCATCCCACGGCTCATCTGTAAGGTATGGAGACAGAGAGTGGGCTCACTATCAGACTGAGGACCCATTTCAGTTGCACACTATTTAAGGTATGGAGACAGAGAGTGGGCTCACTATCAGACTGAGGACCCATTTCAGTTGCACACTATTTAAGGTATGGAGACAGAGAGTGGGCTCACTATCAGACTGAGGACCCATTTCAGTTGCACACTATTTAAGGTATGGAGACAGAGAGTGGACTCACTATCAGACTGAGGACCCATTTCAGTTGCACACTATTTAAGGTATGGAGACAGAGAGTGGACTCACTATCAGACTGAGGACCCATTTCAGTTGCACACTATTTAGAGAGTGGGACTCACTATCAGACTGAGGACCCATTTCAGTGCACACTATTTAAGGTATGGAGACAGAGAGTGGACTCACTATCAGACTGAGGACCCATTTCAGTTGCACACTATTTAAGGTATGGAGACAGAGAGTGGACTCACTATCAGACTGAGGACCCATTTCAGTTGCACACTATTTAAGGTATGGAGACAGAGAGTGGACTCACTATCAGACTGAGGACCCATTTCAGTTGCACACTATTTAAGGTATGGAGACAGAGAGTGGACTCACTATCAGACTGAGGACCCATTTCAGTTGCACACTATTTAAGGTATGGAGACAGAGAGTGGACTCACTATCAGACTGAGGACCCATTTCAGTTGCACACTATTTAAGGTATGGAGACAGAGAGTGGACTCACTATCAGACTGAGGACCCATTTCAGTTGCACACTATTTAAGGTATGGAGACAGAGAGTGGACTCACTATCAGTCTGAGGACCCATTTCAGTTGCACACTATTTAAGGTATGGAGACAGAGAGTGGACTCACTATCAGACTGAGGACCCATTTCAGTTGCACACTATTTAAGGTATGGAGACAGAGAGTGGACTCACTATCAGACTGAGGACCCATTTCAGTTGCACACTATTTAAGGTATGGAGACAGAGAGTGGACTCACTATCAGACTGAGGACCCATTTCAGTTGCACACTATTTAAGTTGCACACTATTTAGGTGAGACTGAGGACCCATTTCAGTTGCACACTATTTAAGGTATGGAGACAGAGAGTGGACTCACTATCAGACTGAGACCCATTTCAGTTGCACACTATTTAAGGTATGGAGACAGAGAGTGGACTCACTATCAGACTGAGGACCCATTTCAGTTGCACACTATTTAAGGTATGGAGACAGACCCATTTCAGAGTGGACTCACTATCAGACTGAGGACCCATTTCAGTTGCACACTATTTAAGGTATGGAGACAGAGAGTGGACTCACTATCAGACTGAGGACCCATTTCAGTTGCACACTATTTAAGGTATGGAGACAGAGAGTGGACTCACTATCAGACTGAGGACCCATTTTAGTTGCACACTATTTAAGGTATGGAGACAGAGAGTGGACTCACTATCAGACTGAGGACCCATTTCAGTTGCACACTATTTAAGGTATGGAGACAGAGAGTGGACTCACTATCAGACTGAGGACCCATTTCAGTTGCACACTATTTAAGGTATGGAGACAGAGAGTGGGCTCACTATCAGTCTGAGGACCCATTTCAGTTGCACACTATTTAAGGTATGGAGACAGAGAGTGGACTCACTATCAGACTGAGGACCCATTTTAGTTGCACACTATTTAAGGTATGGAGACAGAGAGTGGACTCACTATCAGTCTGAGGACCCATTTCAGTTGCACACTATTTAAGGTATGGAGACAGAGAGTGGACTCACTATCAGACTGAGGACCCATTTTAGTTGCACACTATTTAAGGTATGGAGACAGAGAGTGGACTCACTATCAGACTGAGGACCCATTTCAGTTGCACACTATTTAAGGTATGGAGACAGAGAGTGGACTCACTATCAGACTGAGGACCCATTTCAGTTGCACACTATTTAAGTGAGGACATTATAGGTGAGGGATGTAGTTTTTACTGGTCCTCAGATAATATAGATTTTTGTTTTGTTTTAGGATTAAGTGTATAGTTATTTAGGTTTAGGGAAAGGATTATGGGTTATGCTTTGGTAAAGGTTTAGGGTAAATGTTTTAGATTTGATTAAGGAGAACTTTCCCATCGTTCCCTTACAGAGAGAGATAGTGTGTGCTAGGCCTGTTCTTATGGTGTTTCCATGGTATTTGAATATCAAAAAACATATCAAAAACAATTCAAATACAAGAATCCATATTTGAGTTGGAATTTAGCGATAGTTACGGCTTACGATTACACCAAAATGTCAAAGGTGCCAAACATCCAGGTCTGGAAGCATTTCATTTTCCACAGGCGGATACATTGTAAATAGGAAAAGTGCTGCATTTTACAGGTTGCCATGCTAGTAGTTCTGTCAAACAACAAATATAGAAAGCCAATTTGGTAGAATATTTGAGCCAGATTATTTGGTAATGGGATGTAATTCCACATGTGCAAATTCTGTTGTTGTCCGTCAACATTTCAACCTGTATGCACATATATTAAAATATGCTTATTTCATGTGACTGTGTGGTCCTGCTGGTGGCTTTAATCAACGTGTGTGTGTGTGTGTGTGTGTGTGTGTGTGTGTGTGTGTGTGTGTGTGTGGTGTGTGTGTGTGTGTGTGTGTGTGTGTGTGTGTGTGTGTGTGTGTGTGTGTGTTTTTTTCTCCCGTATTTTCCTTCATCCATCCAGGCTGAGTTGATCAGTAAGCAGGCCCAGGAGAAGTTTGATCTGAACGGTCACTCAGGGGAGAGGACCGGTGTAAAGATGAGAGGACCACCTGGGGAACAGCTCAGCTTCGCCTCAGGCCTGGTCTACTCCCTCACCCTGCTCCAGGCCATCCTGCACAAATACGAACAGTAAGACCCATCAACTGGACTGCTGGTTAAAATATCTGGCTAACCTGCCTATCAAATGTCTGGCTAACCTGCCTATCACAAATGTCTGGCTAACCTGCCTATCACAAATGTCTGGCTAACCTGCCTATCACAGTTCACACGTATCTGGCTAACCTGCCTATAACAGTTCACACATATCTGGCTAACCTGCCTATAACAGTTCACACGTATCTGGCTAACCTGCCTATAACAGTTCACACGTATCTGGCTAACCTGCCTATAACAGTTCACACGTATCTGGCTAACCTGCCTATAACAGTTCACACGTATCTGGCTAACCTGCCTATAACAGTTCACACGTATCTGGCTAACCTGCCTATAACAGTTCACACACATCTGGCTAACCTGCCTATAACAGTTCACACGTATCTGGCTAACCTGCCTATAACAGTTCACACGTATCTGGCTAACCTGCCTATAACAGTTCACACACATCTGGCTAACCTGCCTATAACAGTTCACACATCTGGCTAACCTGCCTATAACAGTTCACACATATCTGGCTAACCTGCCTATAACAGTTCACACATATCTGGCTAACCGGCCTATCACTGTTCACACATATCTGGCTAACCTGCCTATAACAGTTCACACATATCTGGCTAACCGGCCTATCACTGTTCACACATATCTGGCTAACCTGCCTATAACAGTTCACACACATCTGGCTAACCTGCCTATAACAGTTCACACATATCTGGCTAACCTGCCTATAACAGTTCACACGTATCTGGCTAACCTGCCTATAACAGTTCACACATCTGGCTAACTGGCTAACAGTTCACACGTGCCTATAACAGTTCACACGTATCTGTCTAACCTGCCTATAACAGTTCACACATCTGGCTAACCTGCCTATAACAGTTCACACATATCTGGCTAACCTGCCTATAACAGTTCACACATATCTGGCTAACCTGCCTATAACAGTTCACACGTATCTGGCTAACCTGCCTATAACAGTTCACACGTATCTGGCTAACCTGCCTATAACAGTTCACACGTATCTGGCTAACCTGCCTATAACAGTTCACACATCTGGCTAACCTGCCTATAACAGTTCACACATATCTGGCTAACCTGCCTATAACAGTTCACACATATCTGGCTAACCGGCCTATCACTGTTCACACATATCTGGCTGAACTGCTTATCACACTAGAATCTGTGGCTTCTTTTAATATTCCCGGTCAAAAATGTGTTTTAGAATGTAACTGAATAATAAGAATAGTGTCATTTAGGTACGTTTGAAGATACTTCATCTGTTATATTTACTTTATCAATTTTCAGCTCTTGAAACTGTGTCACCAAGGTGCTATACGTTATGGATTTCTTGCACTTAAGTTCCCAGAGTGCCACTCTAAATATGTCTATCCTGTTCCAGGGCTTTGAACAGCTGCAGTGTGGAGGTCTATAAGCGAATGGGAACTCTCTACACTGAGATGAGTGTCCACGAGCGTTCACTCGACTTCCTGATTGACGTGCTCCACAAAGACCAGCTGGATGAGACGGTACAAGTGGAGCCTCTCACCAAGGCCATCAAATACTACCAGGTAGGTGGGACCCCTCGCTCTCGTGGACCCTGGGGAGGACACCGGCACTTTGCTCTTCCAACAAAAAACCCAACCTGGGCTTTTCAGGCCTAACTTCCAGCATGTCAAAAGTGAATTGTGAACGAGGCCTTGGATGTCACTAAACCGGTTGTTGTGTTTCAGCATCTGTACAGTATTCACCTGGCTGAGCAGCCTGAGGACTGTACCGTACAGCTGGCCGACCACATCAAGGTACGAGTTGATTTATTAGAGTTTAAACCGTGGTCACATCAAGGTATGAGTGGATTTATTACAGTGTAAACCGTGTAAACATCAAGGTGGGAGTGGATTTATTGGAGTGTAAACCGTGTAAACATCAAGGTAAGAGTGGATTTATTAGAGTGTAAACCGTGTAAACATCAAGGTGGGAGTGGATTTATTAGAGTGTAAACCGTGTAAACATCAAGGTGGGAGTGAATTTATTAGTGTAAATCGTGTAAACATCAAGGTGGGAGTGGATTTATTAGAGTGTAAACCGTGTAAACATCAAGGTGGGAGTGGATTTATTAGTGTAAACTGTGGTCACATCATTGTAGGAGTGGATTTATTAGAGTGTAAATCGTGTACAAATCAAGGTGGGAGTGGATTTATTAGAGTGTAAACAGTGTAAACATCAAGGTACGAGTGGATTTATTAGTGTGTAAACCGTGTAAACATCAAGGTGGGAGTGAATTTATTAGTGTAAACCGTGTAAACATCAAGGTACGAGTGGATTTATTAGTGAAAACCATGAACACAAAGGTGCCATAAACCAAAAGCCAATACTGGCGAGATGGTATAACGTTTCTATAATCTTTCGGTCTGATGCACATGTTTTTATTGTCATGTTGTCTGTGTTTGCCTATTGAAGACATTTGCATCTGAGTGTGCTGAAACCTGTTTCTATCTCTCCACATTAAGCTTTAATCCAAACAGTGGAACTATGCTCATGTATGCCCCCTTGTGGTGATTGTCTACTGGCTATATATATTTTTTAATTAGATTTAACTTTAATGTCATTGGACAGTACAAGTTCAGTACAACAAAATACAGTTTGCATCTAACCAGAAGTGCAAAAGAGCAGATCAACAATGTAGCAAATTGCAAATGTGCAGAGGGCAACACCAGCAGAGAACATCTGTGCAAGTGGTAAACAGATAGTACAAATGATTAGCATTGTGCAAAAGGCAAATATAATAAATAGGCTAGCAATGTGGAGGGCAAAAGGTAGCAAGAGGAGTACCACCGGATGTATTGTGCAAATGGCAGATCAAGTAAATAAGTTAGCAGTGTGAGTGCAAGGTTACCGAAGGGTTTCAGGGATTGCACTTTGACCTTCACCTCTGTTTGACCTCCAGTTCATCCAGAGTGCATTGGACTGCATGGGGGCTGAGGTGGGTCGTCTCAGAGCGTTCCTGCAGCCAGGTCAGGAGGGAGCGGATCTGAACATCCTTCTGAAGGACCTGGACACCTCCTGCAGGTGAAACACAATCCTAGAAATCATACAATGACACATTTTTGTCGGTCCACTTCTCACATCGTTCATATTTCTATCGTCTGGTCTTCACCTCTTTCAGTGACATCAAACAGTTCTGTAAGAAAATCCGACGCAGGATGCCAGGGACTGAGGTAGCGGGGGTGCCCGCCGCTCTGGCCTTTGAACCGCTGGTACGTACAAAACTCCCTACCTTAGAAGCTGTATGAATTACGTAGGTCTGTCGAACGTGACTAGCTACCTTTTTATCTAACCACCCCAGATTAAGATAGCATTTGGTGCCTGAAATTGCGACCGCTGTGTCGTAATGTGTGACTGACAGCTCTGTGGACCAATGGCAGGTGTCCGACACGCTGACAGACTGCAGGCGCCAGCTGTCGCGGGTTGTCGCGGTGCTACAGGAAGTGGCAGCGGCGGGTGCGCAGATGGTTGCCCCTCTGGGGGAGCAGGAGGGCCTTAATGCCCTCAAACTGGAGGATGTGGCTTTCAAGGCTGTTGAGCAGGTACTGCATTCCCACTGACCGCACGTATTCCCACTGACCGCACGTATTCCTACTGAGCGCACGCATTCCCACTGAGCGCACGCATTCCCACTGAGCGCACGCATTCCCACTGAGCGCACGCATTCCCACTGACCGCACGTATTCACACTGACCGCACGTATCCCACTGACCGCACGTATTCCCACTGAGCGCACGTATTCACACTGACCGCACGTATCCCACTGACCGCACGTATTCCCACTGAGCGCACGTATTCCCACTGAGCGCACGTATTCCCACTGAGCGCACGTATTCCCACTGAGCGCACGTATTCACACTGACCGCACGTATTCCCACTGACCGCACGTATTCCCACTGACCGCACGTATTCCCACTGAGCGCACGCATTCCCACTGACCGCACGTATTCACACTGACCGCACGTATCCCACTGACCGCACGTATTCACACTGACCGCACGTATTCCCACTGAGCGCACGTGATCATGGGAGTTAGCCTCCATATTGGCTGCTTGTCTCATCACACAAGTCGAAGCTTAAACGTTGTTAAGGCCTTTAAATGTTTGCTGTTAGAGATTTATCCCTTTGGTGACATTGGAGCTCCGTCCCACCAGGTGTATGGGTCCCAAGGCCTGAACCCCCACGAATGTCTACGTCAGTCTTGCAGCTCGGTCATCTCAACCATGAACAAGATGGCCACCGCCATGCAGGAGGGAGAGTACGACGCCGAGAGGCCACAGGGCAAGGTAAAAGACGGGACCCTGTCTAATGTTTCAGACTGCCTGGGGTGTGGGGCACTGAAATGTAAAGGGAAGGTGGGATAAGGGAATTAGATTTGTTGATTGCCTATCTTCAAAGAAGCATGCACACGTATCACTGAATTTGACCTGTCGGTGAGTTGTTAAGTTGATGGATGTAATTGAATTGGCATTTCTTTATGTTATGCCAGGTTCTGCCAGTAGAGGCTCGTGCTGCGGCCCTCAGGGCAGAGATCACTGATGCAGAAGGCCTGGGAGTCAAACTGGAGGACAGGGAGACCGTCATCAAGGAGCTCAAGAAGTCCCTCAAGATCAAGGTAGGAACAAGTCTAACAGCCACATATGTATCTACCGGGTTCTTAATGTCTTTCTCTTGTGATGATCGTCCGACTCTGTTTTTGTCTCTTGCTCTACGGCCTGGAAGTTCTAAAGACTTCTCGGCCAGGTTCTAAAGACCTTTTTAATAACGTTCTTAAGACCTGAACAGTTTTGCTGTAGCCTGAAGGCAGGTCTACAATCTGACGGCCACAAACTGTTAGTCTATATATGTGGCCGAGACAGCCAAACATCACAGCCATCAACCTGCTTTAATAAACCTGGCAAAATGTAAGCAGAATATGAGGTGCTTCCATATATCTGAAACTCAATAGACTCTCACTGTGTCACTGAATAGAGCACATAAATGACTGGATGAACCAAAATTGTCGAATTAAACCAAAATAAAACAGAGATTATTGTGTTTGGCAACAAATATAGAATAACTAATATTAAAAAAATGTCCAGTCAGTTACAGAATTGATGATGATTGAATTTTAAATGCTTAGATGCTTTCAGTATATGAATCTCTGAACGGTCTGGGCCCTGAATACATTTCTTATGTGTTTGAAGATTAAAAACCGAGCAGGGCTCTTAGATTATCGAACTCAGAACAGCTAGTAGAGCCCAGATTCCTAACTTTACATGATGAAGCTAAATTCAGCAGTAATGCTGCATGCAACTGGAATAAACTACCAGAAGATCTCAGACGTGCCCCAAATGTATCCATTTTTAAGGCGGGTTAAAACGTTTCTCTTTTCACAAGCGTATGACTGAGTGCTTAACTTTACCACATTCTTAAGTCTATTAGGTTTATTTTAATTTGTTTTTATTATAGTTTCATTTTCTATTCCACGTCTTATTGCCTATTTGATGTTTTTATTCTATAACATGACATACATAAAAACCTTTAATGTGTAATGTATGTACATGTTATGTTATATATTGAGATTTAATGTGTGAAATGTACATGATTACATGTTAAGAGAAAATAATACAATGGGCCAAGCAGCCAGTAAACAGAATGCAATTATGATGCAATGCATGTATTTGATTATTTCTTTGTTTTCCTTTGTAAAGCACATTGAATTGTGCTATATAAACAAACTTGCTTGAATGCTTATGAAGTGATATCTGCCTGATATTGAGGAAATATTTTATGATGAGTTGTTCCCTTTGGGCTGACACATGCATCTTTCCGTCTGTCTCTAACCCAGGGAGAAGAGCTGAGTGAGGCACACGTGCGTCTCAGCCTCCTGGAGAAGAAGCTGGACACGTCTACCAAAGATGCTGATGAACGTGTTGAGAAGATCCAGACTAAACTGGACGACACACACGCCCTGCTCAAGAAGAAAGAGAAGTAAGACTGCCAAGGATGCAGGATTAATGAGTAGTACTACATTATTAAACCTTTGATTGTACAGATTAGGCATTCATATAAATAGTAGTACTACATAATTAAACCTTTGTATGTACAGGTTAGGCATTCATATAAATAGTAGTACTACATAATTAAACCTTTGTATGTACAGGTTAGGCATTCATATAAATAGTAGTACTACATAATTAAACCTTTGTATGTACAGGTTAGGCATTCATATAAATAGTAGTACTACATAATTAAACCTTTGATTGTACAGGTTAGGCATTCATATAAATAGTAGTACTACATTATTAAACCTTTGATTGTACAGGTTA
This sequence comes from Dallia pectoralis, assembly GCA_029465975.1. Taxonomy (NCBI): domain Eukaryota; kingdom Metazoa; phylum Chordata; class Actinopteri; order Esociformes; family Umbridae; genus Dallia; species Dallia pectoralis. Next base: position 3,509,984 of record CM055735.1, on the reverse strand, counting down.
GGCATTCATATAAATAGTAGTACTACATAATTAAACCTTTGTATGTACAGGTTAGGCATTCATATAATAAGTAGTACTACATTATTAAGCCTTTGTTTTTACAGGTTAGGCATTCATATTAAGGCATTAGAAAATAATTAACACTGGAGATTCCACAGAAAAGGAAATAAACTTTAATTAATGAAAAATATAAATGGATGAGAAAAGAACATGCATTAAGACTCAAGCTCTCAAGTATCTATTACACTTTTAACTTTAGTTAAAGAAGACTTAAAAGTTAATGGCTAACAGTTCTCTATTGTATTACCTTATTTATTGTTTCCAACAGGGAGTTTGAGGAGACTATGGACGCCCTCCAAGCAGACATTGACCAGCTGGAGGCAGAGAAGGCGGAGCTGAAGCTGCGTCTCAACAGCCAATCGAAGATGACCATCGAGGGTCTCCGTGCCCCGCCCACCTCTGGCATAGCATCCATCGTTACGGGAACTGCCGGAGGTAAAACTTAACATGGTTTAGTGTCACTCTCCTCTTTCTTTTTCCACCTGTCCCTCTCCTTACCCCGTCTCATCCTCCTCCCCAGTGGCTGCTGTCCCCGGACCAGGAGGGATGTCTGGACCATTGCAGGTGGTGGACTCTCCTCTGCTCCGTCAGCAGGTGGAGGCCCAGAGACTGGGTCTCAAACACCTGAAGAACGAGAACAACAGACTCAAGGTCAGAACTGTGTGTGTGTGTCTGTGTGTGTGTGTGTGTGTGTGTGTGTGTGTGTGTGTGTGTGTGTGTGTGTGTGTGTGTGTGTGTGTCTTTGTCTTTGTCTTTAACTGACGTCATCTCTACTTTTTTTTCAAGTCACTTTTTTAGATTTCTGCAAAATCTCACGTCATATAGTATTTATGTAATTCATATAATAATCCATACCTTGTGTAAACAGTAAATTGATGAACCATGCCTTAAACTTATCTGACTGTCAAGATGGATGACAAAATATGAAAGCAGCATCAGTCAATGAGTTGAACGAAGAATAGTTTTTGAGAATTGAATTATATACCAATAGGTTTAATTCATTTTGTGAACGGGATGGGTTTACTTTAACTGACAAGATAATGCTGACAACAATGAATTATCAGAGGCTTCATTAATTATCAGAGAAAACAGTTTCATTAAAAAACAATTAAACAAGAAACATTACATTAACTTCAAATAATCATTTGAGTCTGTTTTGACCTGTGGTGTTTGGTTTGTTCGTTGACTTTGCGGATCTATTCATTGCATTTCTTCGCTCCAGGCGGAGAAGATGAGAGCCCAGCTAGCCTCCCTCCCTCCCCTCCACCCCCCAAAGCTTCCTTTGAGGGCGGGCTCCTCTCCCCCGATGGAGGGTCCCCTCCACGGTGCCCTCTACAGGAAGACCGACCAGCTCCTGGGTACCCTGCTCAAGATGAGCGCCAGCGTTAAAGTGGTCGACATCACAGGAAGGACTCCAGGTGGGCGCATAGCGAAGAAACAGGATACGACATCCCTGAAGACGGGAGTAGCCCAATATAGAGCTCATCAAATGTCTTACTTATAGTCTCAGACTTCACAACCACTTGTCCGTGTTATATTAAATGGAGAGAATATTATGAGATGCCAGATGGATTTCCAACCGCTCCACATATACTTTGGTGTCTGACATCATGGTTTATGTAACATCTCATGAGGTATTTGTGATTCTGACCAGTATGTCTAGTATTTGATCGCCAATCTCTCCCTGATTAGTGAGTGCTAGCGCTCAGCTCCTGGACCAAACAGCCAGACTGCAGTCTCTGAGCGACGCTCTGGACAAACTGAAGGTGACCCAAGTTAATATTATCGACCGTTATTGTTATTGGGCTGTCTGTCTACACCGTGTTAATATGTCTCTATCTGAATCTAATAATCTGTCTACACCGTGTTAATATGTCACTATCTGAATTTAACAATCTGTCTACACCGCGTTAATATGTCACTATCTGAATTTAACAATCTGTCTACACCAGGTTAATATGTCTCTATCTGAATCTAATAATCTGTCTACACCAGGTTAATATGTCTCTATCTGAATCTAATAATCTGTCTACACCAGGTTAATATGTCTCTATCTGAATCTAATAATCTGTCTACACCACGTTAATATGTCTCTATCTGAATCTAATAATCTGTCTACACCACGTTAATATGTCTCTATCTGAATCTAATAATCTGTCTACACCAGGTTAATATGTCTCTATCTGAATCTAATAATCTGTCTACACCACGTTAATATGTCTCTATCTGAATCTAATAATCTGTCTACACCAGGTTAATATGTCTCTATCTGAATCTAATAATCTGTCTACACCACGGTAATATGTCTCTATCTGAATGTTACAATCTCTCTTGCATGAAATGTTTAACTTCCTCAGGGTGAAGTGGCTGAGCACATGGTTTGTCAGCAGCCAGGAGCGAAGGTCTCTTCTGATTTTGCCACCTTCCCCATCTCCTCTTTCCTTAAGGTATATATAAAGGGCCATGCTGTCTACGTCACAGAACATTTAAATTAATTTCACAATGGAAGGTTTGGTCCTGATAATCACAGGTAAACACGTTTTTATGTGTATATGTTTTTAACCCTTTCGTTTCTCACAGGCAAAAGATGAGAAGCAGAGTGGTACAGTGTTCGTGGGTCGCGTTGCCGTCCCCTGTGCCAAGGGACAGGAGCAGGTGCATCGTCTGGTCCTATCGCAACAGCACCTGCAGCAAGTGCACCGCCTCCTCATGAACTAACACTGCACCCTATTGGCCGGCATGAGTGACTGACAGCAGGCTTCATCAATCAACTCTTTTTCCACTTTCCATTGTTTCACAGATTTTCTCAGGATACACGAGACACTACACCATCTGTTCAATGGTCATTTTAGCAATTCTATCTATTCACATACACTTTGTGTATAATATTTACACACACCTTTGCAAATGAGACATGTGTTCTCAAGTCCCTAAAATGTTTGATTCATAAAATGCAGTTAGAAAACCGAATGTTCAGATGCATTTTTTCTCAGCAGTTTTCAATTAGAAGTGACTCAACTGCTGAATATTTGTTTGGTGGAGTAGAAGTTTTTCACTGAAACAAAAATCTACGGATCTACTGGATTTGATGGGGGAGCCCGAATTGGTTAATCGCAGAGGAACATGTTCTTTTTTGAATAGCACTTTTTCAAGTCCTTGGTTTTTCTTCCTGGTTTCTACATTCTGTGGTGATGCTGGTGTGTTAAAAGCAGCTACCTGTATATTCCATCAAGCAGAATCAAGCTTATACCACTGTAATAAATATACCACTGTAATAAATATGCCATCCATCAGACAAGTTAGTTCCCTTAGTATGTTTGTAGAGAGGATTCTCTTGACACATTTTACTTTTAATTCCTAACATTTCAAACAAGGGCAATAACAAGACAACGAAATAAAGCTTCATTGCCAATTCACGTCTTGTCACATTTTTCTGTTTATGGCTTTTGGGAGTAAATGTGTGTTATATCGGTGAGTAAAGAGCTAATTTAGTTATAGTCCACTCATTGTACAACGAGTCATCAGTAAATTTGCTTATTTGAATGGTTTGACATTCCTAACCAGACGTGTTATAAATAATTTGGTAATGTTTAATTATTATTGTTCAGTTAATTATTAAAGTCTGTGTTTTATACTGGTGTCAATACCTTTAATAACACGAGTCCCTGTTCTTGGTAACTGAAAAGCATGCAAGTATATTTGTGTTGAATAAAGACTATTTCCATGCACACCTTCAATAACAGGATTAGTTGAGTCCATGTTTATTGTCAGTTATACCATTTCTAAAGCTTTTATACTACAACCACTGATTCATCTCAAACTGGCTGTTCGGTTTAGGGCAATTACATTTAAGTGATTATAAATTGTTACAAGCGGTTAAGCGTTGAGTGGAAAAAACAAAACCTGCAGTAGACTAAACAAGAGGTGAGTAAAACTAATATCTAGCCACAAATACCACATCCCCATTAACGTATTTCAACATAGCAGATTCTGTACATGGAATCAGCAAAAAAACAAATAATATTCAAAGATAAACATCTATAACGCACATCTAAAGTAGCGTAACAGTATCTCTATATTAAACTTAAATATCATCTGGTTTTATTGCTACTGTGACTTAGAGAGTTGTTAACCTGCCAGCTTGTTTTATACATAGGGAATGTAAAGAGACCGCTACTTTGATTTAAATGACAGCTCTCGCTTCCTTCTACACTTCTTAAAATGTCCCACTATTATGTTCAGCCTCTCTACTCACTCAGAGCCAGTTAAACACATGTGTATTATTGACTTCTGCCATATCTGGTTTAAGCATCTTTGAATTGAGTGTAACTAGTCAAGATATATAGAGATTTGCTAATTAAAATTAATGAAATCAACTAATCATGTACATTTGTAAATATCTGTATATAGTAAATGAGTCGATGGTTTATATTTATTATTATTTATTCTGTCTCCCCCCCCTCCCCTTTTTAACTCCCATTTACAACATGTAGGCTAAGTGTACAATTATTTATTGAACATTTTCCGAAAAAATTGACAGTGTTAACCAAATAATGTAACGTATAGAGTGTAGTCTTGACTCCCGCCAACTATCATCCTTACTGGATTTATCCTGCAAGTCTGGCTAGCTAGTCGGTTATAACACACAGTGCAAACTAACAAAAAGCTAATTGCTAACAATCAGCGCTATGACACAGGCCAGTTAGTATTAGCCACTAGATAATAATCAAAAATGCTTGGCCATAATCTTACAAAAAGCACCTTTAAATGAGGTAACGACCTGAATCCTTCAGCGAGACAAAGCAGAAGCAACCAACACATTTTACTACAATCACTTTTTAATGGACATATTGCTGTGACAACCAAAAACCTCCAAGAACAACAGAGCTATTTAACAGTATGTGTTGGTATAAATGACATGATAAGGTATTACTATTTTTGGAAAACTTAATTCTATAAGGAATTAATATTTGTTTATTTTTGCAGGACAAATATGTATTTTGTTGTTGAGTTCCCAGAGGAAATCAACTTCATAGCTGTTGTCCCGGATCTGGTGCCGAGGCAAATCCTGCTACCGGCCTGCCTACCCAAATATTATATTTTACATTTGAACAATGCTTAATGGTGTATTATTCATTTACCTCTTGCACAGATGTTTCTCGCTTGTTCTGTCCTGTGCTTATTTGCAAGTTTATACTGAACACCTGGACATTTACTGATACATCCACTGTACTCCATCAAATTGACACGCATATAATTTTTGCACGCCTGATTTCTTTTCACTGCATTTGGTTGTACTGTACTTGTATTGTTCAATGACAATACAATTGAATCTAATCTAATCAAACAACAAATTCATATTTATATGGAGCAGTTAGTAGCTTCGTATGTATGATGTCCTGGGTTCAATCCATAGCTACTTCCCAAGTCACCATTGCAAATGAGAATTTGTTAAGTGAATAAAAAATAAAAATATTTTACAAATTGTAAATAAAGAACAGAGAATGGAGATGTTTGCTCAAATGTATTCATTCTAAGAAGCCCTAAATTATAGCAGCTATAACCAAGTGCTCATCCAGATAAACAAAAAGAACCCCAAAAGAACAAAGGAACATTGGCTCGGGTAAACTCCCTAGTTGTCTCTGATCGTAAGGCTTTTGGGTATCCAGCCTCTCCTGGCAGGTTTGGGGGAAAATCCAGATCAGCTGCACAACCAGGTGAACAGGGACCGTAACAACCAGGTGAGCTGTGGCACCGGGAATCATCAGGCAGAAACGGTATCAGGTGGAATTTGGTGAACTAGTAGTTGTCTGACCAGGTAGTCCTGAGACGTAGTTCAAGGGCTGATGTCCCCGCCTAAGATGAAAATGACACCAGAGAAACTTGAAGCAGCATTCCTTAGAAACCCATGCAAATCATTTGACTAACCCTAGTCTATTACATAAACAAATACAAAATTAAAAATGTAAAAAGATATGACAAACTGATCTGTTTCCTGCTATTTGCAAACACAAAAATCAAAATACATATGACAGGTGTGACTTACAGTGCAAGTTCACTTCTGTTTGCAGGTGTTTCTATGTGTGTGTGTGTGTGTGTGTGTGTGTTTGTCATAGGTGTAGGCCAGGGATGTCAAACCGGTTCCACGGAGGGCCTAGTGTATGCAGGTTTTTGGGTTTTCATTTAAATTAGTTCCCAGTTCAGACCTAAACAACCAGTAGAGGGTAGAACCTTAGCAATTAGTGACCTAATTAATCAATCAAGAACAAGGTGAGAGCAAAGACCTGTAGACACTCGGCCCTCCATGGAACCGGTTTGACACCTGTGGTGTAGGCGCTGGGCGGACCTCCCCCCCCCCCACCAGTGAATTGAGCAGCAGTTTTGATAACATGTCAAACGCTTTCTGCTCACCCATAATTCTGCAGGCCAACCATGCAATATCTCTGTCAGCAACTCTGTTGTGTGTGTGCGCATGTGTAGATGTGTGTGTGTGTGTGTAGATTTGTGTGTGTGTGTGCGCATGTGTAGATTTGTGTGTGTGTGTGCACGCATGTGTAGATTTGTGTGTGTGTGCACGCATGTGTAGATTTGTGTGTGTGTGCACGCATGTGTAGATTTGTGTGTGTGTGCACGCATGTGTAGATTTGTGTGTGTGTGCACGCATGTGTAGATTTGTGTGTGTGTGTGCACGCATGTGTGTGTGTGTGTGCGCATGTGTAGATTTGTGTGTGTGTGTGTGTGCACGCATGTGTAGATGTGTGTGTGTGCGCATGTGTAGATGTGTGTGTGCACGCATGTGTAGATGTGTGTGTGTGCGCATGTGTAGATGTGTGTGTGTGCGCATGTGTAGATGTGTGAGCGTGCGCATGTGTAGATGTGTGTGTGTGTGCGCATGTGTAGATATGTGTGTGTGTGTGCGCATGTGTAGATGTGTGTGTGTGTCTGTGTGTGCGCATGTGTAGATGTGTGTGTGTGTCTGTGTGTGCGCATGTGTAGATGTGTGTGTGTGTGCATGTGTAGATGTGTGTGTGTGCGCATGTGTAGATGTGTGTGTGTGTGTGCGCATGTGTAGATGTGTGTGTGTGTGCATGTGTAGATGTGTGTGTGTGTGCATGTGTAGATGTGTGTGTGTGTGCATGTGTAGATGTGTGTGTGTGTGCATGTGTAGATGTGTGTGTGTGTGCATGTGTAGATGTGTGTGTGTGTGCATGTGTAGATGTGTGTGTGTGTGCATGTGTAGATGTGTGTGTGTGTGCATGTGTAGATGTGTGTGTGTGTGCATGTGTAGATGTGTGTGTGTGTGTGTGCGCATGTGTAGATGTGTGTGTGTGCGCGCATGTGTAGATGTGTGTGTGTGTGCGCATGTGTAGATGTGTGTGTGTGTGTGCGCATGTGTAGATGTGTGTGTGTGTGCATGTGTAGATGTGTGTGTGTGTGTGTGTGCATGTGTAGATGTATGTGTGTGTGCATGTGTAGATGTATGTGTGTGTGCATGTGTAGATGTGTGTGTGTGTGCATGTGTAGATGTGTGTGTGTGTGCATGTGTAGATGTGTGTGTGTGTGCATGTGTAGATGTGTGTGTGTGCGCATGTGTAGATGTGTGTGTGTGTGCATGTGTAGATGTGTGTGTGTGTGTGTGCATGTGTAGATGTATGTGTGTGTGCATGTGTAGATGTATGTGTGTGTGCATGTGTAGATGTGTGTGTGTGTGCATGTGTAGATGTGTGTGTGTGCGCATGTGTAGATGTGTGTGTGTGTGCATGTGTAGATGTGTGTGTGTGTGCATGTGTAGATGTGTGTGTGTGTGCATGTGTAGATGTGTGTGTGCATGTGTAGATGTGTGTGTGTGTGCATGTGTAGATGTGTGTGTGTGTGCATGTGTAGATGTGTGTGTGTGTGCATGTGTAGATGTGTGTGTGTGCGCATGTGTAGATGTGTGTGTGTGTGCATGTGTAGATGTGTGTGTGTGTGCATGTGTAGATGTGTGTGTGTGTGCATGTGTAGATGTGTGTGTGTGTGCATGTGTAGATGTGTGTGTGTGTGCATGTGTAGATGTGTGTGTGTGCGCATGTGTAGATGTGTGTGTGTGCGCATGTGTAGATGTGCATGTGTGTGCATGTGTAGATGTGTGTGTGTGTGTGTGTAGATGTGTGTGCATGTGTAGATGTGTGTGTGTGTGTAGATGTGTGTGTGTGTGCATGTGTGTGTGTGTAGATGTGTGTGTGTGTGCATGTGTGTGTGTAGATGTGTGTGTGTGTGTGTAAGATACAGTTATGGGGACCTCGTACTTTGGAATGTGGTTGACAGGCCTCTAATTGCTCATTAGATTGACTGATCCCTGCTGCTTCTCCTCTGTCCTGAGTTCTTGACTCTTATGAAGATTCAGGTTCTGTCAACGGGCGCTGGTCCAGAATAATTGGACTCTTCTCAACCATTTATCTGACCTACTAAAATATCATCACATGGACACATTTGAGGTGACCCTAGATCTTCCCTGAATCGCTGCTACTAGGACAAACATCTCTCTCTCTCTCAGAAAGCTGTGGAAGTTGGAAGGAAAATATGGCACACACCAGATACTCTCCCATTGGTCTAGGGTGTCCATACACACACACACACACCAGACACTCTCCCATTGGTCTAGGGTGTCCATACACACACACACACACCAGATACTCTCCCATTGGTCTAGGGTGTCCATACACACACACACACACCAGACACTCTCCCATTGGTCTAGGGTGTCCATACACACACACACACACCAGACACTCTCCCATTGGTCTAGGGTGTCCATACACACACACACACACCAGATACTCTCCCATTGGTCTAGGGTGTCCATACACACACACACACACCAGACACTCTCCCATTGGTCTAGGGTGTCCATACACACACACACACACCAGACACTCTCCCATTGGTCTAGGGTGTCCATACACACACACACACACCAGATACTCTCCCATTGGTCTAGGGTGTCCATACACACACACACACACCAGATACTCTCCCATTGGTCTAGGGTGTCCATACACACACACACTACTCCCCATTGGTCTAGGGTGTCCATCCCATTGGTCTAGGGTGTCCATACACACACACACACACCAGACACTCTCCCATTGGTCTAGGGTGTCCATACACACACACACACACCAGATACTCTCCCATTGGTCTAGGGTGTCCATACACACACACACACACCAGATACTCTCCCATTGGTCTAGGGTGTCCATACACACACTCCCATTGGTCTAGGGTGTCCATACACACACTCCCATTGGTCTAGGGTGTCCATACACACACACACACACACACTCTCCCCATTGGTCTAGGGTGTCCATACACACACTCTCCCATTGGTCTAGGGTGTCCATACACACACACTCTCCCATTGGTCTAGGGTGTCCATACACACACTCCCATTGGTCTAGGGTGTCCATACACACACTCCCATTGGTCTAGGGTGTCCATACACACACTCCCATTGGTCTAGGGTGTCCATACACACACACACACACACTCTCCCATTGGTCTAGGGTGTCCATACACACACTCCCATTGGTCTAGGGTGTCCATACACACACACACACACACACACACTCTCCCATTGGTCTAGGGTGTCCATACACACACTCCCATTGGTCTAGGGTGTCCATACACACACACACACACACACACTCCCATTGGTCTAGGGTGTCCATACACACACTCCCATTGGTCTAGGGTGTCCATACACACACTCCCATTGGTCTAGGGTGTCCATACACACACTCCCATTGGTCTAGGGTGTCCATACACACACACCCATTGGTCTAGGGTGTCCATACACACACTCCCATTGGTCTAGGGTGTCCATACACACACACACACACACACACTCCCATTGGTCTAGGGTGTCCACACACACTCTCCCATTGGTCTAGGGTGTCCATACACACACACACACACACTCTCCCATTGGTCTAGGGTGTCCACACACACACTCTCCCATTGGTCTAGGGTGTCCATACACACACACTCTCCCATTGGTCTAGGGTGTCCACACACACACTATTCCATTGGTCTAGGGTGTCCACACACACACACACACACACACTCCCATTGGTCTAGGGTGTCCACACACACACACGTCTAGGGTGTCCATACACACAGTCATTTATAGCAATCTACATTGATCATCACATTGGTTCTGGCACAATGCATTATAATCTTCCATTTAATCACATAGCCAGGAGACCCTCTCTCACCACTTATATTTGCTATGTATTTTGAGGTGTTGGCAATAACGACAAGACAAAATCCCAGATGGGGTATATAGTAGAGTGGAAACAGTCAAAATGACGGTACTCTCACAAATTCTCTTTATTTCAAGCATTACCACGTACACTACCAGAAACGTACTTTAATACATGGAATAAAATTATTGCAAATGAAAAAGATAATTAATAGTTAACATAGAGAAAGTTAACAACAGGGACATTGCCTTTTCTAATGAAAAAGGTAAAAAAATTGCCACAGGTACTTAGTGTTGAAAATACTGTAAAGAATTTTAGACGATTGCGCAAACGACTACAAATACAAAGTTAAAATGTACAAATTAGAGAAATAATTAATGACCCAGATTTTATACCAAATAGAATAGATAGGAATTTACAAGGCTGGGCCAGTGAGGGATTAATTTCATTTTCACATTAAAAAAAAAAAAATACAATAGACACACATGAGACCACCCGAGAACAGAGAACATGCGCCCATAGATGAAGAATTATGTGTCTGCCTTTCTGTTCTCTGAAAACGGTTTTGCTGAGTGACACCAAAGTTTGGTTGGAGTGATGATGTTCTAGATGACTTCATCCAACCTGTCAAAACAAGAAATTGCATGACGGATGTGAACTTTGACCTCGGCGCTCGGATGCAGACAACCTTGTCTGTGTACATAGAAAAAACAACTTGGCTAAAGTAATACATTTGATTATGTGACTGACCTATGAATTCATGGCTCCTGTCATTCCCCTCTGGTCCTACCTGGTTAGGGGAGGTTGTTTCTGGTCTAGAGAGACAGAGACCAGAGATCCTCCCCTGCAGAGTGAGTCAAATAGAAGTTACTGCAGTCTCCATTAGAAAGGTATATCCACAATGAGTCAGTGTCCAGAACAATGCAGTGTGTGTATGTACAGTTCCTCACCTTGTTGGATAGTTGGGGCGGGGCTTCTGGACCAGAGGGGAGCCAGGCTCAGGACTCACTTAAATTAAATCTTGTTCTTCTGTGGGGATGCGGAAAAGGGTGTCCTGAGTGACGATTTGGTCCAGGTACCAGGTAGATACCAGGCAGTGGGGTCCTGGCTGAGCAGAGACATTATGCTTGGCTTCCATCATGCTCTTCCCAATAGGACCCAGGGTGTTTGTGCAGGATGGCAAGGTGGTTCCAAACAAAAGTGAGGTGGGCCTTTAACGGCTCCATTTGAGCGGCGGCCTGCACTGGCAACTTCAGAGGCCAGGCAGAACGATGACTCTCTCTGGAGCATGACCAGAGTGGGCAGGCAAGGCTCCAGACTATCAACCACAAGGCCAGGAAGGGCAGAGGGATCCCTCCTGGGTGGTTGGTCAAGGCTTTTGACGCAGACCTTCCGTGTCTTGTGGATCCTGGGAATCTTGCCCTGGGCTGACGTAACAGGGAGGCTGGAGGGAGGTCTCCTTGTTGTCAAATTATTCGAAAATGCAGGAAATTGTACAGTTTTTCTCCTCATCCTAGAAAAGGGGGTGAAAGTGACAATAGTCAATTAAAGATCAATTAGGTAGTAACACCTTACAACCAAGGATGGACTGTGGGGGTGCTGATTTGTACTCAGCCCAAGACGCACCTGACAACTAAGTGTGTTCTATTGTGTGTCAGCATGGACCATCAATGACTGTAGTTGCCCATCTTGAACGGATTATTAGCATTAAACGTTCAATGATAGCGATAGCAGCATTAGAAATTCTTAATTATTTAATGTGCTGGTAATTAATTTAAAATGTTAAATATTTATTGGAGAATACATACAGTTTAGGCTACATATAGAGTTCATATCCTTATTACCACAAAATACCAACAGAAGATCATAAAGACAACATCAGAGACTTTACCTACAAGCTGTTCTCAATTAAAAAACTAACGCATATTGGAATGACCCGATATTTAGTCACCAGTTTACTACCTATACTAGGTGTTATTTTTCGATGTCATCATGAGATTAACTCACAGTAGCAAAATAAAAAAGACGCATTTTTGAGCGTTCTATTGGCCACTATACTAACGTCAATGAAGTGAGCTAGTATTATAATCAATTCAATATATCAACAAACCCCTGCTGTTAAGAGTTACGTGAATGATCACGTTAATAATACAGTTTATGCTACTGTTACTTACTAGGTAACGTTACTGTCAACTGCTGCAGATGCAGTGTCTCTCGAAGCGACAGTAGCTTTCAGGGCAGCTTGCGTACACTGACAGAGTGTAGTTTGTGTTGCCTTTAGTTTTATATCTCGCTATGTGATTCACTTTAGTTCATTTCAAACGAGCGCCAAGAATGACCGCTAGAAATGACAGACCGCCAAGAAAGACCGCTAGAAATGACGGACCGCCAGTAATGACCGCTAGGAATGACTGACCGCCAGTAATGACCGCTAGGAATGACAGACCGCCAAGAATGACCGCTAGGAATGACAAACCGCCAGCAATGACCGCTAGGAATGACAGAGCGCCAGTAATGACCGCTAGAAATGACAGACCGCCAGTAATGACCGCTAGGAATGACAGACCGCCAGCAATGACCGCTAGGAATGACAGACCGCCAACAATGACCGCTAGTAATGACAGACCGCTAACAATGACCGCTAAAAATGACAGACCGCCAGTAATGACCGCTAGGAATGACAGACCACCAGTAATGACCGCTAGGAATGACAGACCGCCAGTAATGACCGTTAAGCACCTGCTTCGATATTCCTTAGGTGACGTCAGATCCGAGTCACTTGCCAATGTCCCAAAAGTCAATGCTTTGCAATCGCAACACAGATGTGTTGAATTTATAAATGACGATGTGAATGTTTTGGTCTCAAAATGCCGTTGTTACGTATCCTTGTGCTTTTTCTAGTGGATTAAAGGAAATCCTTGAGCATTCCTAATGGGTATATGGAGTTTACCTGCGTATCACGTAGACTACACCACAAAAAATGTATCATTGAAGAAATGTTGAAACAGGCACAGGATCAGCGAGGATTAGGCTCTCAGCTTCTGGGCGAAGACACATTGACGATAGGCAATAGTAGATGACAGACAAACAGTTAATCCTTCTAATAGAAGTTTACACACACATGCACGCACATAGAGATCTCTCTCTACTACTGTTACCTGTACATATGGAGTTGGTAGCTCAGTGGTAGAGTGCACGCTTTGTATGTATGATGTCCTGGGTTCAATCCTCAGCTTCTCCCCAGGTCAATCGGCCGACCTAGTTAAATAAAGGTTAAATAAAAATAGGACCCGAAATGGGTTGTGTATTGTTAGATGTTATATATTTTACTATTGGTGTAGTGTTAGTGTTATAATATTGTATGACTTCTGCATGTAACAAAAAGAGAATAGTCTTTCGAAGTCAGCCAAAGGCATGACTCCCAAATAAGGAAAAGCACAACAAAAAAGTGGAGGGAAATTTCCAACAGGTATAATGCTAAATAAAAGCAACCAGCTAAGCATCATGACCCAGTAGAGCAAGACCTCATACTGACACCACCCTCACAGAACCCCACCATCAGATGGTCCAGTAGAACAAGACCTCATACTGACACCACCCTCACAGAACCCCACCATCAGATGGTCCAGTAGAACAAGACCTCATACTGACACCACCCTCACAGAACCCCACCATCAGATGGTCCAGTAGAACAAGACCTCATACTGACACCACCCTCACAGAACCCCACCATCAGATGGTCCAGTAGAACAAGACCTCATACTGACACCACCCTCACAGAACCCCACCATCAGATGGTCCAGTAGAACAAGACCTCATACTAGGGCTGAACGATATTCGGTTTTAACACCGACATCGCAATGTGCGCATGCGCGATATTCACACCGTCGGAACATGCGATGTGAAGAAGGGTAGCACCCATAAATGTATTAAGAGAACGGTAGCACCATGAATGTATTAAGAGAACGGTAGCACCATGAATGTATTAAGAGAACTGAATACAGTGTTCTGCGTGAAGCCCCGTACATTCCAATGCGAGTGCTCAATAAGCCAACATGGAGCTTGGATCTTCCGCGTTGACTGGCCCATAACGTCATGATGGACATGCGCATTAGCAATAATTTGTTTGTGTTGTCGTAGCAACCGATAGCAACATGCGCGTTCCGGAGCTTCTCTCTCGTGTCTCTTAAATCCACGGTCACGTAGCGAACTTATAAACTCACCGTTTCATTGTCTAAAATATTCACTAAACGATATGTTTTCGTTGTTCCTGATCGTTTACATGCGTAGCTAAATAAACGATGGATGTATTTACACAACCAAGGAGTCGGGAGATGTAAATATTATGTATAATAATTATTATTTTATACATAAACGGCTACAAAAATGAGGATGTTGATCATAAACAGGTACTTTGCCTGGAGTGTTATAAAGTTGTGGCCTCAAAACAAGGAAACACCACCAATTTGTCTGATCACTTAAAACGGCACCACAACGTAAAAATAACGTTTTATATCGCTAAAGATATGTTGCCATTAAACACTGTCACCAAAAAGGGATTTAAGAAAATTATCAGAACGCTTGACACGCGGTATGTTATACCAACCTGCACATATTAGAGCTGTATGGAAAATGCAAATCTCAGATTGAAGCAGAGCTGTCACACGTGGAATACTATGCAGCTACAACAGACTTATGGTCCAGCAGGACAACAGAGCCCTACATGAGTCTGACGGTACGGTCTGATGGAATGGTAATTATTGACTTTAGCCTGGATTGATGGCTCGCAATATCGCAATATATATCGTTGGGGAAAAAATATCGCAATGTAATTTTTTTCCAATATCGTGCAGCCCTACATCATACTGACACCACCCTCACAGAACCCCACCATCAGATGGTCCAGTAGAACAAGACATCATACTGACACCACCCTCACAGAACCCCACCATCAGATGGTCCAGTAGAGCACAGAACCCCACCATCAGATGGTCCAGTAGTGCACAGAACCCCACCATCAGATGGTCCAGTAGAGCCACCAGATGGTCCAGTAGAGCACAGAACCCCACAGAACCCCACCATCAGATGGTCCAGAAGAGCACAGAACCCCACCATCAGATGGTCCAGTAGAGCCACCAGATGGTCCAGTAGAGCACAGAACCCCACCATCAGATGGTCCAGAAGAGCACAGAACCCCGCCATCAGATGGTCCAGTAGAGCACAGAACCCCACCATCAGATGGTCCAGAAGAGCACAGAACCCCGCCATCAGATGGTCCAGTAGAGCACAGTAAATGGCTGTGCATTTACTGTTGTTTAGAACTTCCCACACAAATTAGCCAGAAGCGACAGGATCATATTCTTTAAAAATTAATTTGGTTTATTTAGAAATTGTGTGGAAATATGGCACCAAAAAGGCCTAAATATAATATGTTCACGGCCAAATATTTACAACACATGACCCATAAACATGAAAGAGGTGGGTGTCAGTGCCTCAGCACTTCAAGTGTTAATGAACCAGTTCCATTTTTCTCAAAACCCGAAAATCAATTAGGTCCGAGCTATAATATTGACCCCTGCTGCACGCTACTATAATATTGACCCCTGCTTCACGCTACTATAATATTGACCCCTGCTACACACTACTATAATATTGACCCCTGCTGCATGCTACTATAATATTGACCCCTGCTGCACACTACTATAATATTGACCCCTGCTACACACTACTATAATATTGACCCCTGCTTCACGCTACTATAATATTGACCCCTGTTGCACGCTACTATAATATTGACCCCTGCTGCACACTACTATAATATATACCCCTGCTGCACACTACTATAATATATACCCCTGCCTCACACTACTATAATATTGACCCCTGCTGCACGCTACTATAATATTGACCCCTGCTGCACACTACTATAATATTGACCCCTGCTGCACGCTACTATAATATTGACCCCTGCTGCACACTACTATAATATTGACCCCTGCTGCACACTACCATAATATTGACCCCTGCCGCACACTACTATAATATTGACCCCTGCCGCACAATACTATAATATTGACCCCTGCTTCACACTACTATAATATTGACCCCTGCTGCACGCTACTATAATATTGACCCCTGCTGCACACTACTATAATATTGACCCCTGCTGCACACTACTATAATATTGACCCCTGCTGCACACTACTATAATATTGACCCCTGCTACACACTACTATAATATTGACCCCTGCCACACACTACTATAATATTGACCCCTGCTACACACTACTATAATATTGACCCCTGCCGCACACTACTATAATATTGACCCCTGCTGCACACTACTATAATATTGACCCCTGCCGCACGCTACTATAATATTGACCCCTGCTACACACTACTATAATATTGACCCCTGCTACTATAATATTGACCCCAGCTTCACGCTACTATAATATTGACCCCTGCCGCACGCTACTATAATATTGACCCCTGCTGCACACAACTATAATATTGACCCCTGCTGCACACTACTATAATATTGACCCCTCCTGCACACTACTATAATATTGACCCCTGCTGCACACTACTATAATATTGACCCCTGCCGCACACTACTATAATATTGACCCCTGCCTCACACTACTATAATATTGACCCCTGCTGCACACTACTATAATATTGACCCCTGCTGCACACTACTATAATATTGACCCCTGCTACACACTACTATAATATTGACCCCTGCTGCACACTACTATAATATTGACCCCTGCTGCACACTACTATAATATTGACCCCTGCTGCACGCTACTATAATATTGACCCCTGCTGCACACTACTATAATATTGACCCCTGCTGCACACTACTAAAATATTGACCCCTGCCGCACGCTACTATAATATTGACCCCAATACTATAATATTGACCTACACAGTCGTAACAAATTGCAATCAACATATTGACAACAACAACAAACAATCGCTGGGCATATATATGCCTATTTCACTGGATGACATATGACAAATATGATTTAACTAGCCAATATCGTCTGAACTAAGGTTAACAAACTATCCCAATTTATCACGCACAGTCATATAATGAAAGCACTTTCCATAAAACAGGTTTGTAACTGACTACACCATGTAACTTTCTCACAAGCAACATTCCAGAGTGAGCAATGCTCCCGGTCCCTGCTGTACAAAGCTTCACACTGGAACAGTTGTAGTCTAGTTGTTAGAGCAACTATAGACTGCTTCTGATTCAGTGCTCTGTAGTCTAGTTGTTAGAGCAACTATAGACTGCTTCTGATTCAGTGCTCTGTAGTCTAGTTGTTAGAGCAACTATAGACTGCTTCTGATTCAGTGCTCTGTAGTCTAGTTGTTAGAGCAACTATAGACTGCTTCTGATTCAGGGCTCTGTGGTTCTGAGTCTGGTTGTTAGAGCAACTATAGACTGCTTCTGATTCTTACAGTGCTCTGTAGTCTGGTCACCTGTTTTCGTAAGATGTCATTTGTTAAATACATATGGACATAAGTCACATCCTAGTAAATACTGGCAAGTGCATTGACTTCTCAGTTACTATAACTAAATGGCTAGAATGATGTGTTTGAGTTTATTCAAGTCTCCAATACTTTTCCCCTTGTATGTTTTCCTCTCCAGGCTGTGTCTCAGTGAGAAGTAGGCAGGATCCTTCCAATGGATGAAGTTGAGCCAATAGAACTGGACATCATTTATACTCTACCACTCACCTTTGCAAGATGATTTGGATTCAACCAAGGAGACCTGGAACAGCCACCTGATTCGTCCATCAAGGAACGAACATGTTCCCCATTGGTCGGCCTGATTCCATGTATGCTATCTCAGAACTATATAACACAGAACAGTATCTTTGCCAGGTGTCTGAGGAAGATTGCATGTGGTGTGATTCTGACTTCATCCACCGCAGTGACATTGCTTGTGATGAAGATGTGTTCACCCTCTGCACCTACCTAATGGCCCCAAACAACCTCCATCAGAAGCAGTCTATAGTTGCTCTAACCACCAGACTACAGAGCCCTGAATCAGAAGCAGTCTATAGTTGCTCTAACAATTTCGGTAGACATTATGTTAAGGCAACAAAACCCCCCACCAATCTACCCAGACCTCCTCCTAGCTGTAACAGCAGCCTAGCTAACTGTAAGGTTTTGGACTGGGTGAAATGCCCAATTAATGCAACGGAAGTTAAGAAAGCAATAAAACGAACAATGCAATACACAATATATCATTACATGTATCCTTAAATCTAGATAAATATCACTTACTTGTCGGATGCAGAGGCTGCTGACAGTATGCCACTCGTGACTTCTTCTCTGGAATGTACACTTTTCCGTACGTTTACGTGGGCACGTTTACAAATTCGTGCGCGCGCGCGCAGATTGCAAAACCGTGCGCGCAGATTGCAAAACCGTGCGCGCAGATTGCAAAACCGTGCGCGCAGATTGCAAAACCGTGCGCGCAGATTGCAAAACCGTGCGCGCAGATTGCAAAACCGTGCTCGCAGATTGCAAAACCGTGCGCACAGTTTATAAAACCGAGGGAACAGTTTATAAAACCGAAGGAACAGTTTACTTTTTTTTTCTTAGCTGACACCAGGGGGCTCCGTAGTTTCTTAACATATGCAGGAACAAAATAAAACACAAATACCACTCCAATTCCATGGATCTCACACAATCGCCTGATTAAAACACTGACAGTAGCCAGTAAGAAATACAGATATAAATGTAGTAATATTGAAACATAGAAAATTTGGATTGTATTGGAAACCTACCTCACAAGTGATCCACTATGAAGGTCCGCCAGGCCAAGGCTGCTGGTAATGTCCGGAGAATCAGGTCCAGCATTTATTTAGTCAGAAATTACAACATTTCCTCTCACCCGTTAGCGCTTGCTTAATCTGAGCGTTCAGTCAAACCAATTCAGCAGCTGTTTTATAAATCCAGCTGCATGTGTAAAATATAGCGGCTGTGGAGGGGAGTTGACTGCTCAAAGACCTCAGCCATCAACAGTTGTTTGACTTAAACACATTCAGAGAGAATAAAAATTGCAATCATTAGTTTGGAAATGGTCATTTTCTTTTGGCGCTCACTAAAATCTCTGGGGGGCGCAAAAATGTCTTTGTTCAGGAAAAATCCTACGAGCAGACATCTTCGAGCTGAAAGGTAAGTCATACCTTTTGTTAGTGGATTACCTGACGAAGTATTCGGAAGTGCTAAACTAAAAACGGATTAACAGCTCACACAGTAATCCAGAGAATTAAGTCTTTCTTTGCCAGGTCAAAATGTGATTAAAGGCAACATTTATAAATGGCATGAAATGCAGTTTCCTAAAGAATTGACTGAAGTAGAAAATAAATGACGTGGGAGTATATGCTATGGTGGCCCTGAGTACAGGAATGCGCTTGATCCGTTTAATATCCAGATCTGTTTGCCAGCTGACCTTCAGCACAACAACACCATTTCTGCCTCGGCAAACTGACACCGGTGCTCCTTTCTGCCAAGCTCATGGCTACCACAGAGGATCAAGAGGAGAACCTAAGGAGGACCAGGGAAAACCTGGAAAACCATCCTGGACGAATGCCTAAAGCAGCACAGCAACATCGAGAATGAGCCACAGATGAGCGGTGGATGTTTCCAAAGGGTTAGGAGGTGGCTTTATAGGAAGAACGACAACAGGGTGAGCAAGGAAAAGTGGATGGACCAGAAGACAGGCCCTGTGAAGTCCGGAACCTGGACAGACTTTAAGCTGATTCACCAAGCTAAACTGGACGCGTCGAAACAAGGACTTCAGGGTCCGTTCAAAAAGACTTGCCGAGTTGAACGACAGAGTGCAAGAAATTCAGACCACCAGCATCCCTGCATTACAGTTGACAGTGTTTGTTATATATTATAAATAACAATAATAACAAAAGAGTATAAATTCAAGTACACAAGTGGTCTTCAGTCAGAAAGCATGGAGCTAAATGATAAGAGGATGTTTTCTGCAGCCTCTAACAGAATACATCTTCTCCATTGCACTAGAGCCTTCAAGCCAGGTACCAATACTGAAACACAAAACACAGACATACCTTTTCATCAAACTGTCCTCTAGTCATGAGAGCCGTATTACATTTTTCTGGCTGTGTCCTCAGTCTGGGAGGGAGACTAAGGAGTCGATGAGACAACATAAGGATATCTGTTCCTCCTGTCAACTTGAGGATTCTCATTCCAAATGCTAAAGGGAAAAAACATGGTGGTGCCCGGTCGGTGGTAGGACAAAAATATCTGGTCCGTTAATGTGTCCGATGACATCACTCTAACAGTGAAATTGAGGTAAGACTGGCCTGAATTATGAAGCAGTACAGAAAGCAATCGAACAGAGCTCAAAATGTAAGGATAGCTCTAAATTATTAATTTTTTCTTCAGTAAATTACTCCACAGCCTACCAACCAGTCTGGGAGGGTGACCTTCACGTACTTGAGACCAGGTGAGACGATCTGGTCCTCTGCAGAGTCTGGTAAGCAAAATGTATAATTTGTTTGACAATATTATTGCTAACATATCTGACCATACGTGCACTTCAAACAAATTTAGCATGTACTTATGAATACTGTACTTATGAATCTTTTTGGGTTTACCTTTTGATTAATAAAATGGACATTCATTGAATTAGACATTAGGGCTTTCGTGATTAACCAACCAAATGTGCATTTCACAGCAGCAAATAATTAGAATGAAGGCATGGATGCACAGTGCCATATTAGGGTGGCCAAGTGAAAGATTTAACAACGCTTTTTCTGAATGAAACTTATATCGTTATGTTCGTCTTGAAGGCAAGTTTCATAATATTACCTTATATCTAGGCTGCTTGTCGTAGTTTAAAAGAAATTGTGAGAAAAAAGGCCGAATTGAAGGTGCTTTTTCACCTGGCTCTTCCTATCAATTCTATTGAGCGCTGTGGCACCAAAACAGATTTTTCTCTTATCGAGTGAGAAAAAAAAACCCTGAGGATATTCATTATTGATCCTTTTGCTTCTTTTCCTTCTGTTGGAAATATACAGACCCTGTGTTTTGCAGTTTTACAGTTTATAGATATTCTTAGTGAACTGTCTTTTTAAGAAATACACGTTACTTTCACACACGTTACTTTCGGTGGGCTGATGGTCACATCACTGCTTTTTGCGGATAATGTGGTCCTGATGGCCTCATCGGTCGGTGACCTTCAGCACTCACTGGATCGGTTCGCAGCCGAATGTGAAGCGGCTGGGATGAGGGTTAGCACCTCTAAATCTGAGGCCATGACTCTCAGCAGGAAACCGGTGGATTGCCTACTCAGGGTAGGGAATGAGTCCTTACTCCAAGTGAAGGATTTCAAGTACCTCGGGGTCTTGTTCGCGAGTGAGGGAACAATGGAGCGGGAGATTGGTCGGAGGATCGGAGCAGCGGGGGCGGTGTTGCATTCGCTTCACCGCACCGTTGTGACGAAAAGAGAGCTGAGCCGAAAGGCAAACCTCTCGATCTACCGGTCAATCTTTGTTCCTACCCTCACCTATGGTCGTGAAAGCTGTCATGACCGAAAGAACGAGATCGCGGGTACAAGCGTCCGAAATGGGTTTTCTCAGAAAGGTGGCTGGCCTCTCCCTTAGGGATAGGGTGAGAAGCTCAGTCTTCAGAGAGGAACTCGGAGTAGAGCCGCTGCTCCTTTGCATAGAAAGGAGCCAGTTGAGGTGGTTCGGGCATCTTGTACGAATGCCACCAGGGCGCCTCCCTAGAGAGGTGTTCCAGGCACGTCCAGCTGGGAGGAGACCTCGGGGAAGACCCAGGACTAGGTGGAGAGATTATATCTCCACACTGGCATGGGAACGCCTCGGGATTCCCCAGTCAGAGCTGGCTAATGTTGCCCGGGAAAGGGAAGTTTGGGGTGCCCTGCTAGAGCTGCTACCCCCGCCACCCGACCCCGGATAAGCGGTTGAAGATGAGATGAGATGAGACGTTACTTTCACACGCTGATCCTACCTCCCTTTCACTATGGAGAAACAGTACACCTAAGAAACGGGGCTGTTTACTTCAGATCTCTCAAATGTTTACTATTTTAAATCAGGAGAATGGCACTATTTTAAATCAGGAGAGCCAGCTCTTTTAAATAAGATAGGACAGGCCAGCGGGATTTACTGCCATAAAACACTAGGCACCCTTTGGAACTCTGAGCTCTGCCCATTGGTTTCCTAAGGTGAGGAGAGTGATGCCGGTCTTTAGAGGCGAATATCTCAAAATGTTTATTTTCAGATTTTTTTTCAAGTTGGGCATTTTGTTCAGCAGAAGCTTTCCAATGAGATAAGATCCGATTTTTAATAAGATATCGCAATTCAGCGGGCTTCCATGTCAGAACACACTATTCAAGATAACGTGGGTCGGTTTAGACCTCTGCCTATTCATTTCCTATGATGGGGCATGGTGAGCTTCAGAGGCAAATTACTCAAAATTTATATTTTCAGATTTTTTCAAGTCGGGCATCATTTTATTCAGCAGAACCTCCGTTTTTTAATAAGATATAACAGTTTATCAGGCTTCCATGTCATCAAACACTATACAAGAAAAAGTCCTAAATACATTATTTTTTTAATCCTTCCACCTAACGCATATGTAAGCACACTTGATACCGTAAACGACCAGATGTTTACTACATACAACAGTTGTTATTTTTCGATTTCGTCAGAAAATGAACTTATAGTAGCAAAATAAAAAAGCTGACCTGTTTTGGGGTTATTAAGCGGAAGTGGGACGTTTAGCTTAATATTAGATTAGAGGCAGCTTAACGAAGGTTCTTTTCAATTCATATGCTATGGGCACGCCAAGCGTTCCAGCTTAATAGGCTATCTAGAGACGGCGCTGTTAGCATGGGTGAATTTATGAGCGTTCTATTGGCCACCCTAGGACACATATATACTTTTTACTTTAGCCATGCGAATCGCAATGTCGTCTAGTCAGAAAGGGAAGTGCTTTGACGTGTGGTTTCTTTTTAAACATTTTATGTTAATCTCTAAATCTTATTTGTTATACTTTTTAAATTATTTCCCATAAGTAAGAGTAGCATCTGTTTTTCATTGATTTGGAATGCAGAAACAGCGATGAACCGCAATGAATGGAGAGGAAATAGGGGCAGAAATCCCCAAAAAGATGCGCTTCACTATATTTACAATTCAGTCGACAAAGATGGTTTTAAGAAGAAGTTAATTAACTCTTTCACAGGTGAGTTTTTGAGCATAGAAACATACATATATATATTTTAACATATGACCATACATAATTGCATTCTATTTGAACCGGTGTATGGACCAGAACATTTATTTTACATTTTATCTAGAACACTTTATATTTAGGTAATCTCGCTGTTGGTTTCTAGAATGTTGTTGGACAATAAGGCCTGGCTCGCAATTGCAGTTACAATTCATCCCAAAGATGTTGAATGGGGTTCATGTCAGGGCTACGTGCAGGCAACAGAATCTGCATTGTGTACAGGGATTCAGTCATGCTGAACAAGAAAAGGGCCTTCCCTAAAACGACATCAGTACAAAGTACACAGGTTACATCCTTTCAAAGTGGAGTAACGTATGAAAAGAAAAGCAGAAGATGGCGCGATATTACGGATTCAATTACTCTACACATCGCTAAGGACATGGTCCCTGTTCACACAGTGGAAAAGGAGGGATTTAAACAAATGGTCAAAACTTTGGATCCCAGGTATGTCCTACCTAGCCGAAGATACTTTAGCGAGACAGCCTTGCTAAATAAGTACACAGAATGCTGTGAAACAGGGAAAAGGGAGATTCAAAACGTGACACACTTTTCAGAAGTTAACCTAGTTCAATGACAGTGGGGCACTTTTGTTATTCATAAGTAGGGGTGTGCCGATAACCGCATCACCGCAATACCGCAGTAATGAGATGCCTACCGCGGTGCGAGGTCATCACCGCACATGATTTTTTTTTTATCTGAAAGATACAGGACTGCATATGGTGTGTAATTTGAACTATTTAACTTTGCTTATAATTTACTTTTTCCGCGAGTCCTATGTTCAAGGGCTTCTGGGGAAAAAACACGCTTCCTGCGCAAGGGAGGGACAGTCCATTAAACATATGGGGGATTTTTTTTGTGTGTCTGATTTTTAATTAACTGCTAGCCAGGTTTCAGTACTTGTAATGTTTACAGATAATGTTAAATTAAATACACACAAACATGGGCATAAAAGACAATAGCATAACGTAAACAGTTGGAGTTAGTTAGATTTTAATTGCAAGTATGCTACCGGTACGCGCAACCTGAAAAAAAAATGTTTGGAGTCTTGAAAGACAAATATAGTGCACCTACAACACAGCAACTATTGGCAAAGGCCTCATTCATTGACCCAAGACACAAGGACATCAACCCTGGAGATGACGTTAAAGATGCGCTCCTGGAGGAGATGCTGGCAATTCCCGAAGAGCGGCGTGATATCGGGGATGGAGAAGCTGCAATGAGTGTCGCTGCGGCTGGAGAGGGAGAAGGAGAAAGTGCGCCATCTTCTCCAAAAAAAAAAATGAGAAGAAATGAGAATGAGAAGAGCGCAGACCTCCAATCCGGTTCCAAAAAGAATCCGTGCAGACACGGAAGTCGCAAGGTATTAGCAGGAGGAAGCCCTCGATCTGCGCGCTGATCCGCTTGCCTGGTGGCGGGATAATCAGGCTCAATTCCCTCTTCTGTCAAAAGTTGCCAGAAAATATATGTCTATATGCGCTACGAGCACTCCATCTGAGCGTGTATTCAGTGCGGCTGGCAACATCGTCACGCCGTTAAGATCCTCGCTGAAACCTGACAAGGTTAACATGTTGGTTTTCCTGTCACGCAACATGAAGACGGAAAAATAAAAGCAGCAGCACGATTCAATTAAGCGGCCCAACAGCCAAACCGTGGTCGGTTAACCGCCAAATCGTGATTCTTGTTGCTTCATCACCGCGGTAAGAAACAATCCCATACCGTCACAGCCCTGATCGTAAGCCTAAGCCCTTATTTGAAGCTCTGATCTTGTCCTAATTTACTTGAATATTAACATTATTTTGTTATTCTATTTGGTACCATTCAACAGCTTTAGCAATTTATTTAAGTTATGTATTTTGTTATTTATTTTCAATTTGGTGCCATAACATGACACGGTTTAGTACTTAAACCATAATCAGTTTATTTTTTTATTTTTTTTGCGGTTGCAATGTAATTTATTAGTCATTTCTTTAAACCCTTTATTTAACTCTCAGGTCAAAATGACACCGAGACCTACTGGTGTTGAATGGAGGCTTTTTTCAAATAAATAACTTTAAATACCGTGATAACGTCAAACATTTGAAAAATATCGAGGTATTACATTTAGGCCATACCACCCAGCCCTACATGGAACAGCTAGAAGTCTAACTTAATATTACAACTAAATGATATTGCAACTTTTACATTGTCCAGCCCTATATTCTTTACAACGCATGCTGGTCTGTTTGTCCTTAGTCTAATGCAACAAGTCAATATTTACGCTAACACACATGTTGTACAGATCTGAGATAATAACACATCTATACAGTCATTTGTCTACTATATTTTACTGTGCTCTCCTGTTGAAGTTTAGGATTGATAAAAACAATTCCCCCTGTTTAGGTCACGGAGTATTTAGCAAAACCCATTTTGTAAGAGGAAACTTCCTGCTGCATACAGAAGTGACTTAATAACATCTGCTAAGAGTAAAAGAAGAGGACAATACATTGACGCCCTTAAAGTTTTCATGTTTGACCTAAGTTTCAATGGGAAATTGTGGTGGTAAGTCTAGTTCTGATTCACCATCAAAGTTTTAGCAAGGCCGATACCCAGGTCTCTAAAAAAAGCTGAGTTATTTCATATTTGTCTTTACATTTGCTGCTAACATTCAAAATGTCGGTTTGAAACACAGTCTTTTGGTTTATTGTATTGCAATTTTACACTATATATTTAAATATATAGTGCATATTTGTGCATTGATAGTATAGCCATATTGAATAGTTGGTTTAGAAAAGACTAACAAATATTTATATTTTTTGTCTAGTATTGATGCAGCAAACACTGAATCATTTGCCAGATTTGTCAACGATGACCACATCAATCCAAACAGCAAAATGAAAAGTCTAACAGTTGATGGGAAGCCCATTCTCTGTTTATTTGCAGTGGCTGACATAAAACCTGGAGAGGAAATTACCTATGATTACGGCAACTCTGACTGGCCACGGCCAAATATGGTACATTTTTATTTAATCAAAGCATAATCTCTTGAACCTCACAAGGTGAAATGTAATTGTGATTTTTACTATTACATTTACACAAATGTCTAATGAAGTTCATTCAAACATTATTTTCTGTATGAACTGCTTTCATATGTTGAAAAAGCCCGTGTATGTGTGTTTATGATCCACTACTGGTGTAGAAGGACATTGTGTCTTATGGAGACGTTAAGTTGTTTATAGTTATTTCAAAGGTTTGATTCGAGTTGGACAGTATAATGCCATTGGGCTAGTGATTTTAAATGTTGTCTTTCTCCTCATAGCAAATCCATGATACAAGACATTGCAATTACAACAGAGACCGAGGACATTGAAAAGGTCCCATTTATTTTAGTTAAAATAAATATATGTTCACTAGAGATGTATATAATAAATGATCATGGAAATTGTCAGTGTTCATGTAATCAGCAAGGCATGAAGGGTCTGATATATTCAATATCTAAGTGCTGGTATTAGGCATGATGTTTCATAGAGAATGCTGGCAATATACCACAAACACCGGCTCTGCATTGTTGCTCTTTTAAAATAGTTACCAATGCAAATAGAGAATTTCATTGTGACTTCATAGCTGTGGTATACAATCTCATATACATTGGCTATGAGCAAGAAGTATTCATTATTCCACCCAACTAGTTTATGAAATACTGTATACCATGGTTATGACGTCACATACACTGTAAACCCAGACTTTGATTTGACTCAAAGAGATTGAGTTCATATTACTTAAATGTGTCTAATTTATTGACATTACTTGTTAATTCTGATTAAGCTGAACATTTTAATGTACTTTCTGCTTTTATTTTGAAAAGTAGAAGCTCGGGGACGGCACCAGACAGGACCTCTTTACCGCATTGACGTCACCCATGCAACCCCCAAAAATGTAGTTTAATTTTTTTCTGAGTGGCATTGAGGACTCTGAACCTTTGAGGCAGAACAGAGACGGAAACAGAACAAAGACAAAAATTTCATCTGTATTGAAATTTTCAATAACTGACGTTCTAGCAAGCAAGTTGTTTGACCCACGATTGAAGCCTTCAGTGTATATATCTATGCGGTGAATGAACCGAGTTATTAACACATGTTATGACCCCAGACCAATGTTTCCTGTAGTTATTAACGCATGTCATGACCACAGACCAATGTCTCCTGTAGTTATGAACACATGTCATGACCACAGATCAATGTCTCCTGCAGTTTTTAACACATGTCATGACCCCAGACAAATGTCTCCCGTAGTTATTAACACATGTTAAGCAAAATATAGAGCATCACTCAACTCTAACCAACTTGCTCTTATATGCAACACAACCACTGTAAAAGAATGTGGTTATGCTAAAGTGCTGCACCCACTTTGATCATGATCTGATGTCACTAGAAAAAATATGGTGTTTACGTAGAGGCCTTGTTATGGAATTATTTCTAATACCACGTAATTAATGTTACTATACCTTTATCTCTAAAATAACATTTAGCAAATACACACCGAAACCAGACTCGAAATAAGAACAGACAAGAGTATCTCTCAAGTTAACTCTAACAGTTTAATTGATAGATGAGGAAAAACCTTTTGACATACATACGGCAAACTGTAGTGTCAGGTATAATTTTTCCTACTGTACAGGAGTACAATGTCACATATATATAGGGGTAAATTTACGCACACCCTTCCACACGAACTTATCAATACCGGATGGGGAACGGATGAGGCTTTCAGATGATCTAATTAAAATATACAATATAATATAGGAAATGTATGGAGCTGTCACAAAAACCCGAGGGTCACTCCTCAGTCAGGTCAAGGGAGGTCAGTTACAATTCGATTTGTGATGACAACACATGAGGCGAACAAAGACATATACATTTCCTTTTGACAGTCCATCACAGATTAGGTAAAACAGGACATCTGTTTCTAGCATTGGGCCCCTCTAACAATGTAAAGCTTCTCGTAGATCCTGTTCTCCAGGGTCTCGTGCTTTCCGTTCTTAACGTTTTGGCCCCACTCAATGATGTCCATATCGCATGCGAATATACGTTTAACCTCACTATTACTGAACTTCACAAACTAAATGTATATTTTCCACAACAGCCTTAAGTGCAAGTGTGAAAGGAAACTGTTTTGTATGTAGCTACTGACAACCTAGGTGCTCATGCACTGGCAGGATTCTACGAGAGCTTCTCTGTTGATAAGTTCTGCAGATTCTGCATGGCAAGTAGAAGTGACACTCAGGAACAAGAGGTGCGATCTGGTGCCCTTGAGCTCAGCGACAAAGATAGGCATGAGAGACAAGTGCAGGAAGTGATGGAATACCCAGAACTGGGTAGAAAAAAGAGTGCCCTTTGACTGGAAAACTGGAG
This sequence comes from Dallia pectoralis, assembly GCA_029465975.1. Classification (NCBI taxonomy): domain Eukaryota; kingdom Metazoa; phylum Chordata; class Actinopteri; order Esociformes; family Umbridae; genus Dallia; species Dallia pectoralis. Next base: position 3,480,979 of record CM055735.1, on the reverse strand, counting down.
CACTTTGATGTTGTTAAAGGTTACTCTCCTGATCTCATGCATGATCTTCGGGAGGGTATAGTCCCTGTTGAGTTGTCTTTGTGCCTTTCAGATCTGATTTCCAAGGGATATTTTAATCTAGAAACATTGAATCAGGCTATCAAGTCCTTTAAATGCACCTTTACTGACAAAACTGACCAGCCTCAGCCTATTACAAAAGGCACAATCGGGGGAAACGTGCATGGTGCCTTATTAGGCTCCTTTCATGCCTTGTTGGTCAGTATGTTCCTCTGAGGGAAAAGGCATGGTAGGTTCCAGAGTCCTGCAACGGGTCGGGTACCCGCGTAAAAGTGGTCAAAACGGGTGGATTGTGACATTCCTAAAATTCACGGGGCGGGGAACTCTTTGCGGGCGGGTAGTAGCGCGGATGAAAAAATTTGCAATATTTGTATGTCTAAAATCTAAATTACCATTACACATACAAAACAACGGTATGACATTTGACCGGACCCATCACGTCACCACCACTGCGCCGCCCGAGGACTAGGTCCCTGCATACGAGTTCAAGCCACCCAAGGGGGATCCTTTCGATGTTTTGTTGTGGTGGAAGGAGCATGCGAAAACATTTCCAAACCTGGCAATGATTGCGCGGAATATTCTCTCCATCCCAGCATCGAGCGCTGCGAGTGAGAGAGACTTTTCCACAGCTGGATGTGTAATCCAAGAATGGAGAACACAACTCAAACCTATCCTTTTCCTGCACAGTACCCTTAGGAAATGCATGCCTATAGTAGGAAATGCATGCCTATATTCTTGTATGATCTACTGTGTTATCATCCTGAATTAAATGAATTGTGAATTATGAAGTAAAACATATTACTAAAATAGTATGTAGCCTATTTATTGTCTTATGTAACCATACAATACAAAATTAAAACCATGATTTTAAAATGCACAGGCTATGATATTTACATTTCTAAAGATCGAATAAATGAAAATCCATCAAACTGTATGTCCTATTTTGATGTAATAAATGCTAAAACATTTTAGATCACAAGCGACGCGCAATCAAATGATTTGCGCATGTTTAATTGGCCGTATATATTGCAACACAGACTCTTGAAATACAAACATTAGGCTACAGTGTATAATTCGATCATTTACAATTGTAAAATGTATTAGCCTATAGTAATTACAGTCCAGTAACTAAGGCACTGTAGACAATGAAACACGTATTTTACAGTTTGTATATTGGTCACGGTCGGGTATATTCTGCTGTTACCCGGTAGATACATTAATCAATTTCGTTTTATATTTTCGTTCTGTTTATTTAGTAAAACATATATTTCTTTATAAACGTAGGCCTACCTCTTTTTTTTAGTTCATTCAAATTCAACCAAGCCAATCAATCTATTATCTATGTATATCTCGCAGCTTTTGTCTGCCTGAGCAGGACACGCATACTAACCGGTTGCACTGCGCTCAGTGTTCATTTGTGTTGTTATGAGTGCACATGAGACCGCAGCAAATTAATCCGTTACATATATCCAATTTCATATAGATCGGACCAAAACGCGTCCATTTTCATGTAGACTAGACCAAAACGCGTCCAGTTTTAAACAGACCAGACCAAAACGGATCCAGTTTCATATAGACCAGACCAAAACGAGTCCAATATAGATCAGACCAAAACGAGATCAGACCAAAACACGTCCAGTTTCTGAAAACGGGACAAGGTAAAATGCACGTATTTAGGAAAATTCATGGAAGGACGAGGCTGTAGCTTTTCAACATTATATATTTATTTTAATTACTAACTGCAACGCCCGCGGGCATGGGCTGTTGGCGCTTCTAGTGTTAACACGCTGACATCTAGCGCACCGCGCATTGCATGTTGTTACGTGGCTGAAAAAACGCCATAGATCTGCATCTAATAGAATGTGCACTGGAGCGCGATTCTACGATATTTCCGACAAAGTGAATCGTGGAGACATTTTAATAGTCCACGATTAAATATCGTCATATCGCACACCCCTAACTGACACACACTAACAATCAGCTATAAGCTATTTAAGACGCAGACCAATAACACACTGACACACACTAACAATCAGCTATAAGCTATTTAAGACGCAGACCAATAACACACTGACACACACTAACAATCAGCTATAAGCTATTTAAGACACAGACCAATAACACACTGACACACACTAACAATCAGCTATAAGCTGTTTTAAGACACAGACCAATAACACACTGACACACACTAACAACCAGCTATAAGCTATTTAAGACACAGACCAATAACACACTGACACACACTAACAATCAGCTATAAGCTATTTAAGACACAGACCAATAACACACTGACACACACTAACAATCAGTTTAAGACACAGACCAATAACACACTGACACACACTAACAATCAGCTATAAGCTATTTAAGACGCAGACCAATAACACACTGACACACACTAACAATCAGCTATAAGCTGTTTAAGACACAGACCAATAACACACTGACACACACTAACAATCAGCTATAAGCTATTTAAGACACAGACCAATAACACACTGACACACACACACTAACAATCAGCTAACAATCAGCTATAAGCTGTTTAAGACACAGACCAATAACACACTGACACACACCAATAACAATCAGCTATAAGCTATTTAAGACACAGACCAATAACACACTGACACACACTAACAATCAGCTATAAGCTATTTAAGACACAGACCAATAACACACTGACACACACTAACAACCAGCTATAAGCTATTTAAGACACAGACCAATAACACACTGACACACACTAACAATCAGCTATAAGCTATTTAAGACGCAGACCAATAACACACTGACACACACTAACAATCAGCTATAAGCTATTTAAGACACAGACCAATAACACACTGACACACACTAACAATCAGCTATAAGCTATTTAAGACACAGACCAATAACACACTGACACACACTAACAATCAGCTATAAGCTATTTAAGACGCAGACCAATAACACACTGACACACACTAACAATCAGCTATAAGCTATTTAAGACACAGACCAATAACACACTGACACACACTAACGCACACAATTGCAAACTCACTAGGGCTGTCAATCTTCCTCTATAATATTATTCGAATTCCATTCCTTATTTTTTTGTAACCAGCATTAATGTGTTTTTCCACATCAGTGAATGAGGACCTTCATCTTACTGAATGTAAGTTTCCGTTAAATATGTGATGCATTGGGTCTTTAAACTTGTGGCTTTAAGCACACTTGAAAAGTTTAAGCGCCAAAAGCCTACTTCCTGTTTGGCAGTTTCACCATCTAATGTTATAATTTCATAGTGACAACCATTAATTGGCAGCAGGAAGCCGAATATGAAGGGCTGGGCTCTCCTGAACGTAAGCTATTTAGCATGCAGATGGAGAACATACTGAGACAGACACACACACACAGGTAATCATTCATCTTTGTTTTAACCTTTTTAATCGTTGTGTTTCAAGTGTCTGTGAACACAAACATGCCGCAGTGTCGTGAAACCCCCCTACCCCGTCCAGGCCTTCCACACAGGACCCCTCAAAGTAAGACATGTTTTATGTGTCTGTACTTCTTACTCTATGTTATGTAGGCTGTGTTATGTAGGCTAGAGGCTGAGACAGGGTAGTCACTAGAGTAGCTGGCTGCCTTTCGGTTTTAATTTGGCTGGGAAGTCTCTCTGTCTGTCTATGTTTCTCTCTCTGTCTGTCTGTCTATTCAAATAACTTAATTGGCATGACAAACAGGCGTTCATATTGTCATAGCATATGAAAAACAACAAAAAATACAAAAATGTTATAAAACACAAACTATAGATTACAAATTTAAGGTTATAGTATTTACAATCAATTGCTCAGTGACTGGAGCGATCTGTTTTAGTTTGAGTCCCACTGGTTGTTCTCTTCTCGTGGCAAGCGGTCACATATCTTGCAGCTGCACAGCCTGGGGTTTCGCCCAGCAGGTATGGGGGTTAAAGGGTGGGAGGTTGGTCATCAAATTTGTTGTTGAATTTTGTAAATAAGGGGAATAACGTATCTGTAAGTGTATGTCTCTCTCTGTCTCTGTATGTCTCTCTCTCTCTCACACAGTTGTATTAAAAAACAAGACACATTTCATACTTTGTATTTTGTTAACACCTATATTTTTTTCGGTTTTCCACAGGTCAAAGATTTGCCAGATCAGCTCCTGCTGGATGCACAGGTATTTTGGGCAGGTTTTCTCTGCTGTTGTCAGTAAACTACTGCATTCTTTGTTAATTGTTTTTTGTATAATTTTGTACATTTTCTTCCTGTACTTTCCCCAGCTGTTGAAAGGCTCCTTTTGGAGCAGGTCGGAGAACTGCAGCTTAAAATGGATTATGTAATCAAACTACTTCAAAAAAATAATTCTGTTCCTGAAGAAAATGTCAATTTGAACATGCTACCACTGCTTACACTGCAAGACCTGGAGAACTTTGATGACCAACTTCGGGCCGATAGCACCTTTAAGAAGAAAGTGGTATGTCCTGTCTGTGTCTATCTCTAAAGCACAAAAGCCCTGATTTATCATCAGATAAGAGATAGAGTATTGATACTCTTTTGATCCAGTGAGGGAAATTTGGTCTCTGCATTTATCCCATCCATGATTAGTGAAACACACAGAGTACACAGTGAACACACAATGAGGTGAAGCACACACCAACCCAGTGTCACGTTCAGCCAGTGTGGCTGGCGTGGCATGGACTAGTAGTTTATGGACTGTTTGTTTTCCTTAGTTCTCCCTTGCCCGGCCCGGGACTCTTATGTTTATGTCTGAACTCCTTCCATGTTTCTTTTTAATTATGTAGGTATTTTATGTATAGTGTAGTTATGGATTTAGGGCTGTATGGATTTATGAGCATTCTTATATGGCCATTGTTATGTAGGAGTGGCTTGTGCATTTTCATGGTTTATTCTAGTGGTTATGTGTTTACATTTCAGCCAAGTGCCACCTTTTGGAGATCTGTGTCATTACGTATGAATTCCTTGATTGTTCTCTCTCCTTTAAGTTCTGTTAATTACCGGTAACTGACCTGTCTGTGCTTACAGGTATTACAGCAGGTTGTGAAATGGGATTAGTCAAATTTATCTTTTACTTTACAGATAACTAAACTGTCATTGTCTGGTGGCAAGAACCTAAAGGAAACAGTTTGGAGAGTCTGCACAAAAATATTTGATCAGAATCTTTCAACCCAGCTGAACTGGTGCGGTAGGGGTCAGAAGACAGGCCTTAAATCACGGCCTATTCATCAAGTACTCCTGAGTAAGTCCTACAATGTGTTGAAGCAACATTCTGTCACTATTCAACCCATATATGGTGTCTGTATTTATATCAGTTCTCGATTTTTATATACTGTCTTCACACTATTCTCAACCAAATGTCTTTTAAGTTTCTTTTTTTTAATGCTCTGACTTTTCTGAATTGTCTTTATAGAAACAAACGAAGATATAAACGTTTGTGCTACTGTCTTATTTTTTCCCCCTGTTGCTTTATTTTTTTGTTTAGGTGCTGTGTTAAGAAATCCTGCCCAACAAAATTCCACTGAGGCTGACGTAGAGATGACCGTGAGAAACTGGCTGCGACTGAGCAGGGACAGGAATGGGGGACGGCAAAGGCGGGGCGAGCAAGCATCATAAGTGAAATAATTGATTGGACTGATTTTAAACTGACTAACTATTTTGGAGGAAATTTCTTATTTTTTTGTAGTTTTCTATGTGTGATTTGTGGAGTGTTAAAATAATAAAATACATGTTTTGATACTGCTTTTGCAAAAACAAAGTAAAAAGTACATTTTCAAGCTTATCTCCTGGTGCCCTCCTTTCTCCTGTAGCCTATAATTTGCAAGACCATCAAACTTAATTTAAAATCACTGCTCCTTTTTTTCTGTTAGATTTACATTTCCCAGGTTGTCAGATGTTTATGTGTAGGGTGTATTTCATACACAATCACTTTAATGTTTTTTGTCATAAAACCTGGCAACTCAAATAAGGAAGCGGCTGCAGACTGCGCAGCCACGGAGTCTCGACGCATGCAAGTTGGCTAGTTGCCTTCTCAACTAGCCTACTCTTGTCAAATTGTTGGGGAAGAAATGTTATGATTAACACCACATAGGGGTGTGCGATATGACGATGTTTAATCGTGGACTATTAAAATGTCTCCACGATTCACTTTTTCGGAAATATCGTAGAATCGCGCTCCAGTGCACGTTCTATTAGATGCAGATCTATGGCGTTTTTTCAGAGCTAACAACATGCAATGCGCGATATGTCAGCGTGTTAACACTAGAAGCGCCAACAGCCCATGCCCCGGGCGTTGCAATTAGTAAATAAAATAAATATATAATGTTGAAAAGCTACAGCCTCGTCCTTCCTTGACTTTTCCTAAATACGTGCATTTTACCATGTCCCGTTTTCAGAAACTGGACGCGTTTTGGTCTGATCTCGTTTTGGTCTGATCTATATTGGACTCGTTTTGGTCTGGTCTTTATGAAACTGGATCCGTTTTGGTCTGGTTTATTTAAAACTCGACGCGTTTTGGTCTAGTCTACATGAAAATGGACGCGTTTTGGTCCGATCTATATGAAACTGGATATATGTAACGGATTCATTTGCTGCTGTCTCATGTGCACTCATAACATCACTAATGAACACTGTGCGCAGTGCAACCGGTTAGTATGCGTGTCCTGCTCAGGCAGACAAAAGCTGCGAGATATACATAGACAATAGATTGATTGGCTTGGTTGAATTTGAATAAACTAAAAAAAGAGGTAGGCCTAAGTTTATAAAGAAATATATGTTTTACTAAATAAACAGAACGAAAATATAAAACGAAATTGATTAATGTATCTACCGGGTAACAGCAGAATATACCCGACCGTGACCAATATACAAACTGTAAAATACGTGTTTCATTGTCTATAGTGCCTTAGTTACTGGACTGTAATTACTATAGGCTAATACATTTTACAAATGTAAATGATCGAATTATACACTGTAGCCTAATGTTTTTATTTCAAGAGTCTGTGTTGCAATATATACGGCCAATCATGCCCAAATCATTTGATTGCGCGTCTCTTGTGATCTAAAATGTTTTAGCATTTATTACATCAAAATAGGACATACAGTTTGATGGATTTTCATTTATTCGATCTTTAGAAATTTAAATATCATATCCTGTGCATTTTAAAATCATGGTTTTAATTTTGTATTGTATGGTTACATAAGACAATAAATAGGCTACATACTATTTTAGTAAAATGTTTTACTTCATAATTCATTTAATTCAGGATGATAACACAGTAGATCATCTGATGCTGTAGATGGATGGCAGGTTACACAGTGAATGGATGGTGAAGCTGCGGATGAGAATGGGTGCTTCTTTGCACAATTGCACTTCCATTAAATATACACGTGATTAAAATATGCTACTTTAATTTTTTTTCCCTTTTATGTTTTGTTACCTTGTATGTCTATATTTTTTAAATGGAGATATAATTTGCTTGTATTGCGGCTCAGTAATTTGCAAAATAGTCTTAAAAAGCAACATGAAAAAGAATCGTGATAAAATCGCGAATCGTGATTTTTCCTGAAAAAATCGTGATATGATATTTTTCCCATATCGCCCACCCCTAACACCACATAATTATTGAGTGTTGTTGATACACAATAGGAAACGTGTATCCTTTAGGACATATCTGGCTGTTAGCCTAAACAAATCCATAAGACTTAATATAAACGGTGGCATCCTACTAGAGCGGTGAAAGGCATTCAGACGCCTTGCTCCTTTTGACTTAACACTGGTACAGCTGATTTTCAAGCACGGTGTGACGTTTCCGATTATCAGCTTTTCCAGTGTTAAGGCAATGGGAGAGCGAGGCGACCGAACGCTTCCTCGCTCTAGTGGGATCGCGCCGTATAGGTCATCATAATTACTTCGGCTTTACGTTGGCTCACGGTCGGCGATCATTGTAATGCCACCATCTTCCCGATGTCTTGCCGATTAGCTACCGATCTCCATAATACATCTCACCGAGGCACTTTATGTCGGGCAGGCACAAGCGCCCCGATGTCGGCAAGAGCTAATTTGTTGTCTGGGGAGGGAGCAGAAACAGTGCCAGAAAACCCCCATAAAGCTCCATGTATGGAAGCACAGCCAGACAGCAGCAGGAGCATGATGAGGACCGTGGGGCAAGTAGCACAAGCACACAAGTCCAAATACAGACATATTTGACAGAGCAAACGGTCCCACGCTCAGACAGCCCATTCCAGTACTGGGGAGTCAACCAAATTTGTTTTTTTTCCGACCCTGGCCGCCACTGCTGCAAAGTTTCTCTGTGCTCCTTGTGCCAGTGTTGACAGTGAGAGACTGTTCAGTGCAGCGTCCAACATTGTTGATGCAAGAAGAAACAGGCTAGGAGGAGAGAGGGCAGAAATGCTCATCTTCTTGAAGAAGAATCTGCCTTTGCTCTTGAAATTATGAGCAATACTAAATTGCTAAAATGCTACTGCAATGTGTAGCCTACTTGTTTTAAAGTATTGGTTATTGTGTTATTTTTTTATTTGTATTTTTTCATTTTTACTTTATAGGTTGGTGTTGCACACTATTGTTAAATACTGCACTATTTAAAGATTTAATTGCCTTTTTATTGTTGGACTGTTTTATTGTTGGACTGTTTTATACTGTTCTATTTAATGATTATATTATAATTACTTAGTTGCTGTTGCACTACTGTTCTATTTAAAAATAAATTTCTTCCATTTGCTCTATTCATTCATGTTTTACAAAGGGTTTAACCTGAGCCAGGCCTTACCACAATGATAATCATATCACAGTCAAAGGGTTTCACCTGAGCCAGGCCTTACCACAATGATAATCATATCACAGTCAAAGGGTTTCACCTGAGCCAGGCCTTACCACAATGATAATCATATCACAGTCAAAGGGTTTCACCTGAGCCAGGCCTTTCATATCACAGTCAAAGGGTTTAACCTGAGCCAGGCCTTACCACAATGATAATCATATCACAGTCAAAGGGTTTAACCTGAGCCAGGCCTTACCACAATGATAATCATATCACAGTCAAAGGGTTTCACCTGAGCCAGGCCTTACCACAATGATAATCATATCACAGTCAAAGGGTTTCACCTGAGCCAGGCCTTACCACAATGATAATCATATCACAGTCAAAGGGTTTAACCTGAGCCAGGCCTTACCACAATGATAATCATATCACAGTCAAAGGGTTTCACCTGAGCCAGGCCTTACCACAATGATAATCATATCACATTCATGCAGGGCAGGCGTAGTATGATCTCTTTTTTTAAACACACTGGTATCGGTACTCGGTATCGGCCGATACCCACAGGGCGTGTATCGGAATCGGTATCGGGAGGGGAAAAAATGGTATCTGAACATCTCCATTTTGATGCATGGAAATTATGGTGGTATGATGTACATACTTAAATGTGAGGATACGTACGTATTTAATGGTATTAAAAATATTTAAGTTTGATGAACGTTATATTATTTGTACTACTAAAACAAGGTACCTAGTAAATGTACTTGATCAGGAAAGTTTGTTTTACTTACAAAATTATGTTAATGTTACTTAAATAAACCTACTAAGAGCTACCATACTCAATTCTGAACGTTTGTTTAATTTACAAGATTATGTTAGATTCCCTTAAATGAACATAGTGGGGAACGTCCCAAACCGCCACGCTGTCTGTCTGCCCTCTTATCACCAACATCAACATCAAATGCCAGAAAGTTGCTTGATAAAATGAATGCATCCCTACAGCTGAGATACAGGAAGGACAGACAGGTTGTCATAGATTGCGGTGATGTTTTTCCTAAATGCTGGTCTTGAATCTGTTTTGCCTTGTCTCTAGTAATGGTACTAGAGTACTGTCACTACAAACTGCTACAGTTCAGTGTCAACTGCATGTTGAGTATGTTACTCTTCTAGTTACAGCCTAGAGACAAATAACACTGGCACAAAGATTAACAAGGCTAGGAAACTTAAATGTGTAAAAAAAACTAAAGCCAATGACAAGCCAAAGGAGAAACCAGCTGATGCAAATGATAAACAGGATATCAAAAGGGACAAAACCAGCATGAGGATGAAGAGGTAAGGATACAAAGACAGATTGATCTAAATATAGAAGACATCCATGCTAAATATAAACATGTCGAGTAGAAGACATGCATCTTTTGAAATTTATTTAGAAATTATTTCAATACATTGTGAGGGTGAAAAATGGGGAAACATAGTATCACTACAGTATTACTGTGTGAGCTGTTTTATCAGTTAAGTTCAGCACTTCCGAATACTTTGTAAGGTAATCCACAAACAAAAGGTATGACTGACCTTACAGCTCAAAGATGTTTGCCCCAACTTTCATCCATGGCAGTTCTGGACCTTCATGTGAGATGACTGGCTCTTTCGAGTGTTTTGGTGGTAGCAGTTGACATAACGCACACTTTTCCATCTCAAAGTCACATGCCATTCCAGGCCAGTAAAGGACTTTTCTTGCTTTGGCCTTTGTTCGCTGAATTTCGTCATGAGCTGGATGTAGCTTCTCTAAGATTACATTTTTGATTTTCTGGGGTAGGACCATCTTGTCTCTGACCATCACAATACCATTCTGTAGGCTGATGTCATGTTGCATTAGAGAGGAGCTGTGTAGTTTCATTGGCCAACATTATGTATGTATTTTAATTACTTTACAGTTCTCTCAAAACAGTTTGTGAGCTTTGCTTCTTTCAGCTGGGGGTGGGCTTTTCTTCAAAAGGATAGCCATGACCATACATGCACACAGCCAATGGAAATACCAAAGAATTTACGAGTCCTTACTGTCCGAGACCGAGTCGAGACCGAGTCTGTAACCGAGACCGAGACGAGACCGAGACCTTAAAAAAGTGGTCTCGAGACCGGTCTCGAGACCGGTCTCGAGTACTACAGCTCTGGGTAGGACCACTTGTCTCTGACCATCACAATACCATTCTGTAGGCTGATGTCATGTTGCAGCTCAATTTACAGTTCTCTCAGTTTGTGGGCTCTCTTTACCTCAGCTGTCCACACCGCCAGCTCAGAGTGGGGCGTGTCTTCCTAAACACTAGACTCTGCAAATTATTCAAATTTTATTTCTATTTTATTATTTGTGACTCCAGCACAAAAAAATTATCACGTATCAACATAATGCCAATTCAAAGATCTGTATATTTTCTAATAGCGATTTAGTTCATATTACTCAGACATGGTGCCAACAATCTCTGAAACATTCTTCGAAGCGTCCATTAAACAATATTCATGAAGCCAGCGACACAGCATAAATAATAGGAAAAACCATGATAAGCCTCTCGTTCATGTTTTAGGTAGTTTTAAGAAAGCTAGTAGAAACGAGAAGGCACTTCCTGATTCAGATAACATCTACTCCATGAGCAGAGTGTGAGCAGCTTGAGCACCCCTTTGTCAAGGGTTTCTCATTGACATCTTCTATGGTGGCTGGATACTTTGTGTTGAGCGCCTCACACCTCTTCACCATGTGCAGGACTTCACATGCCTCTCTGGCCACTATCAGCATGTGTGACTAGCTCGATACATAAAACTGCAGTGTAGCTGCTGTGGCTATGGTGGTCTTAAGTTTCAGCGTCGGACTCCTAACAGACACTTCCATGACTCTGTAGCTCCAGGTCGTTTTCAAGTAACCATCTTTCTTTAGATAAAAAAAACGTGTTACACTGAATACTAGCATGTCTCTGAGCATATCGTTTTTACATAGTCCAAACTTGCCGGGATAAATCTGTTCACCAAAATCCCTTTCGTCATTGAATATGACATAAATGTGTGTCCATTTTTTGGTGAGCAGTAGTATCTGAACGTCGTGACAACGTCCTCTGCGTCGCATTCACTTAATCCCGTTAACGCCTCCTCGCCAATGGAGTAATCACCAGTATCGTCTTGAACTGCTCCCTCTTCCCGCCACACTCGTCAATTAGCGACCAGCTCCCCTCACCAGGCACTTTACTTCTCCTGACTTACTCCTTAACTCCGTTTTCTGACATCATGTTGAGTTTTATTAGTTTTCCTGTAATGTTACCCCAATGAAGGTTGGCTGTTCAGTAAAACACGCTATTATATAAATACTTTAATACTGGCACGCAATCGAAGCTGAAGGCTTTACATATTGATTTTACTCTTGACAAACCCAGCACAACCACCGGGCAAGAGCAATCGACTCATAAGCGCCATGAACAGTCCAACCTAATAGAGCACCGAGTGCTCAAACATTAGGGAATGGGCGGGGTTTTGTTAAAATTCGCGTTTGATTGGTCCTTCTATCAACAAAATCTGGCACCCGGACCTTATTTAGAGCTGTCGTAATTTCGATACCATGGTTACATTTATTTTGTTGCCTCGTGCTTGCAATATCAAGCATTCTATACGAAGCAAGCAGCCCTCCTATCTAATGTGAAATATTTTCTTTTCAAATTATTGTTTGACAAGTGACTAATTAAAGGTTGCAACCTAAATCATTGAATTACATAATTAACTACTAATCAAACTAAGTATATAAAATGTTCACGGAACATCCACGCAGAAAAATCTCTACATTTATGACATGCAAATTGATGCCTTGCAAATATAACTGCAATAGGCCTGTACATTTGTATGTTGTGTAAATATGTAATAAATGTAAAGTCTTTGCTGTTTTCTTCTCTGGTGATGCTGGTATGTTAAAAACAGCTACCTGTATATTCCAGCAAGCAGAATCAAGCTTATACCACTGTAATATATATGCCATCCATCAGACAAGTTAGTGACCTTAGTATGTTTGTAGAGAGGATTCTCTTGACACATTTTACATTTTACTCCTAACATTTCAAACAAGGGCAATAACAAGACGACAAAATAAAGCTCCATTGCCAATTTACACCTCTTCACATTTTTCTGTTTTCTTTGGGAATTAAAATTCTTTATATTGGTGAGTTAGAACTGTAATTTAATTTATCAAATGTGGGATATTTTTGTCCACTCTTCGGACAACAAGTCATCAGTAAATTAGCGTATTTACATTTGAATGGTTTGACATTCCTAACCAGATATTGTGTTATAAATAATTTGGTAATCTTTAATTATTATTAGTTAATTATAGTTATTTATTAAGGTCTGTGTTTTATACTGGTGTCAATACCTTTAATAACACTAGTCCCTGTTCTTGGTAACTGAAAAGCATGCAAGTATATTTGTGTTGAATAAAGACTATTCCCATGTTCACTTCAATAACGGGATGAGTTGAGTCCATGTTTATTGTCAATTATACCATTTCTAAAGCTTTTACACTACAACTACTGATTAGGGCAGTTACAACTAAGTGATTATAAATTGTTACTAGAGGTTAAGTGTTCAGTGAAGAACATTAACATTGCAAATGTGTTTAAAACCAAACAGCAAAATGGAAGCTGTCCAGAAATGCCAACCATTATACTTCTGTTTGTAATTGGTCTTTAGACTGGGTTTTCTGAGAAATCATCTGTTTAGTCAGATATACCCAAAACAGATGCCAATCTGCAGATAAATACTTAAATGTAATGCATTTTAATTGGAAATCAGTGCAATTATATAGGTCAAATTCTGGGCATACTTGCAGACTAGTCCAGGAAAATGTGCATATACATATGTATGCATATAGTAAACTGGTGATTGGAAACAAAACAGAAATGCTGTTTCTGGTTTCCACAGTAGTCTAAATGCAATAAAAAGGAGGTGGACTTGACACTTCTAGGAAAAAACAAACAAAACCTGCAGTAGACTAAACAAGAGGTGAGTAAAACAAACATCTAGCCAGAAATATTTTACCACATCCCCATTAACTTCTTCCAACGCAGCATATTCTGTACATGGAATCCCGACAGCAAAAAAACAAATAAAATATTCAAAGCTAAACATCTATAACGCACATCGAAAGTAGCATTACAAAACATCTCCATATTACACTTCAATATCATCTGGTTCTATTGCTACCATGACTTAGAGTTGTTAACCTGCCAGCTTGTTATATATACAGGGAATGTAGAGACCTCTACTTTGAAGCTCTCGCTTCCTTCAACACTTCTTAAAATGTCCCACAATTATGGTGTCAGCCTCTTTACCTCAAAGTGCCTAACATAATGGATTTTTCAGGACAAAACGAAGTGACATTTGACCCAAAACATTAAATTAGCATACTCTTTATTGTATCAATGTAAAAAACAGCAGCATACCACTGTGATTCTCCAGGATTTCTAACCTTTTACAACCAATCCCCTCACACACAGTGGCAAGAAATTATTTTCACACAACATGGAACACCGAATCGTACGTTAATGACTAAGAAAGAATCATTGTGTAAAAAGAAAAATTTAAAAGTTAATTTAAGAATTCAATAGAGCCCTGTAAATATGCAACTCAGGTAAGGCACAACCTTGGTTTGGGAAATACAAACATTTCTGGAAGATACTTTACACAGCGGCGTTTTAAGACTTATGACCAGTACAACAAATTGTGGTTCTACAATATATCTGCAGGCATTGAGTTTGTCTGTCACAGCACACGTTATTTTCCCATCTCCTCAATTGTGTGCTACCCAGGAGGAACTCTAGGTCCTGGTCTGGAACGGTCTGTTGAGCGCATGTGATTATCTGCAGTACTCGTTGGGTCTCTGGCGACTGTAAGGGGTGTAGTGCTTCTTGGATTTTTTCTTTCTCATCACAAACTGGTTCTCCGGCCAGCAAGGAGGGACTACATAGGGTCTGGGATGGTAGGCATCGTTACGCAGCAGAACTTGCATTTGACCACCTAGAAAGAGGGAGCAAAAACAACAGCGATGCAATCCAACGCAATAACACTCAACATACATTCAAGCATAAACCAAAAGCAGACTAGATCTCCCAATTTCATAGTAATTCCTATTATATAATATAGTATACCTGAAGAAGCTATCATTAATTAATTTAATTAATTCTGGATTTCATTATTTCTGGGCTGTTTGAAGTTTTTGTTGTAATTGAATACAGAGATTTACAATAATTAACAGTCAGATCAGTCGAGCATTTTGCAATAAAAGAATGCATATTACTCTAAAATTATGTTGAATTTCAACCGACTACTCAAAAAATGAGGCCATACAATAAGATGTTTTTAAGAGAATAAATGAGCTTTTCATTAACAGAAGAAAAATCTTCAGCACCAAGACTAATGATTAAACTCTTCATGCAAAAGAAGATCTTTTTTTCTTCAGAAAACCACCCAGAACATAACATTTTAGAGATCCCACCATTTCCCATGAATCTGTCGTCCATCGGCATGTGTTGTGCAGGGGCACCCCATTGGTCTTGCCAGTAGCCTTGGTTATCCTGGTAACCCTGGTTATCCTGGAAACCCTGGTAGCCAACGCTCAAATTCAGAGAGGCAGAATGACAGTCCTAATAAAAATAACAGTGGGTTGGAGGCATGGTGAATTGCACTTCAAACAAATTGACATCATTTAAAAACAAACAGGGACTTGGACCAATGAATTAACTAAAAACCAGACAAAAAGTTTAAAAAAAAAATACAGACAGAAAATCACAGATCAAATACCTTTCTGAAATGTTTGTATGTATAAGAAACGTGCTTTGCCACATTTTACCCTCAGTTGATCTCTAGCCACAAATCAATGTCAGGTGCTAACAGTGTGGTATAACAATATGTGCCTTCACATATCAATGTCAGGTGCTAACAGTGTGGCATAACAATATGTGCCTTCACAGATCAGTGTCAAGTGCTAACAGTGTGGCATAACAAAATGTGCCTTCACAGATCAGTGTCAAGTGCTAACAGTGTGGTATAACAATATGTGCCTTCACAGATCAGTGTCAAGTGCTAACAGTGTGGTATAACAATATGTGCCTTCACAGATCAATGTCAAGTGCTAAAAGAGTGGTATAACAATATGTGCCTTCACAGATCAATGTCAGGTGCTAACAGTGAGGCATAACAATATGTGCCTTCACAGATCAATGTCAGGTGCTAACAGTGAGGCATAACAATATGTGCCTTCACAGATCAGTGTCAAGTGCTAACAGTGTGGTATAACAATATGTGCCTTCACATATCAATGTCAAGTGCTAAAAGAGTGGTATAACAATATGTGCCTTCACATATCAATGTCAGGTGCTAACAGTGAGGCATAACAATATGTGCCTTCACAGATCAATGTCAGGTGCTAACAGTGAGGCATAACAATATGTGCCTTCACATATCAATGTCAAGTGCTAACAATGTGGTATAACAATATGTGCCTTCACAGATCAATGTCAGGTGCTAACAGTGAGGCATAACAATATGTGCCTTCACATATCAATGTCAAGTGCTAACAATGTGGTATAACAATATGTGCCTTCACATATCAATGTCAAGTGCTAACAGTGTGGTATAACAATATGTGCCTTCACATATCAATGTCAAGTGCTAACAGTGTGGTATAATAATATGTGCCTTCATATCAATATCAGGTGCTAACAGTGTGGCATAACAATATGTGCCTTCACAGATCAGTGTCAAGTGCTAACAGTGTGGTATAACAATATGTTCCTTCACATATCAATGTCAGGTGCTAACAGTGAGGCACAACAATATGTGCCTTCACAGATCAATGTCAAGTGCTAACAGTGTGGTATAACAATATGTGCCTTCACAGATCAATGTCAAGTGCTAACAGTGTGGTATAACAATATGTGCCTTCACAGATCAGTGTCAAGTGCTAACAGTGTGGTATAACAATATGTGCCTTCATATCAATGTCAAGAGCTAACAGTGAGGCACAACAATATGTGCCTTGATGCCTTCACAGATCAATGTCAGGTGCTAACAGTGTGGCATAACAATATGTGCCTTCACAGATCAGTGTCAAGTGCTAACAGTGTGGTATAACAATATGTTCCTTCACATATCAATGTCAGGTGCTAACAGTGTGGTATAACAATATGTGCCTTCATATCAATGGCAAGAGCTAACAGCGTGGTATAACAATATGTGCCTTCACAGATCAATGTCAAGTGTTAACAGTGTGGCATAACAATAAGTGCCTTCACATATCAATGTGGTCTGCTTACCCTGTGAAAATGTTGTCTGTTTCCATTGTACGATCCTTCCCAATTCTCGTAGCGCTGAAAGCCTGAGTTGGCCGATTGCCAGCCTAGTGATACAAGGTCAGAAGGCTAGTAAATAATTGCTGTTTACACAGAGAACCACATCTGGACATTTTAAAGTATTAAGTACCTTAACCAATCAGAGCTGGTGTCTCGTGGTTGTTCTGATTGGTCAAAGGTTAAATATGTCTAGTATGCAGGGTCCAAATTTAGCACTCGCCAAATGCGGATAAAATGTGCCTTTGACGAGTACTGACTCACATAAAATAAATTAGTGCCAAATTACAGTACCCTTAGAGCGCATCTGGATAAGAGTAGACGGAATAGAGAGTACCTCACCACTGCCACATGTTCAATGTTAAACACAAACACATTCAGAGCAATAATGAGCTAAAAGCGGTCAATAGTCTGGTTACACTTTCCAAAACATGACGCAGACAAAGCTCGCTGCAATATTTGTGACGTGAAATGCAAAGCTGGCCATGGTAGCATGTCGAACCCGAGAAAACATCTGGTCAAACAAATATTTCTTATAGCTGAAGCGTGTACCGTATTTATTAACATAAATGCAGTAGCCCGCATAAATCGCAGCTGATCTTTTGTTTCAAAGAAATGCTGAAGAAGCCTAGTACATTTATAGAGTAGTTCACTTTATAGTTAAGTTGTAAAATACAATACCTCTTTTTATTTAAATAAATATTGCTTTATTTTAATACCCTAACTTTTGTTCATTTGTTTTAAACATTTTCAAAATAAATAGTTACACAATGGCATATGAGACCAGGATGCCATGGTCAATACAACTAATAGAAAATTGCAACAGTAAAAAGCTTTTTTTCATCTACCAAAAATGTACTTTTGGCCCTTGATAGTATGTATAGAAGAGACGAATGTAGTTATATATGTTAACTAGAGACAATGCAACCATGATCATAGATCCACATGTTAACAATATCTCCACTAAAACAGAGTTTTTCACCATCACCAGAGGTATTTATCAACAAAGTTTCTGATGAGTGAACGGCAACATCAAACTCATTCCAAGTGAAGGCTTTTGTTCCGAACTATACTTGATAAGCTAATTCAAGGTCACTGATGAGTCGGGGAACCTCCCTCACCAGGAGACACTGATGAGTCGGGGAACCTCCCTCACCAGGAGACACTGATGAGTCGGGGAACCTCCCTCACCAGGAGACACTAGCCCTCTTAAAGGAAGAAACTCATTCAAACTCTGCCGATACTCATTCTGGGCATTCTGAGATCAGGGCATCTACCCAACAAACCCAATTAATGTGGCCTGAAAGATAGAGCGTTACCTGCCGCATATCGACCGTTACCCGCCGCATATCGACCGTTACCCGCCGCATATCGACCGTTACCCGCAGCATATCGACCGTTACCCGCAGCATATCGACCGTTACCCGCAGCATATCGACCGTTACCCGCAGCATATCGACCGTTACCCGCCGCATATCGACCGTTACCTGCCGCATATCGACCGTTACCCGCCGCATATCGACCGTTACCTGCCGCATATCGACCGTTACCTGCAGCATATCGACCGTTACCTGCAGCATATCGACCGTTACCTGCAGCATATCGACCGTTACCTGCAGCATATCGACCGTTACCTGCAGCATATCGACCGTTACCTGCAGCATATCGACCGTTACCTGCAGCATATCGACCGTTACCTGCAGCATATCGACCGTTACCTGCAGCATATCGACCGTTACCTGCAGCATATCGACCGTTACCTGCAGCATATCGACCGTTACCTGCAGCATATCGACCGTTACCTGCAGCATATCGACCTGCAGCATATCGACCGTTACCTGCAGCATATCGACCGTTACCTGCAGCATATCGACCGTTACCTGCCGCATATCGACCGTTACCTGCCGCATATCGACCGTTACCTGCAGCATATCGACCGTTACCTGCCGCATATCGACCGTTACCTGCAGCATATCGACCGTTACCTGCAGCATATCGACCGTTACCTGCAGCATATCGACCGTTACCTGCAGCATATCGACCGTTACCTGCAGCATATCGACCGTTACCTGCAGCATATCGACCGTTACCTGCAGCATATCGACCGTTACCTGCAGCATATCGACCGTTACCTGCCGCATATCGACCGTTACCTGCCGCATATCGACCGTTACCTGCCGCATATCGACCGTTACCTGCCGCATATCGACCGTTACCTGCCGCATATCGACCGTTACCTGCAGCATATCGACCGTTACCTGCAGCATATCGACCGTTACCTGCAGCATATCGACCGTTACCTGCAGCATATCGACCGTTACCTGCAGCATATCGACCGTTACCTGCAGCATATCGACCGTTACCTGCAGCATATCGACCGTTACCTGCAGCATATCGACCGTTACCTGCAGCATATCCTGCAGCATATCGACCGTTACCTGCAGCATATCGACCGTTACCTGCAGCATATCGATCGTTACCTGCAGCATATCGACCGTTACCTGCAGCATATCGACCGTTACCTGCAGCATATCGACCGTTACCTGCAGCATATCGACCGTTACCTGCAGCATATCGACCGTTACCTGCAGCATATCGACCGTTACCTGCAACATATTGACCGTTACCTGCAGCATATTGACCGTTACCTGCAGCATATTGACCGTTACTTGCAGCATATTGACCGTAGTGTTCAGCCTGAGGCCAGTAGTGGTGATATGGACTAAACC
The DNA here is from genome assembly GCA_029465975.1 of Dallia pectoralis. Taxonomy (NCBI): domain Eukaryota; kingdom Metazoa; phylum Chordata; class Actinopteri; order Esociformes; family Umbridae; genus Dallia; species Dallia pectoralis. The sequence goes on along the minus strand of CM055735.1, from coordinate 3,461,021 downwards.
AGTCTGGTTGCCAGTGGTCTGGTGAATAACATACAGGTTACAAATGAGTCTCCACACAAGTTAGTGGAAAAGGCAACAGTTTCAAGAATCAAGGGGGCTCAGTTTTGGCACCACACTGAAATACTAAACTGATTGTATAAATCAATTATCGGTGTGCACTTTAGAACCAAGACAGCTAATCTGCCAACCCCTGCCAACAAACTGACAAACTGTATTCAATTTCTTAGCCATACCCAAATACCGCTTGAAAAAAAACAAAGAAAGTCATGACATAATTTGTGGCATCCAATCAAAACAGTATCCAGAAACAGTGGTTTAATTCACTGTACCCCAGTGCTCACATCCAATCAAAACAGTATCCAGAAACAGTGGTTTAATTCACTGTACCCCAGTGCTCACATCCAATCAAAACAGTATCCAGAAACAGTGGTTTAATTCACTGTACCCCAGTGCTCACATCCAATCAAAACAGTATCCAGAAACAGTGGTTTAATTCACTGTACCCCAGTCCAGAAACAGTCACATCCAATCAAAACAGTATCCAGAAACAGTGGTTTAATTCACTGTACCCCAGTGCTCACATCCAATCAAAACAGTATCCAGAAACAGTGGTTTAATTCACTGTACCCCAGTGCTCACATCCAATCAAAATAGTATCCAGAAACAGTGGTTTAATTCACTGTACCCCAGTGCTCACATCCAATCAAAATAGTATCCAGAAACAGTGGTTTAATTCACTGAACCCCAGTGCTCACATCCCATCGAAACAGTATCCAGAAACAGTGGTTTAATTCACTGAACCCAAGTGCTCAGATCCAATCAAAACAGTATCCATAAACAGTGGTTTAATTCACTGAACCCCAGTGCTCACATCCTATCGAAACAGTATCCAGAAACAGTGGTTTAATTCACTGAACCCCAGTGCTCACATCCTATCGAAACAGTATCCAGAAACAGTGGTTTAATTCACTGAACCCCAGTGCTCACATCCTATCGAAACAGTATCCAGAAACAGTGGTTTAATTCACTGTACCCCAGTGCTCACATCCAATCAAAACAGTATCCAGAAACAGTGGTTTAATTCACTGTACCCCAGTGCTCACATCCAATCAAAATAGTATCCAGAAACAGTGGTTTAATTCACTGTACCCCAGTGCTCACATCCTATCAAAACAGTATCCAGAAACAGTGGTTTAATTCACTGTACCCCAGTGCTCACATCCTATCGAAACAGTATCCAGAAACAGTGGTTTAATTCACTGTACCCCAGTGCTCACATCCTATCAAACAGTATCCAGAAACAGTGGTTTAATTCACTGAACCCCAGTGCTCACATCCTATCGAAACAGTATCCAGAAACAGTGGTTTAATTCACTGTACCCCAGTGCTCACATCCAATCGAAATAGTATCCAGAAACAGTGGTTTAATTCACTGTACCCCAGTGCTCACATCCAATCAAAACAGTATCCAGAAACAGTGGTTTAATTCACTGTACCCCAGTGCTCACATCCAATCAAAATAGTATCCAGAAACAGTGGTTTAATTCACTGTACCCCAGTGCTCACATCCAATCAAAATAGTATCCAGAAACAGTGGTTTAATTCACTGTACCCCAGTGCTCACATCCAATCAAAACAGTATCCAGAAACAGTGGTTTAATTCACTGAACCCCAGTGCTCACATCCTATCGAAACAGTATCCAGAAACAGTGGTTTAATTCACTGTACCCCAGTGCTCACATCCTATCCTATCCAGAAACAGTGGTTTAATTCACTGTAGTATCCTATCAGAAAAACAGTGGTTTAATTCACTGTACCCCAGTGCTCACATCCTAATCGAAACAGTATCCAGAAACAGTGGTTTAATGCTCACATCCTGTATCCACATCCTATCAAACAGTAAACAGTGGTTTAATTCACTGAACCCCAGTGCTCACATCCAATCAAAACAGTATCCAGAAACAGTGGTTTAATTTAACCCCAGTTCACATCCAATCAAAACAGTATCCAGAAACCCCAGTGCTCACATCCAATCAAAACAGTATCCAGAAACAGTGGTTTAATTCACTGAACCCCAGTGCTCACATCCAATCAAAACAGTATCCAGAAACAGTGGTTTAATTCAGTATCCAGAAAACAGTGGTTTAATTCACTGAACCCCAGTGCTCACATCCAATCAAAACAGTATCCAGAAACAGTGGTTTAATTCACTGTACCCCAGTGCTCACATCCTATCAAAACAGTATCCAGAAACAGTGGTTTAATTCACTGTGTGCTCACATCCTATCAAAACAGTATCCAGAAACAGTGGTTTAATTCACTGAACCCCAGTGCTCAGTGGTATCCAGAAACAGTGGTTTAATTCACTGTACCCCAGTGCTCACATCCTATCGAAACAGTATCCAGAAACAGTGGTTTAATTCACTGTACCCCAGTGCTCACATCCTATCGAAACAGTATCCAGAAACAGTGGTTTAATTCCAGAAACAGTGGTTTACTGAACCCCAGTGCTCACATCCTATCGAAACAGTATCCAGAAACAGTGGTTTAATTCACTGTGGTTTAACCCCAGTGCTCACATCCTATCAAAACTGAAAAACAGTATCCAGAAACAGTGGTTTAATTCACTGTACCCCAGTGCTCACATCCTATCGAAACAGTATCCAGAAACAGTGGTTTAATTCACTGAACCCCAGTGCTCACATCCTATCGAAACAGTATCCAGAAACAGTGGTTTAATTCACTGAACCCCAGTGCTCACATCCTATCGAAACAGTATCCAGAAACAGTGGTTTAATTCACTGAACCCCAGTGCTCACATCCTATCGAAACAGTATCCAGAAACAGTGGTTTAATTCACTGAACCCCAGTGCTCACATCCTATATCCAGAAACAGTGGTTTAATTCACTGAACCCCAGTGCACACATCCTATCAAAACAGTATCCAGAAACAGTGGTTTAATTCACTGAACCCCAGTGCTCACATCCAATCAAAACAGTATCCAGAAACAGTGGTTTAATTCACTGTACCCCAGTGCTCACATCCAATCAAAATAGTATCCAGAAACAGTGGTTTAATTCACTGTACCCCAGTGCTCACATCCAATCAAAACAGTATCCAGAAACAGTGGTTTAATTCACTGTACCCCAGTGCTCACATCCAATCAAAACAGTATCCAGAAACAGTGGTTTAATTCACTGTACCCCAGTGCTTCCCCAGCGGTGACATGGGTGCCGTACAAACAGAGAAATGTGGTTAAAGATTAAAGTTATTCCCCATGATAAACCATGCAGTCTTTTGGGAGTTAATCCATTTTACCAATAAAGTGATTAGGCATTATCCTCCGGAAATCAGGTATTCTGTTACGAGGCACCGGTGGGAAGCGCCAGTTGTGTTGTGCTGAGGAAAATGCATTCCAACAATTTAACACTCATCAGAGACTTACAGGATTGATTTGGGTTAAGTGCTTCACGTAAAAACACAGTCAAATGGCCAAACCGCATACAATGTGGCTGCAACTGTATTTATAAAGCATGCAGACATGGTCAAGATGTTTAGTGGTTGTTCAAACAAGTTTAAGAACAGGGAAGATGTCATCAAAGTGAGTTTGACCATTGTGTGTTTGTTGGTACCAGGCGTGGTGGTAATCAAAGTGAGTTGACGCCGCCTCACACCGGAGACGCCGCCTCACACCGGAGACGCCGCCTCACACCGGAGACGCCGCCTCACACCGGAGACACTACTTTACACCCAATGGCCACACAGGGCGTCTTGGCCACACAGGGCGTCTTGGCCACACAGGGCGTCTTGGCCACACAGGGCGTCTTGGCCACACAGGGCGTCTTGGCCACACAGGGCGTCTTGGCCACACAGGGCGTCTTGGCCACACAGGGCGTCTTGGCCACACAGGGCGTCTTGGCTACAATTAGCTACACCACGGACAATTTAAGCCTACACTCTTACCCCGTTTCTCGACCATGTTCAGGGGGCAGGCTTGGAGCTGCAGCGGTTTTGAATAACCAATGATTTCTGAAAGAAAAAGTGTGCATCAGTTAACCGGACCAGTCAACAAATGGTAGTATCCAGACAGGTGGTGTGCGTTTATAGATGAACCGTGTCCAGTGTGTATCAAATACTAACCAGCTGTAGTGTGTGTTTACAGATGAACCGTGTCCAGGGTGTCAAATACTAACCAGCTGTAGTGTTCACAGATGAACCGTGTCCAGTGTGTGTCAACTACTAACCAGCTGTAGTGTGTGTTTACAGATGAACCGTGTCCAGTGTGTCAAATACTAACCAGCTGTAGTGTTCACAGATGAACCGTGTCCAGTGTGTGTCAACTACTAACCAGCTGTAGTGTGTGTTTACAGATGAACCGTGTCCAGTGTGTCAAATACTAACCAGCTGTAGTGTGTGTTTACAGATGAACCGTGTCCAGTGTGTCAAATACTAACCAGCTGTAGTGTGTGTTTACAGATGAACCGTGTCCAGTGTGTCAAATACTAACCAGCTGTAGTGTGTGTTTACAGATGAACCGTGTCCAGTGTGTGAAATACTAACCAGCTGTAGTGTGTGTCTACAGATGAACAGTGACCAGTGTGTCAAATACTAACCAGCTGTAGTGTGTGTTTACAGATGAACCGTGTCCAGTGTGTCAAATACTAACCAGCTGTAGTGTGTGTTTACAGATGAACCGTGTCCAGTGTGTGTCAAATACTAACCAGCTGTAGTGTGCGTTTACAGATGAACCGTGTCCAGTGTGTGTCAAATACTAACCAGCTGTAGTGTGTGTTTACAGATGAACCGTGTCCAGTGTGTCAAATACTAACCAGCTGTAGTGGGTGTTTACAGATGAACCGTGTCCAGTGTGTGAAATACTAACCAGCTGTAGTGTGTGTTTACAGAGGAACCGTGTCCAGTGTGTCAAATACTAACCAGCTGTAGTGTGTGTTTACAGATGAACCGTGTCCAGTGTGTGAAATACTAACCAGCTGTAGTGTGTGTTTACAGATGAACCGTGTCCAGTGTGTCAAATACTAACCAGCTGTAGTGTGCGTTTACAGAGGAACCGTGTCCAGTGTGTCAAATACTAACCAGCTGTAGTGTGCGTTTACAGAGGAACCGTGTCCAGTGTGTGAAATACTAACCAGCTGTAGTGTGTGTTTACAGATGAACCGTGTCCAGTGTGTCAAATACTAACCAGCTGTAGTGTGTGTTTACAGAGGAACCGTGTCCAGTGTGTGTCAAATACTAACCAGCTGTAGTGTGTGTTTACAGATGAACAGTGTCCAGTGTGTCAAATACTAACCAGCTGTAGTGTGTGTTTACAGATGAACCGTGTCCAGTGTGTCAAATACTAACCAGCTGTAGTGTGTGTTTACAGATGAACAGTGACCAGTGTGTGTCAAATACTAACCAGCTGTAGTGTGCGTTTACAGATGAACCGTGTCCAGTGTGTGTCAAATACTAACCAGCTGTAGTGTGCGTTTACAGATGAACCGTGTCCAGTGTGTGTCAAATACTAACCAGCTGTAGTGTGTGTTTACAGATGAACCGTGTCCAGTGTGTCAAATACTAACCAGCTGTAGTGTGTGTTTACAGATGAACCGTGTCCAGTGTGTGTCAAATACTAACCAGCTGTAGTGTGTGTTTACAGATGAACCGTGTCCAGTGTGTCAAATACTAACCAGCTGTAGTGTGTGTTTACAGATGAACCGTGTCCAGTGTGTCAAATACTAACCAGCTGTAGTGTGTGTTTACAGATGAACAGTGTCCAGTGTGTGAAATACTAACCAGCTGTAGTGTGTGTTTACAGATGAACCGTGTCCAGTGTGTGTCAAATACTAACCAGCTGTAGTGTGCGTTTACAGATGAACCGTGTCCAGTGTGTGTCAAATACTAACCAGCTGTAGTGTGCGTTTACAGATGAACCGTGTCCAGTGTGTGTCAAATACTAACCAGCTGTAGTGTGTGTTTACAGATGAACCGTCTCCAGTGTGTCAAATACTAACCAGCTGTAGTGTGCGTTTACAGATGAACCGTGTCCAGTGTGTGAAATACTAACCAGCTGTAGTGTGTGTTTACAGATGAACCGTGTCCAGTGTGTGTCAAATACTAACCAGCTGTAGTGTGTGTTTACAGATGAACAGTGTCCAGTGTGTGAAATACTAACCAGCTGTAGTGGGTGTTTACAGATGAACCGTGTCCAGTGTGTGAAATACTAACCAGCTGTAGTGTGTGTTTACAGAGGAACCGTGTCCAGTGTGTGTCAAATACTAACCAGCTGTAGTGTGTGTTTACAGATGAACAGTGTCCAGTGTGTCAAATACTAACCAGCTGTAGTGTGTGTTTACAGATGAACCGTGTCCAGTGTGTGTCAAATACTAACCAGCTGTAGTGTGTGTTTACAGATGAACCGTGTCCAGTGTGTGTCAAATACTAACCAGCTGTAGTGTGTGTTTACAGATGAACCGTGTCCAGTGTGTGAAATACTAACCAGCTGTAGTGTGTGTTTACAGATGAACCGTGTCCAGTGTGTGTCAAATACTAACCAGCTGTAGTGTGTGTTTACAGAGGAACCGTGTCCAGTGTGTGTCAAATACTAACCAGCTGTAGTGTGTGTTTACAGATGAACCGTGTCCAGTGTGTGTCAAATACTAACCAGCTGTAGTGTGTGTTTACAGAGGAACCGTGTCCAGTGTGTCAAATACTAACCAGCTGTAGTGGGTGTTTACAGATGAACCGTGTCCAGTGTGTGTCAAATACTAACCAGCTGTAGTGTGCGTTTACAGATGAACCGTGTCCAGTGTGTCAAATACTAACCAGCTGTAGTGTGTGTTGACAGATGAACCGTGTCCAGTGTGTGTCAAATACTAACCAGCTGTAGTGACAGGACCAGGTAGAGCCACGCCCCAGGCCTGGGCAATATGCCGCAGCAGTAATGAGGTGATGTGTCTGTGGGCCACAGAGTTCCAGTGGACCCCGTCCTTCATGCGGTGCTGCAGGGAAAAGCGGAACTTGAAGTGGAGGTCCAGGACGTCGAGGCCGTATGCGTCTGCAATCTTGCAGCTGTAGAAGTTGGCCTCAATCACATCGTAGCGGAGCATCGGCCCCCTCTCCTTCACCTGGACGGGGAAAAAGTAAAAGATTATCCACGGCCACCAGGCACGGTTTGGGGTCAAAACCTGGTAGTGCAAAGACAAAAATTGGAAATGTTTTACTTATATGTCGCTCTAGATAAATAAATCATTTAATTCACAGATTGTATAGATGAAAATAAATGCAGGTGTAAGTTTCTTGTTCACAGTCAATTCAGCTTATTTAAATGTAGAGTCAAACTGAATAGAAGCAAACTTAATTTACTTGGGGTGTTTGGGCGTGGGACCCACCTCTGGCACCAGAAAGCCCCCTATAATTGTCTTCCCCACGGGCATGGTCATGTTCCACACAACGATACATTCAGGAGGCAAGACTGACTTGATCTTCTCAAAAAACCTGTGCAGGTTCTCCTTGTACTCAACATGCCAGTTGGAGCTATACCTGGGAAGTGGAGTAGACAGTGGCTGGTGAAACCCCCACCTCTACAGAAGCATCCCACACTGGTGAAACCCCCACCTCTACAGAACCATCCCACACTGGTGAAACCCCCACCTCTACAGAACCATCCCACACTGGTGAAACCCCCACCTCTACAGAACCATCCCACACTGGTGAAACCCCCACCTCTACAGAACCATCCCACACTGGTGAAACCCCCACCTCTACAGAAGCATCCCACACTGGTGAAACCCCCACCTCTACAGAACCATCCCACACTGGTGAAACCCCCACCTCTACAGAAGCATCCCACACTGGTGAAACCCCCACCTCTACAGAACCATCCCACACTGGTGAAACCCCCACCTCTACAGAACCATCCCACACTGGTGAAACCCCCACCTCTACAGAAGCATCCCACACTGGTGAAACCCCCACCTCTACAGAAGCATCCCACACTGGTGAAACCCCCACCTCTACAGAACCATCCCACACTGGTGAAACCCCCACCTCTACAGAACCATCCCACACTGGTGAAACCCCCACCTCTACAGAACCATCCCACACTGGTGAAACCCCCACCTCTACAGAACCATCCCACACTGGTGAAACCCCCCACCTCTACAGAACCATTCCACTTGCTGATATTGACTTGGTTTTATTCACAGTGAGCATCTGCAGTTACCTAGAAACATCCCAGAGGCAGGAGTTAATAATGACAACGTCTGGTTTCAGTCCGCTCTTGAAGTCCTCCAGGATGCTCTGCATGTAGCGTGAGAAGACCCTTGTCAGGAAATAGAACCTCACCAGGTGATGGTCCGTTTGGAACTGGCGCACCTTCAATGAAGAGATTGGTGAAAGTCATAAGTCACCAGGAAGTAAATGAAGCAAGGGGTTCTGATAGCGGCAATCCGATTTATTCATTGGGAACTTCATATACAATGATGAGCCTAAACATTATGACCGATTAACAGATTAACCACATAACAACAACAAATGTTCTACTGTGGCACAAGTCACTGAAAATTGGAATGACTAAATGATTATTGGAGGAACGTGTGACAGCACACAGCCCACAGTAGACAGCCCACAGCAGACAGCCCACAGCAGACAGCCCACAGCAGACAGCCCACAGCAGACAGCCCACAGCAGACAGCCCACAGCAGACAGCCCACAGCAGACAGCCCACAGCAGACAGCCCACAGCAGACAGCCCACAGCAGACAGCCCACAGCAGACAGCCCACAGCAGACAGCCCACAGCAGACAGCCCACAGCAGACAGCCCACAGCAGACAGCATGTCTTGGTACCAGATACCACAGGACACCTTCAGGGGTCTTAATGTCTTGGTGCCAGATACCACAGGACACCTACAGGGGTCTTAATGTCTTGGTGCCAGATACCACAGGACACGTTCAGGGGTCTTGTAGCCCATGCCTTAACTGTAGTTCGGCGGCCCACCGAGGACCAACAGCATATTAGGCAGGTGGTCATACTGTTTTGCTCATCAGTGTATACTTCATAATAAAAGATTTGTGATATCACACTCCACTTGCTCACACCTCACAAACACACCTCACGATACTCCGTCCCGTTGGTCATTTTCCCAAGCCGTCCTCCCTCTACCAGGTAGTCATGTTCAAAATGCTCCTCACCCTGATGGTGAGGTAGATGGGGTCAGGGGACAAGGGAGGGGGGGGGGGCAGTTTGTGAGAACTTTAAAAGTTGCAAATATAATAGAAAACAGATCATAAGCAGAGATGGATGATGACCAAAATGTCATCTAAATCTATTCAAGGATTAGCAAAAGTCAACTTCTCCAGACACCCTGATCTGATTTCATATTTGTTTGTGAGTCCATCTAATCGTGTCATACTCGTTTGAGGATGAAACTAATAAAATGTGGAACATTCTAGTATTATCACTAATTATGTTCAGCACACTACAACAGCAAAATGAATGCAGCAAATTACTGGATCAGATTCAAAATCCATATGAGCACAGTCAGCACACCCCAACACAATATATCCCCCAGTCCCATATCATCCATATGAGCACACCCCAACACAATATATCCCCCAGTCCCATATCATCCATATGAGCACACCCCAACACAATATATCCCCCAGTCCCATATCATCCATATGAGCACACCCCAACACAATATATCCCCCAGTCCCATATCATCCATATGAGCACACCCCAACACAATATATCCCCCAGTCCCATATCATCCATATGAGCACACCCCAACACAATATATCCCCCAGTCCCATATCATCCATATGAGCACACCCCAACACAATATAACCCCCAGTCCCATATCATCAATATGAGCACACCCCAACACAATATATCCCCCAGTCCCATATCATCCATATGAGCACACCCCAACACAATATATCCCCCAGTCCCATATCATCCATATGAGCACACCCCAACACAATATATCCCCCAGTCCCATATCATCCATATGAGCACACCCCAACACAATATATCCCCCAGTCCCATATCATCCATATGAGCACACCCCAACACAATATATCCCCCAGTCCCATATCATCCACTGACATATAAAATATACATCGAAAAGCTTACCTTAGTCCTTAGCTGAGCCAAGCTGAGATATATGTCTTTTTGCAGCAAAAGCACAACGTCCTTATACACCGAGCGTTGAACTGCAAAGAAAATTGTGGAACGTGATGGATTTTTATTTTTTTTTAAAGTAAAATAATCAAAGTGTGATACAAGGGTTGTATGAGGTAACGCCGCTCGGCTCTATATGAGGTTAACGCTGCAGAGACAATTTTAAAACCACATGCTAGGGATCTTTGTAGTCTACACTTCAAGCTATCAGCAATTATCAAGGAAAAACAATAACTACTCCAGGCACTTTGGGCAAGGTGGTGAATATATCTCATGGCTGGTGTTTCCTAGGACTTAATGTAATGAAGGTTGAAATAGTGATACTACGAAGACTGTTAACTTACTGGAGTCCCCCAAGATGACCACAAACTTGTTGTGTAGGAGTTGGCTGGCCTGCTCATGGTTCACTGCTTTCATGGACTCCTTCTGATCATTGAATTAGAGCCAACAATGGGTTTGAAGAGATTACGCTAATTATTCGATAAACCTCTCCAATGTTATGGTTGTTAGTGCACACAAGTGAAACTCCACTGCAATGGACCAGGGCTATCAGCAGTCAAACATGGATGGCATATAGCTTGCTACTTACCATGGTTGGCTCAAGTTGTATTATTTTGATTCGCAGATGGCAGATTTCAAACTTGTTTCTAATAAGATGCGACAGGACAAAATGACCGATGTGCAAAAAAAACAAGTGATTTTCTGTCTGCAGCACTAGATCACCGTAGCAAACAGTTTCTGCAGTTTTTGGAGCCAAAAAAGATCAAGACAACTTTATTGTCCCTAATGTTGGATACATATACAATGTTTGGACGCGCTTTCTCGGTCTAAAATATCCTCGTCTTTACTGTTATTGATAATATTATTAGGCATTTACATCCTAACGTGAAAGCGAATTACTTTTAAGAATAATTTGCACCTGCATTCCGGCCAGTACCCCAGACAGCTAGTTAACGAGCAGGACAGTAACGAAAATACAAACTCCACCTGCATTTAGAGAAACCAGAAATTATCTCTCAACCCGCATTTAGGTTTTAACGTTCAGACTGCTGGTTCCATATGATTAAAATACATATATTAAAGGTAGAAACGGCATCTGAAGGTGGCTTGTTTTGTTATGATTTCCATCTGCGAACCCCGCGTGCGTGTTCTGTGTGACCCTATTATCGTGAACCTCACGCGCGTGCGTGTTCGGTGTGACCCTATTACCGTGAACCCCACGCGCGTGCGTGTTCTGTGTGACCCTATTATCGTAAACCCCACGCGCGTGCGTGTTCTGTGTGACCCTATTATCGTGAACCCCACGCGCGTGCGTGTTCTGTGTGACCCTATTATCGTGAACCCCACGCGCGTGCGTGTTCTGTGTGACCCTATTATCGTAAACCCCACGCGCGTGCATGTTCTGTGTGACCCTATTATCGTGAACCCTTTATATCATCACAGGTCGGCTGCTGGTAGAGCGCTCATCGGTCGCAATTACCTTATTTGTCCAGCAGGTGGCACTAACTTAACAAGCTGATATTTTTTAGATGCAATATAATCTCTATTCAAGAAAACGACAAATATGATTACTACACATGATTTAGTTTGTTACACGCCAAACACGAACACAATGATTAGATACGTTTGGTTTAGTTTTATTACAGAAAGTCATAGTTCATGTCCTAGTTCAATATTCTAAATGTTTATTTCAACACTTCTAATTAAAGTCACTGTCATCATCATCAATGTCATAATCTATCACTTGTATTTCATCTTTCTTCAAAGTGTTCTTCTTTTCCTCCACTTCTGTGTTCTCTTCATCTTTGTCCACCTTGGTGTTTTCTTTCTTACCACGATAGTCCCAGTATATCCCAGTAAAGGTCTTAGCTGCTTCCAAGGAGACCTTGAGCTTTCCCATGACGACCTCTTTCTCCTCATCTATACTGACAACTATGGATGTGTATGGATAAATAGAGAGAGTGTGTGTGTGAGAGAGAGAGAGAGAGAGAGAGAGAGAGGGGGAATTGGAAGATAAAGTGAACACAAAATAAATGCTGAAATGTAAAATGTTTAAATATTTACAACAATAGAAATGTAAAATCTCACTGTCAATCCTACGCTCTGTTATGTCGTTTCCGGTGAGCAGTAGTTCCTGTAAGTCCAGGAAGGCGTGGCCAACTTCAGTACACTCCTCATCATCATCGTCCATCGGCTCGTTAACCACCGTAAATTTTAACCTGGATAGAATCATATTATATAGCATGTGATATATATAGCATGTATATAGCATGTGATATATATAGCATGTATATAGCATGTGATATATATAGCATGTATATAGCATGTGATATATATCTAGCATGTATATAGCATGTGATATATATAGCATGTATATAACATGTGATATATATAGCATGTATATAACATGTGATATATATAGCATGTGATATATATATATAGCATGTAAATAGCATGTGATATATATAGCATGTATATAGCATGTGATATATATGGCATGTATATAGCATGTGATATATATAGCATGTGATATATATATAGCATGTATATAGCAAGTAATATACAGTATATAACAACTATATAGCATGTAATATATATAACATCTATACAGCATGTGATGGTTAGTGGCATCATCCATTTTTAAAACATTTAAATTAACTTATACCCGCCCAAACATACACACCCATATTTCCTCACTTTGTGTGAACTGATATCATTTTTTCCTTTCTTTATAACTGGATTATTTGTTAACCAACTCAGCTAATCACCATTATATCAAGAAAAGTATACTTAAAAATATGCCAATATGCTAGAATTGTCTGGGTTTGAGTGTTAGTAATTGAAAATAGTCACTTTGCCATGTTGCTTCTATTCAATCCTTCTGGTGGCTTTGGCGCCTCTGTGTTCTATCGTGACCAGAACAGTGCATCAATCCCAGGCTGTAATAATAACGGTCTGAATTTCCTGGATGTGCTTTAGAAGACACGTATCTCAACAGAGTTCTGATGCCATGTGTCTGAGAGTCTCTTTTTCCTCTCTCTCTCACCTGCCCTTGTTGGGGTCTGTTCCCTCCAGCATGGTGTACAGGTACTGTCTGAGTAGGGCTGTGTCAGAGCTGTCCACATAGATAACTGAGAGAAGGAAATTAATTAAGGGGATACCTGCATTATATCAGGCTAAACACTTATTCCAGTACACGGAAAGCACACACAGACAAGCACCTCGTGTGAAGTTGTAATGTATCTCCTCCCCCTTGATAGGTTTACGGAGGGACATGGGTGTTTCCGTGGTTTCCATGGGAACTCCCAGGAGGCGGTACTCCACGTAGATGCGCTGCACTGATTCGTCCAGAGCCACTCGAGAGGTGGGCTCAAAAGAGAGAGAGAGAATCTCCACTTTAAACTTATCTCCCTGGAAAACAAAATATCTCAGTCACGGTGCATTTATCCCTGAGACTTTGGGAAGTTCTCATTCAACTGGTGAACTGGCACAATGTATTAAACGATTCTTACCTTTCTGATTCTCCTCGAAGGTGGCGAGATAATGATGACATCACTTTGGCAGGAGGTACTAGATTCTGTGGATTCCAGGACCTCACTCATTTCGTCTATAGGTGAGAAACAGAAACAGTATGTGATGTCAAGTTGTTTGTATTAAACTCTAAGACAGGAGTACAGCTTTACAGGATATAGACTGCATTGTATTGTAATGGTCACCATTGTCAATTTTCCCATCCAGCTCCTCTTCCTCCATAGATGCCAGTGAGGCGATGTCCTGATGGAGTAAAACACTCTTTTGGTATGATCATATGAGTGTATTGGTTGCAGGTCGTTTTGCCAATCTCATATCCACTATATACACCTGATTATCTTCCTACATGTATGTGTTGCGTCTGGATATGATCTGCATTTAAATTAGTTGTTGTTTATATCCACTAACCTCATCATCAGTCTTGTCATTGTGACCGGAGGTCCTTGAGGATTGAGCCGAGGTAGTGGGAGAAGAGGTCAACGCTGACTCCAATGAACCTTGACCTTTGACTTCAGGTAACCTCAGGCGAGTCTCTTTTTTCCCGGTGGCTGACCGGACGGTTGTGACCTGACTCTGCACTGGGGTTAAAGGGAGGGGTTCTTGTTTTGCCGGTGATCTGAAGGGCGCTACTCGTTTTCTCACTGTAGACTGAAGGGATGTGTCTCCGCTGGCTTCCGCTGACATTACAAGCTCTGATTGAGTCTCGGGTTTGAGTTGCGGCTGTTTAATTGGTGGAGGCCGTGGCTAACAGGAACAGGAAGTGATAAGTCAGGATATCATCTTACAGTTTTTTTTGTCACAATATTGAGCATACTTTTAATTATGTAATTAAATTATACTGATGATTGTTGTTTTTCATGTAATACCTGGATTTTGCTCTCTTTTCGTGCAGCAGGTCTGTCCAATCTTGGCTCAGATGATTTCAACTGAAATAAGGAGATTATATAGGGGACAAAATGTTTTAAAGACTGAGGAAATATTAATGGATTAGCGTGGCTTACATGTCTGTCTAATTTGCTGTGTGAAGTGGAAAAGCAACAATACCATCACTCTAGGCTTGGCAACTGGTCTCATTAGTTTCTCTGCTCTTTCGCTCCTCTTCATCTCTTTTTCTGGCCTGTCCCAGCGTCCTCGGACGCTGCCCTCTGGTGGTTGAAAAGGGTACTTCCATCGTATAAACACACGAACCATACCCCGTGGACCGCCACCAGAATCTCTTAGAACATAGTCACCTGACAGGAATAAAGAGATATGTAGAACAAGGTCTTCTGACTGGATAAAAGGAGATTAGCAGATCAGGATCTTCTGACAGGAATAAAGGAGATTAGCAGAACAGGATCTTCTGACAGGAAAAAAGGAGATATGCAGAACAGGATCTTCTGACAGGAAAAAAGGAGATATGCAGAACAGGGTCTTCTGACAGGAATAAAGGAGATATGCAGAACAGGGTCTTCTGACAGGAATAAAGAGATATGCCGAACAGGATCTTCTGACAGGAATAAAGGAGATATGCAGAACAGGATCTTCTGACAGGAATAAAGAGATAAGCCGAACAGGATCTTCTGACAGGAAAAAAGAAGATAAGCAGAACAGGGTCTTCTGACAGGAATAAAGAGAGATATGCAGAACAGGATCTTCTGACTGGAATAAAGAGATAAGCATAACAGGATCTTCTGACAGGAAAAAAGGAGATAAGCAGAACAGGATCTTCTGACTGGAATAAAGAGAGATATGCAGAACAGGATCTTCTGACTGGAATAAAGAGATAAGCATAACAGGATCTTCTGACAGGAAAAAAGGAGATAAGCAGAACAGGATCTTCTGACAGGAATAAAGAGATAAGCAGGAAGAAAGTAAAGTTCAAAATTAGCCATCTGTGACCTGGCCCATACTTTATATACATACTTTTGTATTAGTATGTGGTATTTTTGACTCCAATTTGAATGTAATATTTAGAGGTCTTTACGACTGGTCTGGGTCAACGGTGTAACCACAACCATAAGTGAATTGCTTTACAGCAGGGGGTTTGTATAGGGAACTGTTGGGGGTGATGATACCTGTCCTTTTCTCACCTCTGATTGGTCGTCCTGCTCCCAGGGGGAGAAGTGGTATGGGAGTTTTGGCCAGATAAGCAGGTGGAGTCTGATCATCGCTGTCATCGAAAACATAGACCCAGAGACTGCCCCCTCTAAGGTACTCAAGGACGTCATTGGTCACGGCCACAGGGTAGCTGACTGTGTCGTTGAAGAGAGGGTCCGTGCAGCACGGTATTATGGGGGATGAATGAGCTGGCAGGTCATAGAGGCGGTACATCAAGTACGGGTCCGGGAGTAGTCCCGGCCAACGCGCGCTAAGGCCCACACAACGCTCCAGCGACACCTCTAACTCGTTCGGTATCCCTCCACCATAGTCAAATAGTTCCTGCTGTATTGGAAAATGACATTGTGATCTGCGTAAATTAAACAACCAATTGATACTTTTACTTTTTCCCAGTCACAAGTTATCCTAGTCACAAAATTGTGAAATCAGTGGTAAATACACAGGAAATATGCAATCCTCTTACCAGATTTCTGTCAAACCTCGGGGTGTGATAGGCTAACCTGTTAGCCTACCTCATGTAAACCGTCCTCTAGAAGTTTCTGATCCCGGGTCGGGCTCCACTGTCTCTGTGAGCCGAGTGTCTTTCTGTCCGTCCCTCTCTCTATCAGTGTGTCCGCTGGCTCCGCAGGAGGGAAGAGACGCACCCAGAAGTCTAGGATTCCAATGACATCTCCCTCAGAGCCTTCAGGAGATAACAAGAGTATCTCAAGGATGAGAAGGTTCACGGTGTGCCGGGACAAATGTGGACGGCCCCGCTCTCATCTAGTAACGTTAATTAGCTAATCACCATGGAACACATAAGAAATACACAATTCTGTGGTTGACCTTTGACATCTTAGTGATGTGGAGATTTTTACCTGAGATGTTTACTCGCCCGTTCACCCTCTCCCCTCTCTTCTCCACTGCCCCGACCAGCGGCACCTGCGCCCTTCCACGGGTTACAAACTGCACCCCACCCAACGCCTGGTGCAGCTCCACCAGTATCCATCCACCCTGACCCCCCAGCCTCCCCAAATCCCGGGCCGAGACTGGGTACTTGGATGTGAACCCGTAGCTGGGCTGCCCTCCTGAAACCAGCGGTGTTGACTGCATCTCGAAGTCAAGGGTGGCGTAAGTGCAAAAGGTCACGACCTCTTTGCCTTGCGACACAGTCCCGTCCCCCATGGTTCGTAGCCCTCCAGGGGTGAAAGCCGCCCCCCTGAGGTGGATTTCCAAAAGTGATTCCCCTGCTCGTAGTTGAGAGAAACTGGTGTCGTCTTCAATGGGCTGTACGACTTCCTGGTCCACCCCCGGCCAGGTGTACTGAAGTGGTATGTTCCGTTTGTAGTTTCTTGGACTGTAGGCTAGCTCCTTCAGCTGAGCTTTAATGGAAACAAAGAGACAAAGTGTTATTAAACCTCTGGACCCGAGCTCTAGTTCTAAGCAAGATAACTTTTAATATCAATATTGCACATTTTGTTTTACAAAAGTATTCAGATGCTATTGATACATTGGTTCATCTTTTCAAATTATGATTAAATACTACATATTTATCTGCGGTGTATAAACATTGGACCAGAGTCTAATAACCTTGTAAAGTGTTAATCTGCAGTGCCCGCCTTCCGAGAAGTTTATCTTTCTCTGCGAGTTTTCTCCTCGTTTCCTCATTTTCTCTGCCTGATCTTTCTGTCATCATGTTCAACTCAACCTAGGAATGGAAAAAATAACTGAATGTGTGTCTGTCCTTGCAAGCCCATTTGATTCTGTTGTTGTGTGTCCATGCAAGCCCATTTGATTCTTCTTGTGTTGGTGTGTGTTTTGTGCATGTGTTACTGTGTGTCCATGCAAGCCCATTTGATTCTTCTTGTGTTGGTGTGTGTCCATGCAAGCCCATTTGATTCATCTTGTGTTGGTGTGTGTTTTGTGCATGTGTTACTGTGTGTCCATGCAAGCCCATTTGATTCTTCTTGTGTTGGTGTGTGTCCATGCAAGCCCATTTGATTCATCTTGTGTTGGTGTGTGTTTTGTGCCTGAGTTTTACTATTGTGATAGTAGGGCAAAGAAAACCATGGATTAGGTTTAGCGTTTGAATTTGTTTTAACGTTAAGTTTAGGCATGATGCGTTAGGTTTCGGAGTTTGGGTTAGGTTTTGCTTGTAGTACGTTCATATGTATGCATTTCTGAAGTAGTAAACTTATATTTCTCACCTAGGTGTCGCTGTTCTCAGGCCTACCTGCAGGTCGTTATTGATGCGGTGCTGTAGTAACAGTAAGTCCCTAGTTTTCTGCAATTCCAACACAGTTTCTGCTTGGGACGCTTGGAGGTCCCTCAGCTCTGCGTGAGAGCCCTGTGTCTTCCCGTTCATCCCTAGGAAGTGCAGGTCTTCACTGCCCTTCTGTTGGAGCCTGAAGGCCTATCAGAGGGAGAACAGGAGGCTTAGTAGAAGAGAAAGTATTCTGCCCCAATGAGGTCCGCACCCATCTGATGGCCCAGGTTAACCCTGTAAAACCCCGTATTCTGCCCCCATGAGGTCCGCACCCATCTGATGTCCCAGGTTAACCCTGTAACACCCCGTATTCTGCCCCCATGAGGTCCGCACCCATCTGATGTCCCAGGTTAACCCTGTAACACCCCGTATTCTGCCCCCATGAGGTCCGCACCCATCTGATGTCCAAGGTTAATAGAAGAAAAATATAAGTGGAACTTGTTTATTGGTCCATAGTTAAGTTAGACATGTAACATACATTAGTTTTTTTTCAAAAATGATTAAATTGTCCTTTGTTATGTAATCTGAAAAGGCACTAACCTTAATTTGTATGAGGGTTTCACTAAGGTCCTCAACACTCATGTCGAACTCCTGATAGGAAACGAGGGCAAGAAAGAGTAATAAAGTGTGTTTTATAACATGTATTGTAAAGTTGTCCCACACCTGCCGTAGACCTGCTATCCGTGTGAATAAAACCCACTGACCTTTGTGACT
The DNA here is from genome assembly GCA_029465975.1 of Dallia pectoralis. Lineage (NCBI taxonomy): Eukaryota > Metazoa > Chordata > Actinopteri > Esociformes > Umbridae > Dallia > Dallia pectoralis. Next base: position 3,442,249 of record CM055735.1, on the reverse strand, counting down.
GAGTCTAATCTCTCCTGCAGCGATGTCACTAACAGTCTGCTTTGCAGAATTTCCTGTTCCATTTCTTCATGTTTCCCTCTAATCGAGTCAATGGACACTATCAAAGTGAAGTTAAATACACTTGTGAAATTGAAGTAATGTATGTTGACGTGTTTTGCGAAGATTTACAGTCACTCTTTTCCACATGTACTGCATAATTTTTTTGTTACTTTATTGAGATTTATCTGTCGGTTATAGTGTGAGATAACATGGTCAGGTTTCGACTCCTCCCCTTTACCTCTCTCACTCTCCTGTTGTTCCTCCATCCTCTCTTTGTTCAGCTGCAGCTGTTTGTTCTCCTCCTCTAGTCTCCCTCGTTCCTGCCTCTCCAGTTGCAGCATCTCCTCCAGCTGTTGTAGGTTTATCCGCCACATCTCCTCCTTTTGTCTCTGACTGTCCCTCCCTCTGTCGATCTCCTCTGTATGACCATGTAGAGTGCTGGGATGGGGACCATTAGCTGGAGTTAATCATGTCTGTAATGCACTCCACTCTTGGTCTTCACGTTCATGCTCACCTCTCCAGCAGTGTATCGTAGCTCTCCTTCAGTAGATATCTCTCCCCTTCCAGGTCAGACACTCTCTGCTGGAGCTGAGTAAAATACAAGACAAATAGAGGTCTGTGGCTCTGTACCAGTGACAGTACCTCCTCTACATCCTGACCAGTGACAGTACCTCCTCCACCCCTACATCCTGACCAGTGACAGTACCTCCTCTACATCCTGACCAGTGACAGTACCTCCTCCACCCCTACATCCTGACCAGTGACAGTACCTCCTCCACCTCTACATCCTGACCAGTGACAGTACCTCCTCTACATCCCGACCAGTGACAGTACCTCCCCTATATCCTGACCAGTGACAGTACCTCCTCCACTTCTACATCCTGACCAGTGAAAGTATCTCCTCCAGTCCTACATCCTGACCAGTGACAGTACCTCCTCCACCCCTCTACATCCTGACTAGTGACAGTACCTCCTCCACCCCTACATCCTGACCAGTGACAGTACCCCTTCTACATCCTGACCAGTGACAGTACCTCCTCCACCTCTACATCCTGACCAGTGACAGTACCTCCTCCACTCCTCTACATCCTGACCAGTGACAGTACCTCCTCCACTCCTCTACATCCTGACCAGTGACAGTACCTCCTCCACCTCTACATCTTGACCAGTGACAGTACCTCCACCCCCCTAGATCCTGACCAGTGATAGTACCTCATCCACCCCTACATCCTGACCAGTGACAGTACCTCCTCCACCCCTCTACATCCTGACCAGTGACAGTACCTCCTCCACTCCTCTACATCCTGACCAGTGACAGTACCTCCTCCCCCCCTCTACATCCTGACCAGTGACAGTACCTCCTCCACCCCTACATCCTGACCAGTGACAGTACCTCCTCCCCCCCACATCCTGACCAGTGACAGTACCTCCTCCACCCCTCTACATCCTGACCAGTGACAGTACCTCCTCCACCCCTCTACATCCTGACCAGTGACAGTACCTCCTCCACTGATTGCAGTGACAGGGTGGCTTCACAGATCTGTGTCTCCTGGGTCTGAGCTCTCTGTCTCTCCTGTTTCAGCTGTTCACTGAGCTCTTCAACCTTCGCCAGCAACGCCCGCTGGCTCTCGGTCAGCGACCTCTGACCCTTGAGTGGACACACAGTATATCAGACGGTCGCTACTACAAGTTCTTTCATGTCATGGATTTCTTGCAATGTATTTTATTAAGGTTTCTCTCACCTCTTCCAGTTGAGCCTCGTAAGCCTAGAAAAAAAGAGCAAGAACCAAGGAAAAGGGAAAAATTACAGCGACAAACATTGGGTCAGATTGTCATCATGATAAGGAAAAGAAACGTGAACAAGTCAGAGAGTCCACCACCTCCTGCAGAACGTGAAACTTCTCCTGGGTCACACGCAGGGCGGTGCTCTTGTCTGACAGCTGCTTCTGCAGGCGAATCACATCCACATTGTCCTTTATGGTGATCCTGTGGAAGATAATACAGACTGTATTTCCTATTCACAGCAGGCCATATGTGTGTGTGTGTGTGTCTGCGTGTGTGTGTGAACTGCCCTCACCTGTGTTCGTCAATGTGTTGTTTCCTCATCTCCTTCATGCAACCCTCTATCTCCCTCTCTTTCTCCCTCAGCGTGTCCCTCAGGGACTGGGCAGCCACCTCCAGCTCTGTCACCCTCACCTGCTGGGTCTCCATCACAGTGGACCTGCTGCGTCCAAGAGGACAGATGGTGGGGAGAAATATACGGGCGAGAGAAAGACGGGAAGAAGAAGAGAGGCGAAGTTGTTACGTTTGCTGGTAACGACACAAATGCCACAAAGCGAAGCGCCCTCAGTGTCAAAAAACAGAGATGAAACTATAAACTATATGTAGAAAAAAACATTACATCTAGTTTAAATATAATGCATGGGAAATGGAAGGTAGCTTAGGTTCTGCCCCATGGTTTGATAGCTGAGCTTGACTCAGATAGGTGTTCACTCACAAACCTGAGAAGCGTATGTCTGTTTAGTAGGAGTAGTGTGGTAGGGAGGAACATATGAAGTGTATGTCTGTTTAGTAGGAGTAGTGTGGTAGGGAGGAACGAATGAAGTGTATGTCTGTTTAGTAGGAGTAGTGTGGTAGGGAGGAACATATGAAGTGTATGTCTGTTTAGTAGGAGTAGTGTGGTAGGGAGGAATGTATGAAGTGTATGTCTGTTTAGTAGGAGTAGTGTGGTAGGGAGGAACATATGAAGTGTATGTCTGTTTAGTAGGAGTAGTGTGGTAGAGAGGAACATATGAAGTGTATGTCTGTTTAGTAGGAGTAGTGTGGTAGGGAGGAACATATGAAGTGTATGTCTGTTTAGTAGGAGTAGTGTGGTAGAGAGGAACGAATGAAGTGTATTTCTGTTTAGTAGGAGTAGTGTGGTAGGGAGGAACATATGTATGTCTGTTTAGTAGTGTATGTCTGTTTAGTAGGAGTAGTGTGGTAGGGAGGAACATATGAAGTGTATGTCTGTTTAGTAGGAGTAGTGTGGTAGAGAGGAACATATGAAGTGTATGTCTGTTTGTCTGTTTAGTAGGAGTAGTGTCTGTTTAGTGGTAGGGAGGAACATATGAAGTGTATGTCTGTTTAGTAGGAGTAGTGTGGTAGAGAGGAACATATGAAGTGTATGTCTGTTTAGTAGGAGTAGTGTGGTAGAGAGGAACATATGAAGTGTATGTCTGTTTAGTAGGAGTAGTGTGGTAGGGAGGAACATATGAAGTGTATGTCTGTTTAGTAGGAGTAGTGTGGTAGGGAGGAACATATGAAGTGTATGTCTGTTTAGTAGGAGTAGTATGGTAGAGAGGAACATATGAAGTGTATGTCTGTTTAGTAGGAGTAGTGTGGTAGAGAGGAACATATGAAGTGTATGTCTGTTTAGTAGGAGTAGTGTGGTAGGGAGGAACATATGAAGTGTATGTCTGTTTAGTAGGAGTAGTGTGGTAGGGAGGAACATATGAAGTGTATGTCTGTTTAGTAGGAGTAGTATGGTAGAGAGGAACATATGAAGTGTATGTCTGTTTAGTAGGAGTAGTATGGTAGGGAGGAGAAATGTTCGACAGATGCATCTCTACTGGCTTGTTTTTGTTGCTCTTATTAATACAAGCATGCAGGAACACTAGCTTTTCATACACCCCCTCTCTTCTCTCTCTCTCTCTCTCTCTCTGCTTACAATCTCTCCATCTCTGCTGTGGTGTCCTGCAGGCAGCGGCCGTAAAGGGGCGGAGCTGTCTGTGCTGCTCGTCTGACTCCTCCCTCCCCGTCCATGTCACGCCCTGAAAGGAGAAAAAATTCAAAAGAAAAGCTCCACTGAAATACCTAAGAAGAAACTTTGAGAGGAACCAGTCCTCTCTTGGCTGTACAGGGTGACGATTTATTCATGTCACAAGAGTGACGGGATCCGCAGAGGAAGGACAATAACATTCATTAACGATACTCAGATACTGTCAGATTGTCACATAAATGACCCGAATATGAATAACTCAAAATATGACTTTACAGTTACACAGCCAGGCAGGTACCTCCAGATCTGTGGTATTTCCTGCCAGGCCCCATGTCCATTATATGCTGTCTGGCAATGCTCAGTTTGTTCTGCAGTGCCCCCTTCTGACCCTCCAGGGTGGCCACACGTGCCTCCAGCTCTTGGATGGTCTCCTCCATGTTCTCCTCTCTGAGCCCTGCCCCAGGCTCTCCTGGACCCCCCTGTCTCAGACGCATCAGCTTTGTGGACATCCTGGTGGAGAATAGAGTGGAGAATAAGGTGGAGACATATAAAAAGTAGCTGACGAGGGGAAAGGTGGATATGCTTTTATCTAGGAACTGATTGTAATCATGTCAATAATGTCGGTAAGTTTGGGGGCTTTGGGGTAACATTTAGTCTGGGGGCCCTGGACTCCTGGCAACGACCACGAATATAGACTAAGGCTCAACTAGAATACATTTTTGATTTTGGAGCCTTGCTCTGCATATACAACCAATTTGGCCGACTCTCCCAAGTTTTGGGTTTTTAATCTATATAACACAATTGCTGAGGTAGAAAAGAACATTTTCTGGGACAGAACCATTCAATCTAGGAAGTTGCCAGTTGTTACCAATGCAATTCCTGTGGTAGCTGATACTGTAAGATCCTCTCCTCAGTCACATCCATTCCTGTGGTAGCTAATATTGTTAGATCCTCTCCTCGGTCACATCCATTCCTGTGGTAGCTAATATTGTTAGATCCTCTCCTCGGTCACATCCATTCCTGTGGTAGCTAATATTGTTAGATCCTCTCCTCGGTCACATCCATTCCTGTGGTAGCTAATATTGTTAGATCCTCTCCTCGGTCACATCCATTCCTGTGGTAGCTAATATTGTTAGATCCTCTCCTCAGTCACATTCATTACCTGATTACTGACACCTCTTCTTTATTGACTCTCATTATAAATAGCCACACATGCTTTACCCCAGTGTGAGGTATTGTTTGTTTCATGACTTGGTAAGTGTTCCTGTCTGAGTTTATTCCTGGGGGTCCGTTCTCCGTACGTCGCTTAATACATCCGAGATAAAATGAGACATCCAAGATGACATCATCCGGCTAATTCGGTTCTCCGAACACATCTGCTGTTTACGATGAGTATAGCTGGATCGAGTCACCTGAGATAAATGCGCGTCCACGCGTTCGTTTAAAAGGCGACATGTATCGATAGTAGAAACCTTGATCAGCGACACTCCTATTGGCTACTCATCATGGCCAAAGATCACGCCCACTTTTTGTCCATCAGAACCAGAGATATTGATGGAAGGTTATGCGAAACTTGAATGTTTAATTAAAACGCAAGGGAACACCGAAAAGTCTGCACAAGCCAGGAGATGGCTGGCAAAAAAGTAGCAGACAAATTAAATGTGTTAGTGGTCATCATGTTCTTTCAATTGTTATGGTATTGTATTTTAATTTCATATTTTCTTAATGTCAGAGCCACCACAGGACAGTACATTTCTTCCACAATTCTCACTGCGTAAAATACGATTTCTGCCCATGTTAATTCATACAAACTCCAACACACACACACACACACACATATTAGGGGATTACTCATGGACCGACTAGAACATGCAAGTAAAAGTACAAGAACATTGTACTAAATGGTAGTCTTTTCTACTTGTATTGTTCATGGTCACCTAAGTCCCTTTAAAAACATAGATAAATGCATGTGTTTGTCTGTTCATAACGACAATCAAGAATCAGAAATCAGAAAAGTGTTTAATCACCTTGAATGTCTGAACAGACATGGAATTTACTATGGCAGGAAGGTGCTTACATAAAACATATGAATAGAAAAATGGACGCGCATTTATCTCAGGTGACTCGATCCAGCTATACTCATCGTAAACAGCAGGTGTGTTCGGAGAACCGAATTAGCCGGATGATGAGTAGCCGGATAATGTCATCTTGGATGTCTCATTTGATCTCGGATTCATTAAGCAACGTACGGAGAACACCCCCCCGAACTAACCCGGATTATGCCAAATCGACAACAATCAAATCCGGCTAACTGAGTGAGCGACGTACGGAGAACGGACCCCATGTCTGTATTTCTGCCTGTGATCTTTGTTATCCGACCTTCCTGCCTGTCCAGTGGATTACTACCTGCCTGTCCAGTAGATAACTACCTGCCTGTCCAGTGATTTACTAACTGCCTGTCCAGTGATTTACTACCTGCCTGTCCAGTAGATTACTACCTGCCTGTCCAGTGATTTACTACCTGACTGTCCAGTGATTTACTACCTGACTGTCCAGTGATTTACTACCTGACTGTCCAGTGATTTACTACCTGCCTGTTCAGTAGATTACTACCTGCCTGTCCAGTGATTTACTACCTGACTGTCCAGTGATTTACTACCTGCCTGTCCAGTGATTTACTACCTGCCTGTCCAGTGATTTACTACCTGCCTGTCCAGTGATTTACTACCTGACTGTCCAGTGATTTACTACCTGACTGTCCAGTGATTTACTACCTGACTGTCCAGTAGATAACTACCTGCCTGTCCAGTGATTTACTACCTGACTGTCCAGTGATTTACTACCTGCCTGTCCAGTGATTTACTACCTGCCTGTCCAGTGATTTACTACCTGCCTGTCCAGTAGATTACTACCTGCCTGTCCAGTAGATTACTACCTGCCTGTCCAGTGGATTACTACCTGCCTGTCCAGTGGATTACTACCTGCCTGTCCAGTGGATTACTACCTGCCTGTCCAGTGGATTACTACCTGCCTGTCCAGTGGATTACTACCTGCCTGTCCAGTGGATTACTACCTGCCTGTCCAGTGGATTACTACCTGCCTGTCCAGTAGATTACTACCTGCCTGTCCAGTGGATTACTACCTGCCTGTCCAGTGGATTACTACCTGCCTGTCCAGTGGATTACTACCTGCCTGTCCAGTAGATTACTACCTGCCTGTCCAGTGGATTACTCACCTACCGATTTTGTACCTATACGTCCTGTCTGACTGATTACCTGTTGCCGACCTACACCTGTTTGTCTTATCCCTTTGCTGTGGTATGGAAACAAACTATCTGTCCCACTGTATTCGTTACAAATACCAACCAAACTCTTACGTCCCTATTTGTGTTATTTTTGTATTTTTCTTTGTGGTGGCGTTTAACCTGCGCAGCCGCTGTTCCTGTGCGCGCGTGTGCTGTCTTAGCAACGAGTTCTCCTCCTGTAGACGAAAACATTGGTCCTCAAGATGCTCCCTGGGAACCTGGAAGAACCTCTGGCGGTCTGGTGAAGAGGATGAAGAGGGTATAACAGATTGGGACATATGGAGAGAAGAACCAAGATGGAACAGAAGAAAACATGATATTTAGATACAGCGGGGACATTATCTGGACATTGGGTCAGTAGTAATGCTCCCACAGTAGTTCTAGTGAGTTTCACCTTTTCTCTTGAGCACCTGGGGATTTCTCCAAGACCTTCCGTCTCTCACAGAGTCTGAGAAATAAGACAGACAAGAAATAAGACAGTTACATTTCAAATTCAACCTGATTGTGATTCCTGATACAAACACATGGCTGGTTTATTTTATGTGTCTAATCTATTTTCCATTCTACTAGTTCCCACTGCTCTTTCTATCTCTTTCTCCCCATTTTTTTTTAAATGTTTCTCCCTCCCCCACACCTATATCTCTCTCTCTCCCCCACCCCTATATCTCTCTCTCTCCCCCACCCCTCTCTCTCTCTCCCCCACCCCTATCTCTTCCTAATCTCTCAAATTTTCTTCGGTCACTCCTACCTGGCACAGTAGGCATCAGGCCGCTTCTCGTCATGCCCACGTCTTTCACTGGGAGGTCCCCTGCAGTCTCGTCCACCATCAAAGACATGATTTGCCCCGTCGGATGTTCAGCCAATCAGGAGGGTTGATAGGACTGGTGATGATGTCATCACAGAGGACTGGAACAACATCAGTTAAAATGAGGGTAAAAATCATTCAATAGAAACATAGAAGACACTAAACTTTTGAAGTATTTGGTCCGAGACAAACATTTTGTTGTCGTGGCTCTGTTTTCCAGTACTTTGAAAGTATTCAATGACAATGGGGTTAAACTGTCAGCTTTAATTTGAGTATATTTATTGTCCATGTTAGATTTACAATTAAAAAGTAACAAGTTTTCTCCATTCTCCCATTTCAGGTTGTTGTTGCTAGCTCTTAGTTCTTTTGGCTGCGTATCTGTACAAACACTTTGTGACAACTGCAGATGTAAATAGGGCTTTGTATTTTCAAAAATCTGTAACCAGGACCTTCTTAAGAGGAAACTGCACCAACATAGAATATTAAAAGCTTGATATTTTCAGTACCCTTTCATATAGAAATCATGCATATTCCTATACATCATAATTTATCAAAATTTGTATATGAAAAAAGGCTTGCTTAAGTCCCAGAATTCTGCATTTTAATTGAAAATTGTAAAAGAAAATCGGTTCTAAAAAACATCTCCTATATGTTGTCAACCTTTGGTCACATCTATTAAGATCACCATCTCTGTAAGGTCCTAGTTTTTGTGTTGCTTTGACACTAATTTATCATTCATTTTATTTTATTAGTCAACCCTGTTACGTCAATACACTTTTTCTTCAAGAAGAGACATGCTTATCCCTAATACTGATTGATGTAAATGTTTTAGCGATTTATTTTTAGAAACATTTGTTAGAACATTGCATTCAATCTAAGTCCACAGCTGTTGCACACAAAATGCATTCATTAACCCTGTCACAACAACACATGGTCCATTAACCCTGTCACAACAACACAGGATCCATTAACCCTGTCACGACAACACATGGTCCATTAACCCTGTCACAACAACACAGGATCCATTAACCCTGTCACGACAACACATGGTCCATTAACCCTGTCACAACAACACAGGATCCATTAACCCTGTCACGACAACACATGGGTCCATTAACCCTGTCACAACAACACATGGTCCATTAACCCTGTCACGACAACACATGGTCCATTAACCCTGTCACAACAACACATGGGTCCATTAACCCTGTCACAACAACACATGGGTCCATTAACCCTGTCACAACAACACATGGTCCATTAACCCTGTCACAACAACACAGGATCCATTAACCCTGTCACAACAACACAGGATCCATTAACCCTGTCACGACAACACATGGTCCATTAACCCTGTCACAACAACACATGGGTCCATTAACCCTGTCACGACAACACATGGGTCCATTAACCCTGTCACGACAACACATGGTCCATTAACCCTGTCACAACAACACAGGATCCATTAACCCTGTCACGACAACACATGGTCCATTAACCCTGTCACGACAACAAATGGGTCCATTAACCCTGTCACAACAACACATGGTCCATTAACCCTGTCACAACAACACAGGATCCATTAACCCTGTCACGACAACACATGGTCCATTAACCCTGTCACAACAACACATGGGTCCATTAACCCTGTCACGACAACACATGGGTCCATTAACCCTGTCACAACAACACATGGTCCATTAACCCTGTCACGACAACACATGGGTCCATTAACCCTGTCACAACAACACATGGTCCATTAACCCTGTCACAACAACACATGGTCCATTAACCCTGTCACGACAACACATGGGTCCATTAACCCTGTCACGACAACACATGGGTCCATTAACCCTGTCACGACAACACATGCATTCCCTGTCACAACAGCATTCATGGCAGATTTCACATATGCACGTCTTGAGTGTTAATATAATGTGCTCAATTAAAACTGGTTTGGGCCAACTGTACCTAACCTGTAAGCATTTGCCTCCACCAGATTGACATTTCAAGACAAAACATTGAGTATAATTCCTATGTCATGATATATAAACCACAGAACAGTGTCACAGTGGCATGCAGGTCTTTCACTTACCTGTTCCACCACTGTAGCATCAAGGTCATTCAGAATCTAGTTGTTGGGTACGTTGAGGAACACAGATGATGTTATAAATAATGCAGACTACGTCCGTGTTAATATTGGAGTTACATGTTGTCTGTTTCAGCCTTTTAGGCCTTGCACCATTCTATCTCAGCACTGCTAGTCCAACTGGATTAAAGCCTGACTGATCCCTCCTTCCCCCACCCCACCTCTCTCTCTCTCTCTCTCTCACTTCCTTGTTCTCCAATCTTTCTCAATGGTTGCATCCAAATGACACTGTGTTCCCTTTCTTATAAGGAACAGGACACCATTTGGGGATTTATGCTGTGTCTCCCCTGCTCCTATAATAATCCCATCTCTGTGTTAATCTGATTAGCTAGGCTGGTGAGGGACTATAGGACAAAGGTTAACACTGGTCTGGGGTCGCTTTTGAGGTTACTTGTTAGACAGCTTTAGCTAAGGATCGTGGCAGAGTAAGCTGATCCAGGATCTGCACAGATGAGTGTTCACTGAGGCTGAGAGCGAGGAGAGGTAAATGGGTCCCTGGTGGTCTTTAGGTTAAGGGGGGAGGGTGCAAGGAAAGAAACAAGAAGAGTAAGAAAGAGGAAATGCATGATATGAGGTCTACAATTATTGTCTGGTTTAGCTACAGATAATCAAAGGAATGTTGTTTTCACAGGTCAAAATTAAATACAAATGTGTTTATTTAAATAGCATGATTTGTTTTATTTACAAAAACCAAATAGCAAATATTGCTATTACGTCATTTGTATAACATGTACAGAACATTTCTGGATACCTTAACACCATATTTAGATTTTCCATTGCACATCATATTGTTATGTCATCAAGCAGAACCCCACCTCCATTGCACATCATATTGTGATGTCATCAAGCAAAACCCCACCTCCATTGCACATCATATTGTGATGTCATCAAGCAAAACCCCACCTCCATTGCACATCATATTGGGATGTCATCAAGCAAAACCCCACCTCCATTGCACATCATAATGTGATGTCATCAAGCAAAACCCCACCTCCATTGCACATCATATTGGGATGTCATCAAGCAAAACCCCACCTCCATTGCACATCATATTGTGATGTCATCAAGCAAAACCCCACCTCCATTGCACATCATAATGTGATGTCATCAAGCAAAACCCCACCTCCATTGCACATCATAATGTGATGTCATCAAGCAAAACCCCACCTCCATTGCACATCATATTGTGATGTCATCCACCAAAACCCCACCTCCATTGGCAACAACAACAGGACAAATAATAAGTGGTGATTCATTGTCCTTGTTGTCTTTTATATCGGGATTAAACATAGGAAACATCCTCTCAGTGAAGTGGTACCCAGTAAATGAGTAAATATGCGACCTGTCTGTTACATTATAAAAAGACACCACCCCCTCCTCGTAGTCAAGGAAGATCCCAACCCTCCATGGTTTCACCCTTAGGTGTAGTAAAATAGACTGTCCAGTACATGCTCTGTACTCGCTTCCTCTCCTCAAACAAATCGCCCAATAGCCATCCTCTGGGCTCAGCGTGACCACACCCTTCCTGTTAATAGTCTCTCGGACGACACCAAGGTCCCAAGATGTCTTGTCTCCGACCTGGAGAGATCAACACATAGATACAGACCAGTTGAGAGATCAACACATACATACAGACCAGTTGAGAAATCAACACATACATAACATTAGTCAATTGGCCAATACATAAGGTGCCTTATGTACATAAGGTGCCCACTGTCCTCATGAAGATAAACTATAACTGACTCCAAAAAATATATATTTTATGCTAACTTGGCTATCCAGATATTTCCCTTACTTTACTATTTTACTCCTAACTCTACGCACACTCTGATAAACACAGATCGTAGTCATGGTAACCTTTCCGCTACTACCCCGAGCCTTATATACATGAACCTAAATGACCTTTCGCCCCAATAAATTGTGCACTGGTACCTCTTGTTTGTCCACTTTTTAACTATACATTAGTAGAAAAGGGTCTAAAAGTAACATTTCATTGCAATTTAATGCCTGTTTCTAACAAAAACAAATGGACAATTTCAACTGTATTTCATTTTTGACTTGATATAACATTATATCACTTGCTTTTTTATTATTTTAGTCTTAAACCCACCTCGACCTCCCAGTAGCACCGTCCGGTAGAGAAGCTGTCCCTGGCGAGGACGCAGGGCGCTGTGTCGTAACGCTGGGGACCATCTGGAAGGTTCTGCTCCGTGTCCCCATCCCAGACCTGCTTACTGTCCTCAGATAGGACCAGCCACGGATTGGCCGTGTCTGGGTTCAGACATACGTCAACTGGTAGGATTCATCATGAGAGAAAAAAACATGACATGGGCATTTAGGTAAGTGTTAAGACGTTCACAATGTGTATGTGGACAAGCCTAATAATTGTGGTGTTACCAAAGAGCTTTGCCACCTTTGCCAAAAGTCTGTTTGTGAAATTTTTGCTCTAATAGATATGCCCCGGTGAACGACAAGTGCTATAATTGTGAAGCCACAAAGAAGTGGACCAAACAGACAGCAACATCAGCACCATAACTAGGCATCGAGAGCTTTAAGAATTGTGTTTGTGCTGAGCAGCTGTATGTAAGACTCACATCAATATGTGTAATGGCACGTTGGTGAGTGAAGCACACATCCACTGGAGTCCACAGTGAATATGAGTTCTCTGCATTGATAGGAAGTGCCTCTCTGACAGTCTGATGGATGAACCTGGGTGTGACAGATGCCTGGAGATTTCTACCTACAGGATTGCATAGTGCCTACTGTAAAGTTTGGTGGAGGAGGGATACTGGTCTGGGGCTGTGCTTCAGGGTTTGCACCCCTTAGTTCCAGTGAAGGGTCCTCTTAATGCTACGGAATACTACACATATTCAGGCAATTAGGTGCTCTAACTTTGTGGCAATTTTAAAAGGCCCTTTCCAGTTCCTGTGCCCTGAGTGCGAGCCATAAAGATATGGTTTGACAAGGTTTGTGTAAAGGAGTTAAAGTGGTCTGCACGAAACCCTGACCTCAACCCCATTGAATTAATTTTCCCCTCTACTTCAGGGCACCAAAAGTATCAGGACATTACAGTGTTCTGGCATAATTTGTGCACAAAAAGAGTAATGTCAAGAGTTTGTCTTTGGAATCAATTTATTGGTGTCTGTCAAAATAATGCAAAGAGGTGTTAATGAAAGTCAAGGATGCCATTATGAGGATGGAAAATCTGAGGAAAATATATTAATATTTAATAGTCCTCCAAAAACACAAGTTGCAATGGTCAGCTTTTGCAAATGGCATGACAGTAGATGTCTTAACTGAATTTCAATTTGCACATTATTAAATTCAAGGCCCAAAACCAATTTACCTGCATAATTCTGCACCATCTCAAGTTCTGTAAGATATTTGAAAGAAATGCAAAATCAGGATCATGAAAATGAATGAAATTATATTAGGCATTTATAATTGTAATGTCAGAAAAACAGATTAAAATGAATGAATCGATGTTAGGCATTTATAATTGTAAAGTCAGAAAAACAGATTAAAATGAATGAATTGATGTTAGGCATTTATAATAGTAATGTCAGCACAACAGATTAAAATGAATGGATTGATGTCAGGCATTTATAATAGTAATGTCAGCACAACAGATTAAAATTAATGGATTGATGTTAGGAATTTATAATAGTAATGTCGGAAAAACAGATTAATATGAATGAATTGATGTTAGGCATTTATAATAGTAATGTCAGCACAACAGATTAAAATGAATGAATCGATGTTAGGCATTTATAATTGTAATGTCAGCACAACAGGTTAAAATGAATGAATCGATGTTAGGCATTTATAATTGTAATGTCAGAAAAACAGATTAAAATGAATGAATCGATGTTAGGCATTTATAATTGTAATGTCAGAACAACAGATTAAAATGAATGGATTGATGTCAGGCATTTATAATAGTAATGTCAGCACAACAGATTAAAATGAATGGATTGATGTTAGGAATTTATAATAGTAATGTCGGAAAAACAGATTAATATGAATAAATTGATGTTAGGCATTTATAATTGTAATGTCAGCACAACAGATTAAAATAAATTAATTGATTAGGCATTTTAAATAAAATGACCTTTAATGGACAGTTGTCTTACGGCCATCCTCACTATCTCCTCCAGGTGGGACGTTGCACTCCTCACAATCCCCAAGCACAAGTCACTGTCAACACTGATCTCAGACCAGTCCTTGGTAAGTGCAGGAGTGACCAGGGATGGCAAAGTCTGGCACATTAAAGGGAGTTGTGTAATTTTGAGTGACCAACACTGTATGGTGATGTCTTTTAGCCAGTTCATATATTCAAATTGAAGATCTGAAGAACAGAAAGAGCAACTAACCTGCAGTAGATAGAGGTGGTCCTCAGTGTGTGAGAGCTGCTCCAGCTTAGAGCTTCTCATTTTCAGCTCAATGATCTCCTGCTCCAGATCTTTGATGAATCCTTCTGCCCGCCTCTCTGTTGCTTTCTGTTTCTCCTCAATGACCTTGATCATCTCAGCCTGGCTGCTCTGGATGGAGCGGACCACAGCTGTGAAGACTTGGACTCCGTCCTCCAACTCTTTTTTTGAAGATATCTGATTAAATAGCAATAATTTTAAAACACAGTTGTCCCACAGTCCTGTGGTTGAATTTCACAATAAAGAATGGCAAACTAAACACTATATCGTTTTAAAGCTGTCTGAAAACAAGAAAATACAACAGAAAACATACAAATTCTGCTGTGCCAATGAAATTGAATACTTGAATACAGAAGATTACAGATGTGTTACTTAAGGACTTACTCTGCTAAGTTTGACTGAGTGTTCGATCTCCTCCAACTTCTTTTGTCGGACCTGGATCATCTGCTGAACCTCTTCTCCAGTCTTTTTCATCTGTACCTGTTATCAATATCACAACTAGAATCAGATCTGGAACCAGCTACAATCAGATATTATTGTCCTTCTACCATGCGGTTAAAAAAAACATCCAAATAATAAAGCAGATTGGTCAAAAAAGAGGAAACCTGACCTTCTTTGTCGTACTCTCTCTCTCTGCTGGCACAGTGTCGTGAGCTCTGTGGTCCGTCTCTGTACAGAGAACACACACACACCTCTGGTCACTCCTACAGAACAGCTCCAGGAGTCTCTCGTGCTTCTTACACATC
This sequence comes from Dallia pectoralis, assembly GCA_029465975.1. Classification (NCBI taxonomy): domain Eukaryota; kingdom Metazoa; phylum Chordata; class Actinopteri; order Esociformes; family Umbridae; genus Dallia; species Dallia pectoralis. The sequence goes on along the minus strand of CM055735.1, from coordinate 3,427,016 downwards.
CTGTCCTCCAGGTTCTCCACAGGATCGATCAGCTTGTGTCTCTTAAGGGATACAACTCTCTGATGAGGCTCCAGGTGAGTCTCACAGTAAGAGGTCAGACACACCAGGCAGGACTTCATGGCCTTGACTTTCTTCCCAGAGCAGACGTCACAAGCCACGCCATGGAATTTGGTCAATGGTTTCCCTCGTTTCGCTCTGATCTTTTCAGACATTTCTTTAGCGAAGTTGTTCTCTAGGAAATCCGGCCGTCCTGCAAACGTCCTCTGACATTTGGGACAATGGCACAGGACATTGCTCTCCCAATAACCCTTAATACAGGCCAAGCAGAAACTGTGGCCACATGGAATGGAGACTGGAGCCGTGAACAAATCCTGACAGATTGAGCACTGGAACTGCTCTTGAGACAGGAATCCGCTGGGAGATGCCATGTATTCCTTCGGAAAAAAGGGATCATTAAAAAAGCTTTCAGAGGCACCCCAAAACAAAGCAGTCTTTGAAACTTATTTTAAGTGTTAAATTAAGCAAGAAAAATACATCAGCTACATAGAAATAATTGGAATAATTTATAGAAACACAGCTCATACCGTTTAGGCAAACTCATTCATTGCTTATGCATTTTATTGCAGTTATGACAAACTGTGACGTTTGAAACTCAGCCCTCGGGTGTATTCAGTAGTCCACACCGTAGTATAACCATTTACAGCAGAACATGTTGTTTCTTATAGAAACATTTTAGACTGTTTTGGCTAGTAAACTTGTGAATGAATGGTGCCTGGTTGCCTTATCTGTTCCCCATGAGGAAATCACAGACAACCAGCAATCAAAGTCCATCCGGGCCATGACTCATACTCAAAGCTAGAGGAAACTAGTGTCCCAGGATAGCTAACCCAATGTTAAGTGAAAGGCAATAGTACATTCACCATTCTAGTGCATGCATATGTGGAACATGTATTTCCCTTCAGAATTACTGATTTGTCTCAATTTCACCACAAGGCTATTTTATGTGGTAATTACTTACAGCACAAATCTTGTGTCTGGTGCCAAAACCATATAATTTACTTATCATTTATTTTCAGCTGCTCAGCCTGCAACACAATCAGGGGGCCCCAGGATGGTTTCAACACAATCAGGGGGCCCCAGAATGGTTTAAACACAATCAGGGGGCCCCATGATGGTTTCAACACAATCAGGGGGCCCCAGGATGGTTTCAACACAATCAGGGGGCCCCAGGATGGTTTCAACACAATCAGGGGGCCCCAGGATGGTTTCAACACAATCAGGGGGCCCCAGGATGGTTTCAACACAATCAGGGGGCCCCAGGATGGTTTCAACACAATCAGGGGGCCCCAGAATGGTTTAAACACAATCAGGGGGCCCCAGGATGGTTTAAACACAATCAGGGGGCCCCAGGATGGTTTCAACACAATCAGGGGGCCCCAGGATGGATCCAACACAATCAGGGGGCCCCAGGATGGTTCCAACACAATCAGGGGGGCCCAGGATGGTTCCAACACATGTTCCCAGGGCCGAATTAATTTCCGAACCTTCCGTTCACCTTCGTACCCTAGCCCATAATACTCTTAACCATAGACCTTACTGAAGAGATATGTTTTAATAATGACTTAATATAACTGAGTCTGCATTTCTAACCAGGATTGGCATCTCATTCCATAATAGAGGAGCTCTATAGGAGAAAGCTCTACCCCCCTAGAAATTTTAGGGACAATTAGAAGGCCAGCATCTTTTGATTTTAGGTTAGGCGTAGGATTGAATGGCCTGACTAATTCAGCGAGGAAGATGGGAGCAAGTTCATGTAAAGCTTTATATGTTAACAGTAGTACTTTTAATTCTGCCCTAGCCTTAACAGGCAGCCAACAGAATAGAGGCTAATAGCGGGTTAATGTGGTCAAATTGATTTGTTCTAGTTTTTTTTTTAATTCTAGCAGCTGTATTAAGTACTAATTTAAGTTTGTACATTGATTTATCAGGATAACCAGAGAATAGAACATTGCAGTATTAGTAATCTAAACTTGAGGTAACAAAAGCATGGAATAATTTTTCTGCATAACTTTTGGATAAATAGTTTCTGAACTTTGCAATATTCAGAAGATGTAAAAATGCTGTCCTTGAAATATATTTGATATGTCCGTCAAACAAGAGATCCGGGTCGAGGGTCACGCCAAGGTTTCTCACAGTTTTTTGTAATAAGACCATTCATACGTTTAGGTTTAATGTGAGATCTGTCAACAGGTGTTTTTGTTTCTTACTTGAACTCCTTATTAATTTAATAAATGGCTAGTCCTGGCTGAGCATATATGATGGAGGCGGGTCGTCAGCTGGCTAGTCCTGGCTGAGCATATATGACGGAGCATATATTACGGAGGCGGGTCGTCAGCTGGCTAGTCCTGGCTGAGCATATATGACGGAGGCGGGTCGTCAGCTGGCTAGTCCTGGCTGAGCATATATGACGGAGGCGGGTCGTCAGCTGGCTAGTCCTGGCTGAGCATATATGACGGAGGCGGGTCGTCAGCTGGCTAGTCCTGGCTGAGCATATATGACGGAGGCGGGTCGTCAGCTGGCTAGTCCTGGCTGAGCATATATGACGGAGGCTGGTCGTCAGCTGGCTAGTCCTGGGTGAGCTGGTCCTGGCTGAGCATATATGACGGAGGCGGGTCGTCAGCTGGCTAGTCCTGGCTGAGCATATATGACTGGTCGGAGGCTGGTCCTGGGTGAGCATATATGCTGGCTGGCTAGTCCTGGCTGAGCATATATGACGGAGGCTGGTCGTCAGCTGGCTAGTCCTGGCTGAGCATATATGACGGAGGCTGGTCGTCAGCTGGCTAGTCCTGGGTGAGCATATATGACGGTGGCGGGTCGTCAGCTGGCTAGTCCTGGCTGAGCATATATGACGGTGGCGGGTCGTCAGCTGGCTGATGCCGGTTCGGATGGGGGCCGCTAATGCAGAGTTTTAGAGGTACCAGCTGGCTGGGTCCAGTGCGTTGGGATTTCCTGCGGCCCTCCTAGAACACCCCGTTATTTTGGGAGTGCCTTATGACGCTTTTCCACTACAAAGAAACAGCTCGACTCGACTTGGCCCGACTCGGCAGGAAACTGCTGTGACGTAATCTTCTACGCGACGCGGCGACACACAGGCTGCGTCCGAAATTGCGTACTATGTTGAGTATGTACAAAAAAAAAGTACGTTCTATATAGTATGAATCCGGGTAGTATGAATGGAGTCCGGACGTACTACATGCGCCGTGTTAGAATGCTCTACTTGTATAATCTACCGGGCAAGAGAAGCGTGTTTCATTCAGGTCCGCGTCCTCCTACCAACAATCGCTACCCACACACACATAAGACAATGGAGGAAATCGAGTGTATGCTGTGTTTGATCCGCGAGATGTGGCTGTTTCTCACGGCGCATTCTTTCGGTTTGCCATAGTATTCGTAATGGATAATATATACAGCTCTCACGCAATCTCTGGCCAAACTATTTATATATATACATGGTGGGATTACACAGGATACTACATCTGGCGCGTGCAATGATGATGCAGTGAATAGTGACGATTCTCTGACCAATCAGCAGTCTGCCGTGTTTTCACGTCACATTTTAGTATCGCCTCAGCTCGCTCAGAACCTCGCCTGAGGTGGTACGAAAAAAAGGCTGAAATAAGCACAGGGGTGCCTATACTCCTCCCACGCCACTGCTCTGGGACGTGACGGTAGGAGGCTTCCTCCCGAAGCTGTTGTTTAATCCGCTAACGATTCCTACTACCGCCAGGCTCTGGTGGCTCGGTTTTGCACTTGTAATTCTGACACAGTTTCCAAGGTGTAATGCAGATGAGAGGGCCACGTGCAGAGCCAGATCATCATTCGATGGGTATTTATTTTAAAATAACAAACCTAACCAAGTACTGAATGGTAAAATGTCCTAATGTCCTCAACCCGTTACATAAGGTGACATTGCCACCTACTCTAGATGACGTGGTTACTAGTGAATATTAGATACGAAATCACTTAATTCAGCCTTTGTTGAACGGACACTCTTGCAAAAGTGAATGCCAAAAACAAACAAGACAAATTACAAATTGGATTTAGACATCAGTAAGATACTTCTATTTTTATTGCAACACAATCATTGCTCAAAAACAAAACATTTTGTTGAGTTAGTAATTTAGAGCTGTTACAATGTCTCATAGTGTTCATGTCCTGAGTTTGTCAATTTGACACATGCCACCTACCTAAACATTGTTGCAGATCAGATACATTCCCTCATGGCAACAATATTCCATTGTCACATTCAGTTGTGACAATGGAACAGAATGGAATAGAACGACAGATAAGATGCTTTTCATAGGGACTCATTCTGCAAAGTGTGACTAAGTGATAGATCTTATCTAACTTTCAACTTCTTTGTTGTGAGTGTAAGTTATCTCTAAATACAAGCCTTGTAGAAACTGTGGCCACATGCAATAGAGTCTGGCCCTGTGTACACATCTAGACCTGAATCTGTTAATAGAAGGCATATCTTGAGGTATAATAAAGATAATTGAAAGTAAGATCTGTTTACTTTTTGGTATATCCTTAGTGGCAGTTCAGTTAAATGTGAATAAATTACTCCTGGCCTGTAATACTTAAACTGTCACAGGACTAATACTTAGAGCCATGGGTAACCAGTGCCCAGTGAAAACCAACACAATGTTTTAAAACCACTATGCTAAGGTAGCTATTACTTATGTATGTCATACTTTACAATTAGCCATTTGTTTCTGTGCAGTTTTCACTCACACATTTATCAATGAAATGCAGGTAATCTAACCTCACCTGCTTCCGCAATTGTCTGTGTATGACATGTTTGACAATCAATATTTTAACAGAGATGACATTAAATCAGGTTATCCTCTTACTCCACCAGAACCGATGTCTGTATTTTCTCTCGTGTTTTCTCCTACTCCACCACAACAGATGTCTGTATTTTCTCTTATGTTTCCTCTTACTCCACCACAACAGATGTCTGTATTTTCTCTTATGTTTCCTCTTACTCCACCAGAACAGACGTCTGTATTTTCTCTCGTGTTTTCTCTTACTCCACCACAACAGATGTCTGTATTTTCTCTTGTGTTTCCTCTTACTCCATCAGAACAGACGTCTGTATTTTCTCTCGTGTTTCCTCTTACTCCACCAGAACAGACGTCTGTATTTTCTCTCGTGTTTCCTATTACTCCACCAGAACAGATTTCTGTATTTTCTCGTGTTTCCTCTTACTCCACCAGAACAGATTTCTGTATTTTCTCTCGTGTTTCCTCTTACTCCACCAGAACAGATTTCTGTATTTTCTCTCGTGTTTCCTCTTACTCCACCAGAACAGATTTCTGTATTTTCTCTCGTGTTTCCTCTTACTCCACCACAACAGATTTCTGTATTTTCTCTCGTGTTTCCTCTTACTCCACCACAACAGATTTCTGTATTTTCTCTCGTGTTTCCTCTTACTCAACCAGAACAGACGTCTGTATTTTCTCTCGTGTTTCCTCTTACTCCACTAGAACAGATTTCTGTATTTTCTCTCGTGTTTCCTCTTACTCCACCAGAACAGATGTCTGTATTTTCTCTCGTGTTTCCTCTTACTCCACCAGAACAGATGTCTGTATTTTCTCTCGTGTTTCCTCTTACTCCACCAGAACAGATTTCTGTATTTTCTCTCGTGTTTCCTCTTACTCCACCAGAACAGATTTCTGTATTTTCTCTCGTGTTTCCTCTTACTCCACCAGAACAGATGTCTGTATTTTCTCTCGTGTTTCCTCTTACTCCACCAGAACAGACGTCTGTATTTTCTCTCGTGTTTCCTCTTACTCCACCAGAACAGATTTCTGTATTTTCTCTCGTGTTTCCTCTTACTCCACCAGAACAGATTTCTGTATTTTCTCTCGTGTTTCCTCTTACTCCACCAGAACAGATTTCTGTATTTTCTCTCGTGTTTTCTCTTACTCCACCAGAACAGACGTCTGTATTTTCTCTCCTGTTTCCTCTTACTCCACCAGAACAGATGTCTGTATTTTCTCTCGTGTTTTCTGTTACTCCATCAGAACAGACGTCTGTATTTTCTCTCGTGTTTCCTCTTACTCCACCAGAACAGATTTCTGTATTTTCTCTCGTGTTTCCTCATACTCCACCAGAACAGATTTCTGTATTTTCTCTCGTGTTTCCTCTTACTCCACCAGAACAGATTTCTGTATTTTCTCTCGTGTTTTCTCTTACTCCACCAGAACAGATGTCTGTATTTTCTCTCGTGTTTCCTCTTACTCCACCAGAACAGATTTCTGTATTTTCTCTCGTGTTTCCTCTTACTCCACCAGAACAGATGTCTGTATTTTCTCTCGTGTTTCCTCTTACTCCACCAGAACAGACGTCTGTATTTTCTCTCGTGTTTCCTCTTACTCCACCAGAACAGATTTCTGTATTTTCTCTCGTGTTTCCTCTTACTCCACCAGAACAGATGTCTGTATTTTCTCTCGTGTTTCCTCTTACTCCACCAGAACAGATTTCTGTATTTTCTCTCGTGTTTCCTCTTACTCCACCAGAACAGATTTCTGTATTATCTCTCGTGTTTCCTCTTACTCCACCAGAACAGATGTCTGTATTTTCTCTCGTGTTTCCTCTTACTCCACCAGAACAGATTTCTGTATTTTCTCTCGTGTTTCCTCTTACTCCACCAGAACAGATTTCTGTGTTTTCTCTCGTGTTTCTTCTTACTCCACCAGAACAGATGTCTGTATTTTCTCTCGTGTTTCCTCTTACTCCACCAGAACAGACGTCTGTATTTTCTCTCGTGTTTCCTCTTACTCCACCAGAACAGATTTCTGTATTTTCTCTCGTGTTTCCTCTTACTCCACCAGAACAGATGTCTGTATTTTCTCTCGTGTTTCCTCTTACTCCACCAGAACAGACGTCTGTATTTTCTCTCGTGTTTCCTCTTACTCCACCAGAACAGATTTCTGTATTTTCTCTCGTGTTTCCTCTTACTCCACCAGAACAGATGTCTGTATTTTCTCTCGTGTTTCCTCTTACTCCACCACAACAGATCTTAATCGCAGTGTAAAGTTTCCTTGCATCCCTCTTTTGATGAGTTCCTCTCGGAGCTGGAACAAACACATGTTGTTTAGTTACGGTTCACTACCTGTGTTTGTTAATTGTACATTCTTACACTCCTCATCCTGCTCTATCCTGTCCATTACCTTATTGTCATTCCTTATTCAATATTTTCTTGTAAAATTCCCCCCTCCATTTTCCCCCCTCCATTTTGTGGTGTGCAGATCATGATTATGGAATTCCCTAGTTGTAGCAACATACATCATTCTGAGGAGCGTTGAAGATCAGGACGTGTCCTGCGATGCACGTCCTTCATGTACTTGGAAGTACTCGCATGTGCTTAGATGTACTCACAGGTACTTGGATGTACTCACAGGTACTTGGATGTACTCACAGGTACTTGGATGTACTCACAGGTACTTGGATGTACTCACAGGTACTTGGATGTACTCGCATGTGCTTGGATGCACTCACAGGTACTTGGATGTCCTTGCATTTATTTCGATGTACTCGCATGTGCTTGGATGCACTCACAGGTACTTGGATGTACTTACAGGTACTTGGATATACTCACAGGTACTTACAGGTACTTGAATGTACTCACAGTTACTTACAGGTACTTGGATGTACTCACAGATACTTGGATGTACTCACAGGTACTTGGATGTACTCACAGGTACTTGGATGCACTCACAGGTACTTGGATGAACTCACAGGTACTTGGATGCACTCACAGGTACTTGGATGTCCTTGCATTTATTTGGATGTACTCGCATGTGCTTGGATGCACTCACAGGTACTTGGATGCACTCACAGGTACTTGGATGCACTCACAGTTACTTGGATGTACTCACAGGTACTTGGATGCACTCACAGGTACTTGAATGCACTCACAGGTACTTGGATGTTCTTGCATTTATTTGGATGTACTCGCATGTGCTTGGATGCACTCACAGGTACTTGGATGTACTCACAGGTACTTGGATGTACTCACAGGTACTTGGATGTACTCACAGGTACTTGGATGTACTCACAGGTACTTGGATGCACTCACAGGTACTTGGATGTACTCGCATGTGCTTTGATGCACTCACAGGTACTTGGATGTCCTTGCATTTATTTCGATGTACTCGCATGTGCTTGGATGCACTCACAGGTACTTGGATGTACTTACAGGTACTTGGATATACTCACAGGTACTTGGATGTACTCACAGGTACTTACAGGTACTTGAATGTACTCACAGGTACTTACAGGTACTTGGATGTACTCACAGATACTTGGATGTACTCACAGGTACTTGGATGTACTCACAGGTACTTGGATGTACTCACAGGTACTTGGATGCACTCACAGGTACTTGGATGAACTCACAGGTACTTGGATGCACTCACAGGTACTTGGATGTCCTTGCATTTATTTGGATGTACTCGCATGTGCTTGGATGCACTCACAGGTACTTGGATGCACTCACAGGTACTTGGATGCACTCACAGTTACTTGGATGTACTCACAGGTACTTGGATGCACTCACAGGTACTTGAATGCACTCACAGGTACTTGGATGTTCTTGCATTTATTTGGATGTACTCGCATGTGCTTGGATGCACTCACAGGTACTTGGATGTACTCACAGGTACTTGGATGTACTCACAGGTACTTGGATGTACTCACAGGTACTTGGATGTACTTACAGGTACTTGGATGTACTCACAGGTACTTGGATGTACTCACAGGTACTTACAGGTACTTGGATGTACTCACAGGTACTTGGATGTACTCACAGATACTTACAGGTACTTGGATGTGCTCCAACTTCATACTTTCAAAGCCCCCTTTACAGTTTTAGATATTAAATTAGATGTAAACAATCCTACACTCATGTTAGTATGTTCGGGGTGTACACTACCATGCTCTCAGTATGCATTTTCGATGGAATAGTGAAATTATAAATCCTCTAGTGAGAGCGCAATCTCAATTGTCAATTTATCCATTCTGCACAGTCTTGCCTCACTATAAGGTATCTAAGAGAACACCTTTGTAGAATGAACTTGGAGCATTAGAGTGTAAGGCATGATATTCTGAGAAAGACCCAGTGACTCTCACCTTCTTCAACACATGATCTGTGATCTCTAATGCAGTCAGCTCGGTTTTTGCAATGCATTTCACAGTCATTCCAACCACATATCCTGTAGAACAAAAGTAGAAAATAATAAGTCATGCTCTTTCAAGATGGATGTGACAAGTCTATTATTATTAGATATTATCTGCCCTTACCAGGCTGTCTGGTGATTAGAGGTGTAGTTTTCTGTTGAGTGATTAGCTTTGTGGTTGCTAGTTGGTTGTTAGGTCTGGTTGATGTGGAAGTGTGTGTGGTTAATGTGGAAGTGTGTGTGGTTAATGTGGAAGTAGCTGTGGTTGTCGTTGGTCCAGCTGTGGTTGTCGTTGGTCCAGCTGGGGTTGCCGTTGGTCCAGCTGGGGTTGTCGTTGGTCCAGCTGTGGTTGTCGTTGGTCCAGCTGTGGTTGTCGTTGGTCCAGCTGTGGTTGTCGTTGGTCCATCTGTGGTTGTCGTTGGTCCAGCTGTGGTTGCCGTTGGTCCAGCTGTGGTTGTCGCTGGTCCAGATGTGGTTGTCACTGCTCCAGCTGTGGTTGACGTTGGTCCAGCTGCGGTTGTCGCTGGTCCAGCTGGGGTTGTCGTTGGTCCAGCTGTGGTTGTAGTTAGTCCAGCTGTGGTTGCCGTTGGTCCAGCTGTGGTTGTCGCTGGTCCAGCTGTGGTTGTCGCTGGTCCAGCTGTGGTTGTCGTTGGTCCAGCTGTGGTTGTCGCTGGTCCAGCTGTGGTTGTCGCTGGTCCAGCTGTGGTTGTCGTTGGTCCAGCTGTGGTTGTCTCTGGTCCAGCTGTGCTTGTCTCTGGTCCATCTGTGGTTGTCGCTGGTCCATCTGTGGTTGTCGCTGGTCCAGCTGTGGTTGTCGCTGGTCCAGCGGTGGTTGTCGTTGGTCCAGCTGTGGTTGTCGTTGGTCCAGCTGTGGTTGTCGCTGGTCCAGCTGTGGTTGTCGTTTCTAGTTCAGTGGTTGGTGGGGGTGTGGTTATGAGTTCCTGCTTTGTTTCTGTAGCTTGTTCATATGGTGCTTGTGTTTGTTCATATGGTGCTTGTGCTGTGGTTGCTGATAATATATAATATAAAAATATATTACACAAACAAATGTTATTTCAATAAATTCAGAAGAATAAATTTGGGATTAAATCATTAGACAACTGTCTAGAAAACAAATGTCTGAATATTGTATTCACACGTAAGCTATGGTCACAATTGTATAAACAGGTCATTCGCAGTCATCCAAAGAGTATTTCTTGAAAAGCAATGAGATTGCTGTAATATTACAAATTTGGTCACAAATATGTATGGATATATGTAACCCAAAATCACCCAAAGAAAATGTAGTATGAAACCACTTATGCAATAAAAATAAACACAACTGCAATTTCCTGATGCAGAAACATTTAGTACACCCCTACCTTTAACAATCCCAAAACAAATATACAAATATACTAACCTGTAAAAAGTATGAAGAGAAACACCCAAAGTCCCATGATTGTATTGATATTTTCTTCTGTACATAGGATTAAAAAACGAAATGATAAACAATTATTAATTTGAATTGTGGGTTACAGTAGCCTATACACCACAATTCGCACATTTCACATTTGTGCTTCGGGGAAGTTATCATTTGAAAAGGTAATTCCCCAATAGCACAACTATACTTAATGTGCTATCAACGAATTTTAGCAATTAAACGTTTTTGTCATAAAAACACGAGAACGAACTTCGAATTCTCAGGTAAATCCCCAATTCGTCTGTTAATAAAATACCACTTTAACAAAAACTGGATATTGTTTTCTTATTAAATTATTTTGATTTTAGAATAATAATTAAATGTGCCTTTTCGATGTATTTTTCCGTTATGGTTTGTAAAATAAAACATGGGAGCGACTCTGTTTTTCATTTATTTTTAGGCGTGTGTGTGTGTGTGCGTGTGTGTATGAGTGTGTGTGTGTGTGGGGGGGTTCAGTGTATTCCGAGTGGGACAGACAAGAGGCTGATCCTATAGGCAACATGGCACCTGCCACGCCAGGATAAACAGGCTGACAAACCCCCGCAAAACTAATTGTTTTATACACTGTCGCCAAGCTGGTTTGAGCCAAGAGAGGTGTATTCGTTTGCCCTTTAGGAGTTTCTGAAACAAAGCGATGCTGCTGAATGTGAAGCGACAGATAGACTCGTTCATTCTGTAGAACCACAATGAGCATTATAATAAGATACATGTGGGAATTGTTGAGGATGAAAGGACGGTTGGCAATTGTTGAATACTGATTTAAAGAACATTAAATCGTTTTCAATTTTGAGAGCTTCGTTTAATTTCGTCGTATTGCATTCTGATGTATTTTGACCATATGCAACATATATTTTTATTTCAATATAGGCTATTGTTCGAAATTCTTTTTGAAAATAGTTGGAAACCCAAAGACAAACTTCTAATTTAATAGAAAGTAGAAAAACTTCTAATGTAATATAAAACGTTTCAAAATAAGTATATTGTCGGAAGATATGACTTACAGATTAATAACTTTTACAAGAATATATTGAAGGCTTCATAGTATTGTTCTATCTCACTATATGTTCGTTAATTAAAGGGTATCGCCTAGTAATCGAAAAAAGCACCTTTATCACAATACTTGAAATTACACATACAAAATATATATTCTTCCGGAGTCAATACGTGTTTTAACTTCAAGATGAGAGAAAAAAACTATGTAAAAATGAAAGTGATAAAAAAGTGATGAAAGTGAAAAAAATACATAAAAATCCTCCCTCGCTCGATTCTGACATTTAACAAATGCAAAAAAATGTGTTAATATGTATGGATCTAAAAGAGGAAAGTTTACTCTGATTTAATGTATGACAGTAAAGAAATAAAAGTAAATGATAAATATAAATAAATATCTGGTTTCAAATGTATATCTAGTGTGTAATAAAAAAATTCCCCCGATTATGAAATTATTTCCGATTCTTTAGGAAGTCTAGTTTTGACTTATTTTCTGTGTGTTTTAAGTGTGTTTTGACTTTTCTAGTATCATTTGAATGTGAAGCTTTTTATATCTTATGTTATACCTTCTATATCCTTCTGTCATTGTATTCATTTTTTCGTTTTATGGTTAATAAACAAACCACATCCACCCCCCGCACTTTTGAAAAGATTGCTACGCAGGATGTTCGTTGTTCGTGGCCTTGTGGTTTGGTTGGGATGTTGTTATCAGTTGCAATAAAGAAATTAAAGTATCCAGCTCATTTTTATATAATTTAAAATCCAAAAATGAATGTTTTTTACTCACCACGTTATGCCATCAGATGCCTAGAAATGTTATAACTGCAACGTCGATCTTTTTGGGAGCAGCAGGTATTGTATAAGTCGGTTTATGTGAGCTTACATGCTGAGCTTTGTAAACATGTGTCCACGCGCTTTATAACACCCTGATTCGTTCCGGTATCAGTTCAAGAGATACCGAACTTTCCTGTAATTCAGGTTTCAACTCAGCAGTAATGTAACCCTTGGTCACCCTTGGTCACTGCTTGCCTGTTATGGGTCCTGGGCCCATAACAGGCAAGCAGCCACAACAACAGAGTTTTTAGAAAACATTAATTTGTTATATAATACAAAAAACCCTACCGGAGGTAGACCTTCCTATAGGGGCAGGTTGGCTGCCAGTGCCTCAAATCAAATAAATAATAATACAAACAGATCACAAAAGAAATAAATCACTCACTCAAAATACAAAAATAACAACCTTTCTCACTAAAATCAAACAAACATGAACCTTACAAAAACAGTGACAAACGTTTAGCGAAACACCTACAACAGAAATACACAGTAAATACATTGCAGACTTTTTACAACACATTACAATATACACAGAGACACCACAAAACAATACCAACTCACGCCTCTCAATGTGCAAAGTCACCACAACATAGACGACACCACCACATATTCTGCTACAGCCAGGAACACAGACGGTTATTTAGAGTAACACGCCACCTCTTTCCATAGCCCAGTCGGTGCTAGCGACCACCATGGACGCGGCTAAATACTGTGACGGTGCCACCCATAACCTGTTCCCCTCAGGTACTCAACCCGCACATTGGTTTCGCCCACTTAGCTACAGTAATAGGTCAAACAGGTCAACGCTGTGATGTAATGAGTACATTAGGTAAAGAACTCCATTACCCAGCATGCCACAGTGGTGGGGAGCATGCGTGGAAGCCGGGGGTTAGTAGGTAGCCATGCGGGTAGCACTGAAGTGTTGTTATGTGCAAATTGTCAAGTAAAAATGTTAAAACATCTATCACGTCTTGTGTGCTTTTTATTAGTTTAAGCAAGATAACACATGTGTCAGAAGTGGCCGTGAGCAGCTAATGAAAGAAGATTTGCCACGGAAGAACGACGTGAGAGAAAACAATATCTCAGGTCGCGTGAGTGCAACGTGCAAAGAAGTCAACATGCTAAAAGAGTTTTCTACGTCGTGTGATGGCTACAGGTGGCAGTGGAAGTGAAGCAGGAGATGAGGGACAGATCGAACATTAGAAGAATAAGCAAAATTCATCCTATAAAAACAAAAGTGACAGGATACACTGGAGAACGTGTTCCTGTTAAAGGAGGATGCATCGCAATCTTCAAACACAAAGACCAGCAGATAAGAGCATTGCTACTGATGGTGAATACGAGCACACAACCAATCCTGGGACTCAAGGCATGTACTAAGCTCAGCCTGGTCAAAAGAGTGTTTGTAGTGACATCATCAGATACTGCAAACGATCATGACTCACTGATGGATGAAGACTGTATAAAGACTGTTTCAAAGGACTTGGATGTCTACCTGGAGAAGACAAAATATGTCTTGATAAAAGTGTGTCTCCTGTGTGCATCCTTGTTGGAAAATTCCTTTTGCATTGCATGGAAAACTGAAAGAGGAACTAGCGCGCATGGAAAAATTGGGTCAGCTCGCTGGTTGAAGTGCAAAAGAAAAAAAGGTGCTCTGAGAACGTGCTTGGACCCAAGGGACTTAAACAAAGCCATCAAAAAAGAGCACTTTAAGTTACCAACCAGAGAAGAAATCATGGCACAGTTTGCTGGAGCTAAATGGTTCAGTAAACTAGATGCTTCGTCGGGTTTCTGGCAGCTGAGGCTGGACGAGGAGAGTTCAAAGCTGTGCACATTCAACACACCTGAGGGCAGGTACAGGTTTATTCGTCTGCCGTATGGTATCTTATCAGCGCCTGAAGTCTACCATAAGACTATTCACATGATCTTCGAGCACATACCAGGAGTAGAGACAATGATGGATGACATCATAGTCTGGGGCTCGAATCGAGAAGAACACGACGAAAGACTGAGACAAGTGCTAGACAAGACAAGGGAAGTGAATCTGAAGCTCAACAAAGACAAATGTGAGTTTGAAGTGAAAACACTTACCTTTGTGGGACATTTTGTCAGTGAAGAGGGGGTGAAGCCCGAACCGAGAAAAACGACAGCAATCAACAACATGGAAAGACCAAACAACAAAGATGAGGTCAGACGTTTTCTGGGAATGGTCACCTACTTGGCCAAATTTGTCCCACAGTTGTCAGAGCAGTCAGCACCTCTCAGATGTCTTCTCGAACTGAAGAATGAATGGATATGGTCCCATGAGCAGGAAAAGTGTTTTGTGAAACTGAAAGAGACTCTGACACAAGAGCCTGTGTTAAAGTTTTATGACCCAGAGATTAAAACACGGATTTCAGCAGATGCGTCACAGTACGGCCTGGAAGCGGTGCTGCTGCAGCAATATAATGAGCAGTGGCTACCTGTCGCTTATGAATTCCGAGCCTTGACAAGCGCTGAGTCCAGGTATGCTCAAATTGAAAAGGAGCTGTTAGCGAGCCTGTATGCATGTGAAAGTTTTCACCAATACGTTCACCAATGGTCAAGCTTTTGAAGTAGATGGTGTCCATCATGTCCAAACCTCTGAATGACTGTTCCGTAAGGATACAACGCATGCTAATCAGGCTGCAAAGATATGATGTGCACATGATATACACACAAGGGAAATACATGTACACCGCCGACACCTTGTCTAGAGCAGTGGATAAGGGGGAGCGTGCGGACAGCGAAAACACTGCAGAAATACAGGCATATGTGGACATGATTGTGATGAATCTTCCAGTAACAGCTGACAGAACAGAACAAATACGCAGGGAGACAAATGCAGATGAAACGATGAAAAAACTCAAGCGCACAATACAGACAGGGTGTCCTGAAAACAAAAAGGATTGCCCCATGAAAATACAAGACTACTGGAACTGCAGATCCGAGCTCAGTGTGATGGATGACTTAGTGTTGAAGGGGAGAAGTAGAAGTTTGTTATTCCATCATCGTAATCAAATGCTCCAAAAGATACACGAAGGCCATCTTGGAGAAGTCAAGTGTAAACGGCGGGTTTGAGAAGTAATGTACTGGCCGAGAATCAATCAAGATATCAGCCAGACAACAGCGTCATGTGAACTATGTCGCATCCACAGGCCAAAACAACAAGCTGAGACGCTGATGACTCATCCGGTGCCCCACAGACCGTACTACAAGGTTGGAACTGATCTCTTTGACTGTGATGAAGAGTTACATAGTGGTCACAGACCACTTTTCAAATTATCCAGAAGTTGGAGCGCTGCCGTTAACATCAAGCATGTGAACTGTTTTCGGATAGGCCCCAGTTTTCCAGCTGCGAGTTTGCTGCCTTTGCCAATGAATCGGGGTTTCAACACTCATCATCGAGCCCAACCTATCCAAAGTCCAACGGCTTGGCAGAAAGCTCTTTGAAAACAGTAAAAAACATTATGAAAAAAGCGCAGGACAGAGATGACTTTCAGAAAGCTTACTGATCTATAGGAGTGCACCTCTACAGAACGGACTGTCTCAGGGACATCTCTTCAGGCACATGGAGACAAAAGGGTCAGGTGGAGGAGGAAGTTGCTCCAGACGGAGAATGGAGTGTCTCTGAGGAGGAACCGGACAGATTTTCAACTACAGCCGACTGAAAAGGACATTATAGTTCAGCAGACGATTCAGCAGAACACGGCTGAATCTACAGCGCTATCTGACAGTAGTCTGACAGAAGCCGGGGGTTAGTAGGTAGCAATGTTATGTGCAAGTTGTCAAGTAAAGATGTAAAATCATCTATCACGCCTCGTTTGCTTATTATTAGTTTAAGCAAGATAACACAAACGCTGTATCATACATACAAGCACACACTGGTACTGCTCGGCCCACAGTGCAAGAACTAGTTTACCTGTATATTTATATGATAGCCTATTGCACAATGTCGCAAATATTTTTTTGAAAAAGTGTATTTTGATGTCTGAAATTACATCAAAATAATCTGATCAAAATAAATAAAAAATGTTATAAAAAATTCAATAATTTAAGCAGTTTAGAGAATTATATTTTAGGTAGCACATATAGCCTACTCAGTAGGCCCTACTGTAACACCTGCTACTACCACCACCAGTCAAGCCACCGTAACACAGGCTACCACCACTACGTACCAGCCAATTAGAACTTGTTCCCATTCATCAGAGTTCTAACAACTGTATCCAATTATCATTAGTATAAGTAGTCCTGTGTTTTAATAATAAGGCAAAACAGGGTCACATTATACAGGATGAGGTATATGTAGCTCTGTTGAGCAGCATTGATGAAGGCAATAGCAAATATATTTAAAAAATATAAAAATACAATGAGTATCTATACAGGATGAACAAAGATTAAAGTGTGTCTGGCAGGTAGGTCATTTGAGTGCATGGATTATGTAGGATCCATAAAGAGCCATTGGGGGTGACTACCACTAATCTCTGCATGTAGTGTTTCTACCTACAGGAAGATGGGGACACACAATAAAGGCCTACATGCTCCAGGGACAAAGTGGGAGTGGCTAGATTGGCAGAAAACAGCCTTTTGACCATGCTTTGAAATGTTTGGTCTTTCAGTTGGATTTATTGATTTAGTCTTTTATTGTGATCTTTAAATGATGCAATTATTGGTTAATTAATAGATTTTTTGTTTGTAAAGAACAGCAAAAATGACCTATTATTTTTACGACAAATAAAACTGTGGACATTACATTTGTATGCGTCAGGACAACTCTTCCACCACTCTCCATAGTGGCTTGATGAAACAAGAGGAGGACATTAAGGCCACTACAGTTAGTCAAAAGACTTCTGGAAGGGAAAACTACAACTGTTTAGAACTATCTTCAACTGTTTGGAACTATCTACAACTGTTTAGAACTATCTTCAACTGTTTAGAACTATCTTCAACTGTTTGGAACTATCGACAACTGTTTGGAACTATCGACAACTGTTTGGAACTATCTACAACTGTTTGGAACTATCGACAACTGTTTGGAATTATCTGAAACAAAGAACAATGGACAAATACGGCCTTCAAAGACCACAAGGTAATGCAAATACTTGCTAAAATAAATCAAAGTGCTGTTGGATTTTTCAAGTTCAGAATAGATATAGAGCAACTTTTAGAACAAACGATTGAAGGTTTATTGAACCTAGAAGCAAGGAAGAGCTGAAGAAAGTTTATAAAATATAGCATTGATACTTGCATTGCATGCTTGGGCAACATGGAGCTGCTGGAAGAACAATTTTTAGAACATGTTTCTGAGGATAAAGTTGTTAAAGTTATCAAGATACGTAAGTCCAGAGGAGGTAAGTTGGGAAAACTGTCTCCGAAAATGAACATCATATCCAGTGTAATGAAAGACAACTATAATGTTGAATCAGTTAGAGAACATTTGCCAATACAAGGAAAAGTTTGGTGAATTCAAAGAGTATAATAAGTCCTACTATCAGTTGCTTTCAGAGGATGAGAAAACAGATGACTTGGTTTCAACCTAAATTGTAAGACATTGAGGTTTTTCTTGCTAATGTTTCCAAATGGATTAAGGGAGCAGCACCATGGTCACCTGTAAAACACCCTGATGAGAAGGATGACATTGAGCCTGCTGACAGTTTATCTCAAACTACCAGTCATAGGTCTGAGAGGAGTTCACGGTCAAGTTCATCATCCTTACATTTAGCTTAACGGCAAGCAGAGGCTGAAAGAGCCGCTTTACAAACAAAGACAGCCTCTCTCACACTCAAACACCAACTAGAGGAACAAGAGGAAGACTTGAAGCAACAAAAAGTAAGACTTAGGAAAAGAAGAGAGACTCTTGAGCTGAAAACTGAACTCGCAGCAGCCTCAGCAAAGACCAAGGTTTTGACGTCTGTGGTTGGGGAAGAATCAGCAATTTATGGCATGCATGAGTACTTTTAAGAAAATGAATGAGAAGCATACAATCTCAGAGCTTGGACTTCACAAAGAAATAATGGGCACTGCCAACATCAAGGCACCAAGTGTGCGCCCCCAAAAAAAGGACATAAAATGTATTGAACACATTGGCATTCCCCTAGGACAGACTGGAAGTGTTGTAACTCATTCGGCACAACCAAGACCCAGTGGTATTTGGACAACAACACAAGGAAGGCACACTGATGTACAGAACTCAAACCAAGATAGGCAGCCCTTTATGGAACAAGGCACCTCAGTAGATTCAGATATAGACGGGAGGCCAAGCAGTGACAAGTTGAGGAGCTCTAATGTAAAGGGCACTTCGTGTGAGGGGAGAGAACAACATCATCTTGTAAACATCCTCCAAAGACAAAATGACCTTACAGCCATGTTTCTACAGCAGCAACAATACAACTTCCTGCCACCCAGAGAAATACCGGTTTTTGATGGTTACATTTGGCAATGCAGGTCCTTCATACAGTCATTCGACCAAGGAGTAAAGAATATAACCCAAGTTAGGAGCTGTCAACATATGACCCCAGGTAGAGGCTATCAAAAGGCCAAAAGCTTACTAAAGGAGCACTTTGGAAATGAATACCGGATTGCCAACGCATACTAGGAGAAGGCTTTTAGATGGCCTGGGATTAAATCGGAGGATCACAAAGCATTACAGGCATATGCTTTATACCTCAGAGCTTGTTGTAACGCAATGGAAGATTCTGAATACATGGACGAGATGGATCTGGGGTCCGTTCTCCGTGCGTCGCTCACTCAGTTACCCGGATTTGATTGTTGTCGGTTTTGCATAGGCTAATCCGGGTTAGTTCGGTTCTCCGAAGCTCATCCTATACTTGTAGTCATAGCAACAGGTGCGTAAGCTTGAACCTGCTCCGGAGCAGGCTTATTTCATGTAAACATGATTAGATGGCTGCTTTATAAGCGGAGGTGACGTGGGAAGTCATTCACAGCCATGTCCTGTCCGTTTATACGAGAAGAACTTTTCGCTGAGCTTTTTCGAAATAATTCCGTATTGCGAGATAGACAAGACCCTTTATTTCAGAGTGAAACTCGACTCACATTTGTTATAACCGATACACATATATAAATTAATTATGTAATTGACACCCACCCGGGAAAACCGATACATCTCAAGGCTTTAATAACGGCACAAACCGTTTGCATATTATAATATTATTTGCGAGTGGCTCGTTCCTTTAAACTATTGGAGATGCGGAAAACGTGGGGAAAAGTGTGGTCATATTTTTACATTCCTACACAGTTTTGACTTTCACAAGTCAAAACAATTTATCATTACTCAATGTTTACAAGTTGAAATTACTGTACCAGTCATCTGGATTATAGGTCTACTTAATGCAGCAACAAATAACTTTACAGTTTGGTAAATTCTCTCTCTCTCATCTCATCTTCAACCGCTTATCCGGGGTCGGGTCGCGGGGGTAGCAGCTCTAGCAGGGGACCCCAAACTTCCCTTTCCCGGGCAACATTAGCCAGCTCTGACTGGGGAATCCCGAGGCGTTCCCAGGCCAGTGTGGAGATATAATCTCTCCACCTAGTCCTGGGTCTTCCCGAGGTCTCCTCCCAGCTGGACGTGCCTGGAACACCTCTCTAGGGAGGCGCCCAGGTGGCATTCGTACAAGATGCCCGAACCACCTCAACTGGCTCCTTTCTATGCAAAGGAGCAGCGGCTCTACTCCGAGTTCTTCTCGGATGACTGAGCTTCTCACCCTATCCCTAAGGGAGAGGCCAGCCACCTTTCTGAGAACCCATTTCGGCCGCTTGTACCCGCGATCTGATGAGGCCATCAGGACCACATCATCCGCAAAAAGCAGTGATGTGACCATCAGCCCACCGAACGGGAACCCCTCCCCCCCATGACTACGCCTTGATATCCTGTCCATGAATATTACAAACAGGATTGGTGACAAAGCGCAGCCCTGGCGGAGGATAACCCCCACCTGGAACGAATCCGACTTACTGCCGAGGACACGGATACAGCTCATGCTTTGAGCGTACAGAGATTGAATGGCCCTGAGAAGAGACCCCCTCACCCCATACTCCCGCAGCACCTCCCACAAAAGATCCCGGGGTACCCGGTCATACGCCTTCTCCAGATCCACAAAACACATGTAGACTGGATGGGCATACTCCCAGGCCCCCTCCAGGATCCTTGCGAGAGTAAAGAGCTGGTCCGTGGTTCCCCGGCCAGGACGAAAACCGCATTGTTCCTCTTCAATCTAAGGTTCGACTATTGGCCGAACCCTCCTTTCCAGCACTTTGGAGTACACTTTACCAGGGAGGCTGAGGAGTGTGATACCTCTGTAATTGGCACACACTCTCTGGTCCCCCTTTTTAAAGAGGGGAACCACCACCCCGGTCTGCCACTCCTCTGGCACTGTCCCAGACTTCCATGCAATGTTGAAGAGGCGTGTCATCCAAGACAGCCCTTCCCCACCCAAAGCTTTTAGCATTTCTGGACAAATCTCATCAGTCCCTGGGGCTTTGCCACTGTGGAGTTGTTTGACTACCTCAGCGACTTCCCCCAGGGAAACTGACGATGACCCTCCATCAGCCTCCAGCTCTGCCTCTGTACTAGAGGGCGTGTAGGTCGGATTCAGGAGCTCCTCAAAATGCTCTTTCCAGCGCCCGATCACATCATCAGTTGAGGTCAACAGTGTCCCATCCTTACTGTACACAGCTTGGATGGTTCCCCGTTTTCCCCTTCTGAGGTGCCGAACGGTTTTCCAGAAGCACTTTGGTGCCGACCGAAAGTCCTTCTCCATAGCTTCTCCAAACTTCTCCCACACCCGCTGCTTTGCCTCTGACACGGCAGCGGCTGCAGCCCTTCGGGCCTGTCGGTACCCTGCAACTGCCTCCGGAGTCCCCAGGGCTAGCATATCCCTGAAGGCCTCCTTCTTCAGTCGGACAGCTTCCCTGACCACCGTGGTCCACCACGGTGTTCTAGGGTTATCACCCCTTGAGGCACCTAGGACCTTGAGACCACAGCTCCCCGCCGCAGCTTCAGCAATAGAAGCTTTGAACATTGCCCACTCAGGTTCAATGCCCCCAACCTCCACAGGGATGCCTGAAAAGCTCCGCCGGAGGTGTGAGTTGAAGATCTTTCGGACAGGGGCCTCCTCCAGACGTTCCCAGTTCACCCGCACCACCCGTTTGGGCTTACCTGGTCTGTCCAAAGTCTTTCCCCACCCTCTGATCCAACTCACTACCAGATGGTGATCAGTTGACAGCTCTGCCCCTCTCTTCACCCGAGTGTCCAAAACATGCGGCCTTAGATCAGCCGATACGATCACAAAATCGATCATTGACCTTCGGCCTAGGGTGTTCTGGTACCATGTACACTTATGCGCCTCCTTATGTTCGAACATGGTGTTTGTTATAGACAATCCATGACTAGCACAGAAGTCCAATAACAAACGACCGCTCGGGTTTAGATCAGGGAGGCCGTTCCTCCCAATCACGCCTCTCCAGGTGTCTCCATCGTTGCCCACATGTGCGTTGAAGTCTCCCAGCAGAATGATGGATTCCCCTACTGGAGCCCTATATAGGACTCCCTTCAGGGTCTCCAAGAAGGCTGAATACTCCGAACTGCTGTTTGGTGCATAAGCACAAACAACAGTCAGAGTTTTCCCCCCCACCACCCTTAGGCGTAGGGAGGCAAACCTCTCATCCACCGGGGTAAACTCCAACACCGCCGTGCTCAGACGTGGGCTCTTGAGTATCCCCACACCAGCCTGCCGCCTCTCACCCTGGGCAACTCCAGAGAAGAACAGAGTCCAACCCCTATCCAGGAGTAAGGTTCCAGAGCCACGGTTGTGCGTAGAGGTAAGTCCCACCAGATCCAACTGGTATCGCTCCACCTCACGCACAAGTTCTGGCTCCTTCCCCCCCAGTGAGGTGACGTTCCACGTCCCCAAAGCAAGCTTCTGCCGCCCGGGTCTGATCCGTCGAGACCCCCCACCTTCACTGTCACCCATATGACAGCGCACCCGACCCCTGCGGTTGTTCCTGTGAGTGGTGAGCCCACAGGATGGAGAGGAGAGAGATGCCACGTATCTCGTTCGGGCTGTGCCCGGCCGGGCTCCGTGGCAAACCCGGCCACCAGACGCTCGCTTTCGAGCCCGCCGTCTGGGCCTGGCTCCAGACGAGGGCCCTGGGCTTCCTCCAGGCAGGGTCTCGCTCCTTTTCCCTCTATCTTTCATGGGGTCTTGGTGAACCATTCTTAGTCTGGCCCCTCGCCTGAGACCACTTTGCCTTGGGAAACCCTACCAGGAGCATGAAGCTCCAGACAACCCAGCCCTCAGGTTCATAGGGGCACACAAACCTCTCCACCACGTTAAGGTGATGATTCCCGGGGAGGGTTTGGTAAATTAATTTACTTATATGTGTTTTGATATAGCATTTTGCAGAGGTGGGACAAAGTCATTGTTATGCAAGTCACAAGTAAGTCTCAAGTCTTTGCCCTCGAGTCCCGAGTCAAGTCGAGTCAAAGATGAGGCAAGTCCCGAGTCGAGTCACAAGTCAAAGCCAACAAGTCTCAAGTCGAGTCCAAAGTCCTACCATTTTAGTTTCAAGTCATTTCAAGTCATCTTACCACAGAAATACAATTTATACAAATCATGTATGTCTGTAAGATTTGTATTTATTTAAACCTCATTTTATACAATGACATTAATCAAATGCAGTAAAAAAAGAGAATTTAATTTCATATAAAATGCTTGTATTTCAACAGCATATTGCACTAGAACAATGCACAGCAACTTCACTCCTGTATTGTATTGACCTTAGGGCTGGACGATATGGCAACATTTTATATCACGATATATTTCTTAATTTCGGTCGATACGATATAATTCCGATATCGATATGAACAATATAAAAGCCTTAGAAAAAATGCCACGAACACCCACAACGGATGTCTGTACCTACAATCTTCTGAAAAATACATTTGCCAAGTCTTTTGAGCCTCCTCCTATAAAACTAAATAATATTTTAGAAATAAAACGGTACAAATAAATTAAAGTTCACCTTTTATTTTAACCTTTATACAAACAAGAAAAGTCAAAAAAACTATTTGACTTTGAGACTGACCTTATTAATATATTTAACTTTAAACAATAACATAGGCTGATTATATTATTCTTTACACAAAACTTCTTGCAACAAAACTTGTTCTTATAAACATATCGTTTAACGTTAGTGAACATGTTAGACAATGAAGAGGTGAGTTCATGAGTTCGCTACGTGACCGTGGATTTAAGAGACACGAGATAGAAGCTCATGAACGCGCATGTTGCTATCGGTTGCAACATGCGCGGAGAATGAGAGTGCTCAAAAGCGAATGTCCATCATGACGTCATGGGCCAGTCGACGCGGAAGATCCAAGCTACATGTTGGCTTTATGCGCTTTTGAGCCTCTCATTCTCTGGCACATTTAGCATCACGCTGAAACCTGAAGTTTATCAGATCTCAGAAAGCTGAACCACTTCCATACCACTGAATTAGTCTTTCCTCTCATATCAACTGTCTGCTTTCTCCTCACTTATGGAAGCTCGTTCAGTCACGTTTGAATTGCGGTCATGGGCGCTCATTTTGTATCTAAAACTGGCCGTGTTGGAGATCAGCAAAAATATTGAAATATCGAAAATGTGTTTAGAAATCATATCACCGTTATTGATTTTTTTTACCGCGATATATATTGATATTGAATTATTGTCCAGCCTTAATTGACCTCATATTGCTAAACAGTTTAATTTTCAAATAGACATGGGTCCTTTTAGCCTGAACTTTTTTAAACATGTCATTAATAAAATCCTCACTCATCAAAATAATCACTTCTGAAAAACTGGACCAAACCTGATAATATAATTGGAATGACTCCATAGAGACGTGTGTGTGTGTGTGTGCCTGTGCGTGTGAGCGTGCGCAGCTCCGTCTGTAATCTTCGACCCGCATGTTTTGCAAATTGAAACTCTTTTTTTGTCGACTACCTCGTAATTTTTATAGCCAAACGAAACTATCTTCGTTATCATTTTGCCAACTGGCGCGTTGTTCCTTGTGCTTCATTGGTTGTCTTGCAATGTGCCTGCTTAGATGCTGTCCAATCAAAACAACGTGGGACTACAGTGATTGGATGTCGTGCAGGCAGCGCGCGTGCTCTCTGCATGCATTTTTTTCACAGATGCAGATAAACTGAGAGCGGCGCGGCCGTGTGAACATTTTCTTCCCCAGTTTTCATGGGAAGTACCAAGTCTTCTCGAGTCAAAAGGCGCAAGTCCAAGGGAAGTCACGAGTCATTGATGTTCAAGTCGAGTTGCAAGTCTTTGTACATTTTGTCGAGTCGAGTCTGAAGTCATCAAATTCATGACTCGAGTCTGACTAGAGTCCAAGTCTCATGACTCGAGTCCACACCTATAGCATTTTGTATAATACTTATCCATATACCCCCTCAGCTCCTTAGTATAATTTATATTTTTCTATTCATATGTTTTATGTAAGCACCTTCCTGCCAAAGTAAATTCCTTGTCTGTTCACACATTCATGGCGATTAAACACTTTTCTGATTTCTGATTCTTGATTACTGTTATGAACAGACAAACACATGCATTTACCTGTGTTTTAAAGAGACTTAGGTGACCATGAACAATACAAGTAGTAAAGACTACCATTTAGTAGAATGTTCTTGTACTTTTACTTGTTCCCATGTTCTAGTCTTATTTAACGTGGGCAGAAATCGTATTTTACGCAGTGGGAATTGTGGAACAAATGTACTGTCCTGTGATGGCTCTGACATTAAGAAAATGTGAAATTAAATTATGACAAATACAATACCGTAACAATTGAAAGAACCATAACACGATGACCACTAACACATTTAATTTGTCTGCTACTTTTTTCCAGCCTTCTCCTGGCTTGTGCAGACTTTGCGGTGTTCCCTTGCTTTTTAATTAAACATTCAAGATTCGCATAACCTTCCATCAATATCTCTGGTTCTGATGTGGAGAAAAAGTGGGCGTGATCTTTGGCCATGATGAGTAACCAATAGGAGTGTCGCTGATCAAGGTTTCTACTATCGATACATGTCGCCTTTTAAACGAACGCGTGGACGCGCATTTATCTCAGGTGACTCGATCCAGCTATACTCATCGTAAACAGAAGGTGTGTTCGGAGAACCGAATTAGCCGGATGATGAGTAGCCGGATCATGTCATCTTGGATGTCTCATTTGATATCGGATGTATTTAGCGACGTGCGGAGAACGGACCACTGGCCTCCAGTTTAAGGAACATTGCCATGAAACTTCCCTATAAACATAGAGGGGTGAAGATCGGTGGCTTGTACATTACATGAGCAGCAACATGGAAGGCGTGCCAAACTCCTGGATTTTGTTCAGTACGTTGAGAAACAGGTGAGGATAGCCACCCATCCAGTTTTTGGAGATGCACAAGATCCTAATTCAGCAAGAAACAAGGGTCAAAAACATCTTCAAGTATTTTAAATAGGTCCACTAGACGTTGTGCTACCAGCGCGACTGCACCAATGGAAGCTTTCCAAAACCGTCGCAAGTGTCTGTTCTGTAACTGTGATCACAAATTGGAACTGTGTTCACTGCTTAGGAGCAGAAGCCACCGGGTGAAGACTGATTTCTTAAAGGAAAAAGGAATATGTTTTGGTTGCTTGTCAACAGGTCACATGTGGAGAGACTGCACTAGGCGTCTTACATGTAGTGTATGCAACCAAACTCACCCAAGTGTGCTTCATATTGGACAAAAGGACAGGGGACCCACAGAGCAGTTGTCGGCAACACCTAGGAGCAGTCGGCACTAGTCTCTCAAAACACGTGTGGTCATATTGGGGCCGGGGATGAGGAGTGGGCACTTGCTATTGTTCCAGTACAGGTGAAACACTGTAAAGGCAACAAGGTTGTACAAACGTATGGCTTTCTGGAACCAGGAAGTACGGCCACGTTTTGTACGGAGAGACTGATGACAAAACTTGGCATCACAGGAAGGAGAGCCAAAATGCAGTTAAAAACTTTGAAGGAAATGGAAGGTAAATCTGTGCATACTAAGATTGTTAGAGGATTGGCTGTTTCTGAATTGAAGAGGGATGGGTTCATTCAATTACCTGACACCTAAACTCAGAACAACATGCCTGTGAGTACAGGAAACATTGCCACAGCAAATTAAGTGGCCCAATGGCCTTATTTGAGAAATGTACAGTTTCCCGAAATCAATGCAGACGTGGAGCTGTTGATAGGAATGTAGCCTGGTGTAAAGTGCAACTACAGGACTTAAACTAATGTTGGGGTAATTTATTCGGATGAAACGTATTGAACTACAAAAGCATTAGCATACTACACTAGACAAACTTTGCAATTGCAATGGGCCTTGCAGGCCAGCAGAGGGCCCACAAAAAAATCACACATTAATAGTAACATTAAATAAATAAAAAATGGTCAAAGGGGCCCATAGGGCTCCCAAAGGTCTAGGGCCGGCTCTGCATACCACAGTTACCATAAAATCCAGTCAAACACTACTAGCCAAGCTAGCAGCCTTGTGGTGCAATTTGAAAACATTTCACAACGTTAACTTTGCATTCAGTCACAATCGCATCAAAATAACATTTAGACTTGACCACCGTTGCGTTCTACGGTTACATTTATGTACTTTTAACAATTCAAAAATGATTTACCATAATATTGCCAGTCAAATCCCACACGATGATTTACAAGTCACTGTCGTGCGCCAACCCTTTATTTACACATGTAAAATCCTTTTCCAACTTCCCTGTGCAAACCTAACAACTTCCACCTAGTGGACCAAACAAAAACAACACTGTGGCTTCCTACCACCTGGCTACACCCTTATGAAAAAAGTATATTAAAGTATACTATAAGTATACAAAAAAATGGATAGTACAATTTTAGTTCACTTTTGATATACTTTTAAGAAGTATGCTTAGAAAAAAGTATATTCAAGTATACTATAAGTATACTACAAAATGGGTAGTACACTTTTAGTTTACTTATGATATAGGCCTACTTTCAAAAAGTACATTTAGAAAATAGTTAACTTACTTGAACTTTTAAGTATACTACCAATTAGAAAAACATTTTTACACATTTCTTCTGGAGATGTATGTTTTCTTTTATTATACAGCAAAAACAGTCCAAATATTTTTACAGTAGATTACAAGTCATTTTTTTAGATCCATCTATTATATTCTAATACTCATATCTATGAAATATTATGCATTGCATATTGAATCTTTTTTGTTACTGAAGCTCCAATCATTTTGCCGAACATTTTGGAGCCCTATATTCATATACTATACTAATAATAATCAATTGGAGTATTAATAATAATGTCTAATTCCGCCTTTGCTGTATGTATTGTGAGGAACATTTATAAGTCAGATATGAATAAAAGCCCCGGACAGACAGGACATTAACATATATTTGAACATATTTTACATGCATTAACTAAGAAAAATGTCCAATGAAGCATCAGAAGAAGACGGATAGAGGCGGAGCTGATTAGTGACGTCACTTCCTGTTATCTGCGCGCGAGCAAAACATCATATGTTGAACCGGAGATATTGCAGCATGTTTCAGTCGCCATAAACTACGCTTTAAACTCGAGCACCCAGGTGTAAGGATTCCAAAAAGGACCAAGTACAGATGGAATGAACAGGTGAGTTTGAGCTAAATTCTAACTTTATCTAGGCCTATATGAGATAACAGCTAACTAGCTACTTGGCTATGGTTAATGCTAACATCAACATTAGCTAGCTACTTACGTCTGAGCCTATCTTTATACAGTCTATGGTCTGAGCATGTAAGAAGACAAGACGTAACTAGTGCTTGTTAACAATTACTTATCTTTATGTTTTGTTTTTCAGGTAACTGGTAGCTACAGTTACTAATTAGGCAAGGTTGCTAGGTAGCTTGTTTGTTAGAGGCAGGGAACAAGAATCACCCTGTACTTTATCCTAATAAGCCATATACTCACTAGTTTGCTGATAACATTTTTCGTTGTTGTTGATGCTGTGTGTTATAAATTGTAACACGCTGGGTAAACAGTTGCATTTAACTATACACTAAATGATGTACCTTACTCTTTCTCATTTCTTCAGGCTTCAGAGGAAGTTAATGTCAATGCAGAATACTCTGTATCTGATCCCAACAGCAAAGAGGGAGACATACCCAATCTCAGTAATGAAGAGGATGATGACATACACAATCCCAACAGCATGGAGGACAATGTACCCGATCCCAGCAGTGAAGAGGAAGACGTAACTGATCCCAGCAGTGAAGAGGAAGACGTACACAATCCGAACAGTGAATGGGGCGACAATTCATCTGCCTTGGTATGTTTCACTCAAGTGTGTATTTGGAATCCTAATTTAATATTGCGCAATTTCACAAATTTCAATTAAAGGTTAAATATATTAATCATGTTTGCTTGTTGTCTTGTTTTTTTTACAGGGCATGCTAGGGAGAAACTTTAAGAAATAACAGTGCAAGATGTCCGGAGAATCTTGCGCAAGAAGTGCAACAATGAATGCTTCAAACAAGTAAAGGCAGAAAAGATGTGAGCATGAATTTCATGTACAAAAAAGAAGCATATTGTTAAATAA
Source organism: Dallia pectoralis (assembly GCA_029465975.1). NCBI lineage: Eukaryota > Metazoa > Chordata > Actinopteri > Esociformes > Umbridae > Dallia > Dallia pectoralis. The sequence continues at coordinate 3,397,818 of CM055735.1, read as the reverse complement.
AATAACCATGTTTATTTTAACGTTTAGAGTTCAAAATAGTTCTAATTCTTTTTTAAATATATGTATATATCAATATATTAAGTGTTCATAGCTGGTTTATCCCCCTTTAATGTAGCTTTGACAATATTATCTCATGAAAATATTTATCTGTTTCGCAATAAATGTGTCTAAGTCACATTGTGTGTCTTGCCTCTCAGATTTATTTAGGTATTTTGAATATGTACTGTATTTCCTTTATTTTAAAGATGTTAAATACACCTGAAGACAAAAGTATATTTATTCTAAAGTTTCAAGTGAAACTCCTACCAGACACATGACACTGATTGTTAGAGTATTGTTTAATGTTCACTTGACAGACATGGCTTGTTGTCACGGTCCGTTGGGTGTAGTGCGTGGTGAAGCCAGGTGCAGAGCCAATGTATCCGTTTGGGTCAGGTTTATTTAAAGACACGAACTTAAAACAAACCGTAAACGGCGACAAACACTAAACTGTTGATATGAAATAAAAGGTGCGCATATAGCGTCTTACACAAATCCCATATAATGACAACAGTAGTATAACACACTCACCTCTAAAATAACGTGTGACATGTAACAATGCGAAGCAACGAGTGCACTGCTCGCGACCCTCTTATATCCCATTGATTATAAGTGCAAACAGCCGTGAGACAAACATAAACACGGAAGTGAAACAAGGAAGTGCATCACCGAAATATGTCCGTGTAGCAACGCCACCACACCAATCGTGACAGTATCCCCCACTAAAAGGCTAGCTCCCCAGATAGCCGAACGGAAACACAAAACCAAAACAAGGGAGCAACAGGGAGAGAACCCGCAGTCAAACCCAAAAGGGTCAGTCCAGGACCCCAGGTCCAGCCCTGAAAAGGCCTCGGTGGCTGAGAGGCCGCCATCTAGTGCGGCTGAGAGGCCGCCATCTAGTGCGGCAGAGAGGCCGCCATCTAGTGCGGCAGAGAGACCGCCATCTAGTGCGGCAGAGAGACCGCCATCTAGTGCGGCTGAGAGTCCGCCATCTTGTGCGGCTCAGAGTCCGCCATCTTGTGCGGCCCAGAGTCCGCCATCTTGTGCGGCTCAGAGTCCGCCGTCGTGGGCGACGTGGTGGCGGAGGCCATCGTGGGCGCCGTCGTGGCGGCGGCCATCGGGGGCGCAGTCGTGGCGGCGGCCATCGTGGGCGGTGTCGTGGCGGCGGCCATCGTGAGCGTAGTCGTGGCGGCGGCCATCGTGAGCGTAGTCGTGGCGGCGGCCATCGTGAGCGTAGTCGTGGCGGCGGCCATCGTGAGCGTAGTCGTGGCGGCGGCCATCGTGAGCGTAGTCGTGGCGGCGGCCATCGTGAGCGTAGTCGTGGCGGCGGCCATCGTGAGCGTAGTCGTGGCGGCGGCCATCGTGAGCGTAGTCGTGGCGGCGGCCATCGTGAGCGTAGTCGTGGCGGCGGCCATCGTGAGCGTAGTCGTGGCGGCGGCCATCGTGAGCGTAGTCGTGGCGGCGGCCATCGTGAGCGTAGTCGTGGCGGCGGCCATCGTGAGCGTCGTCGTGGCGGCGGCCATCGTGAGCGCCGTCGTGGCGGCGGCCATCGTGAGCGCCGTCGTGGCGGCGGCCATCGTGAGCGTCGTCGTGGCGCGGCCATTGTGGTCGGCGGCCATCGTGAGCGCGGGCAGCCATTGTGGGCGGCGATGCGGCAGCCATTGTGGGCGGCGATGCGGCAGCCATTGTGGGCGGCGATGCGGCAGCCATTGTGGGCGGCGATGCGGCAGCCATTGTGGGCGGCGATGCGGCAGCCATTGTGGGCGGCGATGCGGCAGCCATTGTGGGCGGCGATGCGGCAGCCATTGGGGGCGGCGATGCGGCAGCCATTGTGGGCGGCGATGCGGCAGCCATTGTGGGCGGCGATGCGGCAGCCATTGGGGGCGGCGATGCGGCAGCCATTGTGGGCGGCGATGCGGCAGCCATTGTGGGCGGCGATGCGGCAGCCATCGTGGGCGGCGATGCGGCAGCCATCGTGGGCGGCGATGCGGCAGCCATTGCTGGCGGGACGACGGCAGCCATCTTGGGCGCTGGCGTGACAGCAACAGCCATCTTGAGCGCTGGCGTGACGGCGGGAGCCATCGTGGGCGCTGGCGTGACGGCAACAGCCATCTTGAGCGCCGGCGGGACGACGGCAGCCATCTTGAGCGCTGGCGTGGCGGCAACAGCCATCTTGAGCGCTGGCGGGACGGCGGGAGCCATCGTGGACGCTGGCGTGACGGCGGCAGCCATCTTGGGCGCTGGCGGGACGACGATAGCCATCTTGGGCGCTGGCGGGACGGCAACAGCCATCTTGAGCGCTGGCGTGACGGCGGGAGCCATCGTGGGCGCTGGCGTGACGGCAACAGCCATCTTGAGCGCCGGCGGGACGACGGCAGCCATCTTGAGCGCTGGCGTGACGGCAACAGCCATCTTGAGCGCTGGCGGGACGGCGGGAGCCATCGTGGACGCTGGCGTGACGGCGGCAGCCATCTTGGGCGCTGGCGGGACGACGATAGCCATCTTGGGCGCTGGCGGGACGGCAACAGCCATCTTGATCTTGAGCGCCGGCGGGCGCTGCGTGACGGCAGCCCATCTTGAGCCATCTTGCGCTGGCGTGACGGCAACAGCCATCTTGAGCGCTGGCGGGACGGCGGGAGCCATCGTGGGCGCTGGCGTGACGGCGGGAGCCATCGTGGGCGCTGGCGTGACGGCGGCAGCCATCTTGGGCGCTGGCGGGACGACGGTAGCCATCTTGGGCGCTGGCGGGACGACGGCAGCCATCTTGAGCCCTGGCGTGACGGCAACAGCCATCTTGAGCGCTGGCGGGACGGCGGGAGCCATCGTGGACGCTGGCGTGACGGCGGGAGCCATCGTGGGCGCTGGCGTGACGGCAACAGCCATCTTGAGCGCCGGCGGGACGACGGCAGCCATCTTGAGCGCTGGTGTGACGGCAACCATCTCAGGCGCAGGCGTGGTGGCGACCATCTCAGGCGCTGGCTCTTGGAAATCCAGCCATGTCCTCCACCACGTCCTAATAACAGCCGAGGGCTGATCATCCAACCCCTCCGGGGGTTTTTCTGTCCCTGACGTCGGTGGCCGAAAAGGGTCTTCCCACTGCGGGGTTTGTGGCTGTAGCTCCAGCCATGTCCTCCACCACGTCCTAATAACAGCTGAGGGCTGTTCATCCAACCCCTCCGGGGGTTTTTCTGTCCCTGTCGTCGGCGGCAGAAAAGGGTCTTCCCACGGCGGGGGTAGTGGCTGTAGCTCCAGGGGTTTCCCTCCCCCTGTCTGCAGCCCCGGAGCAGTGGGGGGCCGTTCCTGCAGCACCAGGACCGTGGGTGCTCTCTCCGCGGTCCTCCCGGAACACCTCCTTAGCTCCCCCCCAAAAACCTTCTTGGGACGCCTTCGGGGTGCCCTCTTGCCTTCCTCCGGGAGGGACCGCGGACCCGATGTAATCGGCCCTGATAGCTGCATCGGTGGCTCATACCCGAAGTAAGCACGGAGGCGCCTATACTCCTCTTCGGGCGTCTCCGGCTTACCCCAGTCCCACTGCTCCGTGGTGCGACGGTGAGCTTCATCCTTCGGGGCGCTATAGCTTGCCCCCCCGAGGAATCCACTCACCGTCTGCTGGCTCCGCTGGCTTCTTTGTGGGCTTCGCATTCTGTCACGGTCCGTTGGGTGTAGTGCGTGGTGAAGCCAGGTGCAGAGCCAATGTATCCGTTTGGGTCAGGTTTATTTAAAGACACGAACTTAAAACAAACCGTAAACGGCGACAAACACTAAACTGTTGATATGAAATAAAAGGTGCGCATATAGCGTCTTACACAAATCCCATATAATGACAACAGTAGTATAACACACTCACCTCTAAAATAACGTGTGACATGTAACAATGCGAAGCAACGAGTGCACTGCTCGCGACCCTCTTATATCCCATTGATTATAAGTGCAAACAGCCGTGAGACAAACATAAACACGGAAGTGAAACAAGGAAGTGCATCACCGAAATATGTCCGTGTAGCAACGCCACCACACCAATCGTGACACTTGTACTATGTACTACTAGTTATACTATGTGTTTAAATCTATTAGTAAATCAGAGTAAATTGACATTTATTAAGTTTACTTCTTGAAGTACTTACATGAGTTGAAAGTGTACTTGAAAGTATTCAAATGTAAACTTAAGTACTTCAAGAAGTGTACTTCAAGAACTGAAAGTGCACTACACAGGTTACTTTAAAGTATACAAAAGTATACTTTTAAGTACTTTAAGAAGTCTACTTCATAAACTAAAAGTACACTACACAGGTTACTTTAAAGTATTCAAAAGTATACTTAAAATAAACTATAAGTGTACTCTAAAGTGTACTAAATAAACTAAAAAGTGGGCCAATTTAGTTTACTTAGTATAAAAATAGTATATAAATAAGTACACTTCTAGTATACTTTAAGTACCTTAATATTAGTATACTTTTTAAACTTAAGTATACTCACAAAAATAAACTTAAAGTATACTTTTTTTTCGTAAGGGCAGGAACCAATGCTCCAAAGCTCTTAGAACCATGGGAAGTAATTAACAGTCATGGAGATGGACCATATGCGGTAGGAACTCTGTTGGGTTGGGCTGTCAATGGTTCCCTTAGAAGCCATAACGAAAAGGACAAATGAGGATTTCAGTTACAAAACTGGAAGAATTGCTGAGGAGTCAGTGCAATACAGAGTTTAATGAGAAGTCCTATGAGAAAAAGGAGATGTCCATAGAAGACAAGAAGTTTATGAAGGTAGCTGATGAACCTGTTAAGTTACAGGATGGCCACTACAGCCCGGACAAGAGACCTGGAGAAAATGGTTCACTTCAGGACTGAAAGGTGCATCAAGCTAAGGAGATTTGGGCAACTTATTCAATCTCAATTGCACTATTTTTCAGATGCTAATGAACTAGGATATGGAACGGCAAGCTATGTTAGACTGACAAATGGAAATGGGGATGTTCAAGTCGCTCTTCTACTGGGGAAGGCTAGAGTGACTACTCTGAAGCAAAAAACCATTCCTCGCATGGAACTGGCTGCTTCATTACTGAGTGTCAAGGTGGACAAGGTGTTGCGAACAGAGTTGCAGTGACAGCTGGATGACTCTGTATTCTGGACGGATAGCCAGTCAGTACTCCTGTACATAGCCAACGAACACACAAGGTTCAAAACTTTTGTTGCAAATAGGATCTCTGTGATTAGAGAGAAGTCAACTATATCACAGTGGAGGTATGTTGATACCAAGAAGAATCCTGCTGGCGATGCCTCCAGAGGACTAGATGGAGACAGATTCCTGGAACGCAAAAGGTGGATTCATGGCCCAGAGTTTCTATGGAAACCAGAGAATGAGTGGCCTCAGCAACACAAGTACTTAGGTCCTATTTCACCGGATGACTCAGAGGTAAAAAAGGGTATTGATGTTTGTAGTGCTACTGTACATCAGATAGAAAACCCAACCAAGCAGCTGCTATCATACTTTTCAGATTGGATTAAATTGAAGAAAGCAGTGGCTTGGTTCCTGAAATGGAAGAACTTGTTACAGTCAAACGTACAGAAAATAAAATAAATTCAGCCAAATGATTGCACCAGCACACGCTCTAAGACCAAGATGTTGAAAGACAAAAGACAAGTCCTCAAAACCACATATGGTGGTCAAACTGTAAGTGATGAGCTTCTGCAAGCAGAAAAAGCAATTTTTCAATATACTCAAGAACAATGTTTCCCAGACGAAATGGTGACCTTAAAAATGTCACCAGCATTTGTCAAGAAAGGGAGTATTATTTACAAGCTAGATCCAGTGTTGGTGGGAGGAGATCTCAGAGTGGGAGGACAAGCAGGGCAATACACATTGAGATCGCCTATTCTCGACACAGACTCATGTATTAATGCTGTAAGGCGATTCATGTGCAGAAGAGGACAAGTGAAACAAATAAGATCTGATAACAGAACTAACTTTGTTGGTACTGAGAGCACTGGTTGCATTAAACCACAAGAAACTCCAAAATGCATTGCTTCAGGAAGGAGTACAATGGAAGTTCAACCCTCCCGGAGCATCCCATCATGGTGGTGTCTGGGAAAGACTAATCCAAATGATTTACCAGATACTCCAATCTGTCTTAAAACAACAGACTCTAGATGAAGTGGGATTGCACACAGTATTGTGTGAAGTAGAGGTTATTCTTAACAGCCGACCAATCACCACAGTAACCAATGACCCCCTAGATCTAGAACCACTAACACCAAATCACCACAGTAACCAATGACCCCCTAGATCTAGAACCACTAACACCAAATCACCACAGTAACCATGACCCCCTAGATCTAGAACCACTAACACCAAATCACCACAGTAACCAATGAACCCCTAGATCTACCACTAACACCAAATCACCACATTAACCAATGAACCCCTAGATCTAGAACCACTAACACCAAATCACCACAGTAACTAATGAACCCCTAGATCTACCACTAACACCAAATCACCACAGTAACCAATGAACCCCTAGATCTAGAACCACTAACACCAAATCACCACAGTAACTAATGAACCCCTAGATCTACCACTAACACCAAATCACCACAGTAACCAATGAACCCCTAGATCTAGAACCACTAACACCAAATCACCACAGTAACCAATGAACCCCTAGATCTAGAACCACTAACACCAAATCACCACAGCAACCAATTAACCCCTAGATCTACAACCACTGTAACACCAAATCACATTTTACTGCTGAAGTCTAAACCCATCCTACCCCCTGGACTCTTCCAAAAATGTGATCTGTATGCCAGACGAAACAGGTTCAGTATATGTCTGAACTATTTTGGAATATATGGACTCAGGCGACCTGCCACTTATGCAGGAGAGACAAAAGTGGGGCAAGATACAACGTAGCTTCATGGAAAGTGATGTGGTCCTTGTGGTTGACCACACAGCACCAATAAATTCCTGGTTGCTGGGAAGAGTTCTGGAGATTAAGCCTGACTCCAAGGGGTTGGTACGTACGTAAGTTAAAAAACTAAAAACTGCATTCTAGACAGACCCATCACCAAGATATGCTTGCTTCACATGGATGCAGATTGATGTAAGGCTCCTTTTAGGAATGGAATTGTTTTCGTTTGGTAACTAAATACAATTGGGGCCGGGTGTAGGAGCCAAATAGAGCCATTGGGGGTGACTGCCACTAATCTCTGCATGTAGTGTTTCTATCCCCCCCTACAGGAAGATGGGGACACAGCATAAAGGCCTACATGCTCCAGGGACAAAGTGGGAGTGGCTGGAATGGCAGAAAACAGTCTTTTGACCATGCTTTGAAATGTTTGGTCTTTCAGTTGGATTTATTGATTTAGTTTTTTATTGTAATCTTTGAACGATGCAATTTTTGGTTAATTAATAGCTTTTTTGTTTGTAAAGAACAGCAAAATAAAGGACCTGTTATTTTTACGACAAATAAACTGTGGACATTACATTTGTATGCGTCAGGACAACTCTTCCACCACTCTCCATAGTGGCTTAATGAAACTAGAGGAGGACATTAAGGCCACTACAGATTATATGACCGCGATTATGGGAAAGAGCATTTGAGAATATCTGAGCAAATAAAGTGATTCAAGAAAGTCAATAGGTATGACAATAGTGCAGGTGAGATGTACGCGTGTATATCTGTGTGTGTATGTGTATACCTGTGTGTGTGTGTGTGTATGTGTATACCTGTGTGTATGTGTATACCTGTGTGTGTGTGTTTGTATGTGTGTACCAGTGTATGTGTGTATACCAGTGTATGTGTGTATACCTGTGTATGTGTGTATACCTGTGTATGTGTGTATACCTGTGTATGTGTGTATACCTGTGTATGTGTGTATACCTGTGTATACCAGTGTATATCTGTGTATGTGTGTATACCTGTGTATTAGAGGTCTGCACAGGCTTTAAACTGAAGCCCGAACCCGGCCCGTACCCGCGATCATTTAACCCGACCCGACAGTTACATTTACATGTTAAGCCCGAACCCGACCTGACCCCGAGGTCCACTCAGTTTCTTACATCAAAAAACATTTTTGCAATATGTTCTATTTAATGATTGCTTGAAACGGTAAACAAATAACCTGTGTTGTGACTGAAATAGCGCGCGAGAGCGGTAGCACATGCGCAAAACATTTTTGTGATATAAATGATATAATGATAAAATAAATAATTATATATTATTTTATGGAGAGAGAGAGAGCGAGCGAGAGAGCGAGCGAGAGAGGGAGCCTGTGTCTGTGTGAAGCCTATATGGTATTCAGTGCACATTGCACATCTGCGCACGCATGTACTTTCTCTCTCTCGTCTCGCGTGCCGGTCACCACAACAACACACAGCAGGCAGGCAAAGCACACGGTGACGTCACGGAAACTATATATAGACTTTTTAGTTTTTCTTACTTACAAACCCGAACCCGACCCGAACCCGAGGCTGTTCATTAAACATTAACCCGAACCCAACCCGAAACCCGAACATTTTTCGGGACCCGTCGGGCTCGGGTCGGGTAGCAGACCTCTACTGTGTATACCAGTGTATGTGTATATACCAGTGTTTGTGTGTATACCAGTGTATGTGTGTATACCAGTATATATCTGTGTATGTGTATACCAGTGTATGTGTATATACCAGTGTTTGTGTGTATACCAGTGTATGTGTGTATACCTGTGTATCTGTGTATACCTGTGTATCTCTGTGTATACCTGTGTATCTCTGTGTATACCTGTGTATCTCTGTGTATCTGTGTATACCTGTGTATCTGTGTATAAGGAGCAATCTGGACAATGGACTTGGAATGGAAACAGGTTACTTTGTCTAACAAATATGTTTGTTTCCCTAAATCAGGGAAATCAGGTCTTTCGAACATATTTAATTGCATGCAAAATGTACTTCATCCATTGGGACTTCATCCATTGTATGTGTGTACACCTGTGTATGTGTGTACACCTGTGTATGTGTGTACACCTGTGTATGTGTGTACACCTGTGTATGTGTGTACACCTGTGTATCTGTGTACACCTGTGTATCTGTGTACACCTGTGTATCTGTGTATACCTGTGTATCTCTGTGTATACCTGTGTATCTCTGTGTATACCTGTGTATCTCTGTGTATACCTGTGTATCTGTGTGTATACCTGTGTATCTCTGTGTATACCTGTGTATCTCTGTGTATCTGTGTGTATACCTGTGTATCTCTGTGAATCTGTGTGTATACCTGTGTATCTGTGTATACCTGTGTATCTGTGTATACCTGTGTATACCTGTGTATACCTGTGTATACCTGTGTATCTCTGTGTATACCTGTGTATACCTGTGTATCTGTGTATCTCTGTGTATCTCTGTGTATACCTGTGTATACCTGTGTATCTGTGTATATCTGTGTATATCTGTGTATACCTGTGTATATCTGTGTATACCTGTGTATACCTGTGTATCTGTGTATACCTGTGTATCTGTGTATACCTGTGTATCTCTGTGTATACCTGTGTATCTCTGTGTATACCTGTGTATCTCTGTGTATACCTGTGTATCTCTGTGTATACCTGTGTATCTCTGTGTATACCTGTGTATCTCTGTGTATACCTGTGTATCTCTGTGTATCTCTGTGTATACCTGTGTATCTCTGTGTATACCTGTGTATCTGTGTATACCTGTGTATCTGTGTATAAGGAGCAATCTGGACAATGGACTTGGAATGGAAACAGGTTACTTTGTCTAACAAATATGTTTGTTTCCCTAAATCAGGGAAATCAGGTCTTTCGAAACATATTTAATTGCATGCAAAATGTACTTCATCCATTGGGACTTAAATCATTTATTACATTTTATGACATAGTAAATTTACATAGTAAATTCATAGAAATCCTAGATTGTCCTATACAAGTGTGTGGTAAAATTTGTGAGAAACTGAACCCTTCATTTCATACTTTGGACCAGAGTAGAACGTTTTTAAAGAAATAGGCAAAACTAACCTGTGGCACCCAAATACTTTTTACTTGATTACTCTAATCGTGGCAATATGTAGGCGGATGTAATTTAGATTGGCCCATACTTATGTACATTTTAACATCTCGATAGAACTTTAGACACAAGACCAGTCATTTTAGTCAGTATCCTAATTGGCATCCTGTAATTTAGGATTCAGGGCACTTGTTGTGAGGCCTCTGCATGCAGCAGAGTATTCAGCACCAGTAGGCTTATGCAAAGGACATGAAAACTCCTGCTGTGGGTCAATGCAAACCACCATGACCTTCAAGGAAATGTGTACAGAAAATTATTACAGACACAAAGTATTGAAAGGAACGTATTTACTTTGAGTATTTTATCAGTTCCATGTTTTTAATTACGATTTAATATATTGCTAACTTCAATCTGTGTTTTTGTTTGTTAAAAAAATAGAGTTGTTGACAACTAATTAAAGTGTATTATCTAAGATTCTGCGTGTGTGTGTCTTTGTATTACGTGGTTAATTTTATACACTACCGTTAAATAGTTTGGGGTCACATCGAAATGTCTACGTTTTCCATGAAAACATTCAGGGAATGAGTTTGAATAGAAAATGTAGTAAAACAAATAGGAAATAGTAATTGAATTGACAAGGTCATTACATAATAATAATAATAACTGTGTCCTTCAAACTTTTCAAAGTCAAAGTTTCTGTCAAATAATCCTCCATTTGAAATAACAGCTCTGTCGACCTTAATTGATTGACAAAATTCAAAACTGCATGATTTTAAACAAATTATTGAAAAAAATAATACCCAATACAAAGATCCAGTCCCCTATTCAGATGCCTCGAAATCATGATGTACTTTGTGTTAATTTAGTTATTACTAATATTAGGTTTTTGCACTAGTGCCCGAATGAGTCTAACCCACGGCACACTTCTCAAATGTACATAAAACATAGCCCAGTCAATGGAAAACATAGCCCAGTCAATGGAAAACATAGCCCAGTCAATAGAAAACATAACCCAGTCAATGGAAAACATAGCCCAGTCAATAGAAAACATAGCCCAGTCAACACTAATAATTACATTACATAATCACCAGAGAACTGCCGAAACCCTAATAATATAACCAACACTAACAATTACAATACATAACCACCAGAGAACTGCCGAAACCCTAATAATATAACAAACACTAATTCCTTCAATACATAATCACCAGAGAACTACAGAAACCATCATAATATAACCAACACTAACAATTATTAGTACACCTATAGTGTCATGAATGTTTTCAAGTGCCACTTGTGGAGAAGCCAAGTATCTAGTCCACTCCTAGTATAATACTTTCATATATAATACTTTCATATATACTTCATATTCCAACCTCTGTGTACCGACCTGTACCTTTCTGTTTACCATTATACCTTGCTTGGTTCTTTATCTGCCTGTTAGCCATTGACAATAGTTTGTAACCAATGTTCTAAGCCAATCCATGGAATTAACCAATGTCAACATTAACCAATGTTAACCGATTTCAACATTTGCTAGTCTATGCTGTTGTTTTCATAAGCAAGTCTACTACTTTTTAATAGGCTTTGACAGGCAGTCTCTGTTGCCACGATGACAGGTTGCCTTTTAGAATTGAGAATGAGGCCAGGGAAATAAGATCATTAGTAGTCAATGATGCAGGATTTGGATCCATGTTAACAGCGGCTATTTTGTGTAACGTGTCTTTTGAAAAGTTACTTTGCATCCGAGTCCTCTCAAAGACGTCTACATAGAAGTGAATAAACCAGTGACCGAGACGACACCAGAGACAGACACATCAAGTGGGAGTCCTGAGTCCACAGACCAGAGAACCAGAGAGACCTGACCACATAAACTGAACAGGTTTGTGTCATACGATTTAAACTTAATTCCTGACAACAACCAAAATTGTTTGAAATGTATACAGAGGCTATGGAAAGTATTCAGATGCTTTTTGCTTTTCCAAAAAAAAATCAGTATTTGTATTATAGACTTAATTTATAGTTTAATCAATATTGTGAAGTCTGTGCTTTCTGGTTTTGTTGTTTCCCCAGTCTGTTTAATGTCTGTTATTTCCATGTTTTTGGTTACTGATAGCTTTGATTGTTTTTGTATTTTTCTGTCCAGATCTAGTTTTGTATATTTATGCTTGGTTCCTTTGATTAACCCCATCATAACCTTAATTCAATTCACCAGTTTTTTTGCACCACATGTTCCTGTCATCTTTTGCCTATTTTGTTAGGTCTTTCTTTTTATTTTCTTTGTGACGTATTGTTTATTCTGACACAACCTTTATCAATTTGTGTCAATTTGTTACAAATAAAGAAAAATCGTACAGTATTCAGAACCTTTTCTGTACTTTGTGGAGCAGTCGAGGAGCTCTGTCCCATCAGATCTCTGAAATGTTTTTATCATGCTTTCAAAGTCTTTATAGGTACATGTCATATGCATTTCACTCTAGAGTGACTTTTGTTTAGTCAATCTACCATACAGGCCTGATTGATTGAGTGCTGCAGATTCTCCAATCTGAAAACCAACTCTGAATCTCTGTTAGAGTGGCCATTGAGTTCTTGGTGTCCCTTCCCAGGTTAGTTAGTTTGGCTGAATAACCAGCAGAAGGAAGAGTCTTGGCCAACAATGGAGCCTATTGTGATCTTGAGAAGTTTCCTTTTACAGATTAGCCTTCCTCAGATCTATTTCTCAACATTCTATATTGGAGATCTAGAGCAAGTTCCTTTAAGTTTTTGCTCTGACAATTTTGAAACCTGATACAAACAGGTGTCTACAGTTTTAAATCAAGTCCAATGTTCAAGTCCATGTTTCTTATTTTAATGAATTCGCACAAATATTTTAGCTCTACTGTATATACTGTATATTGTGTTTAGTTGGCAGAAATCATATATACTTCATTCATTATTAAATACAACTATATATTAATACAACTAGGTGCAGAAATTGAAAAGGTCTAAATACATTTTAACATAGCGACAGTGATTTAGCAGAAAACCAGTTAATACATGCATGTAAATCGGTATGTTTGCTTATACTGTAGGATTATACAAAACCTTGGCTAATTCTATCACACAAGAATAAGATTAACCTAGCAAGCCAAAACAAAAAGGTTATCACTTTCATGACAGAATATTTTGGTTTATGGCAAATTGTGTGTCACAAAATAATAATCCTGAAAGCCCATCTATACCAGATCCTATGAGATTTTTACATTTCATTAATATTGACAGATATTCAGCCAGATCCATGGAGAGGAGTCGGAGAGCTTTTCCTGTCTCAGGTAGGAACAAACTACACAAGTTGGGATAATTCCACAAAAATGTTTAGTCAAATATTGAGAGCTACTTTCGTCTACTGAGATAGGTGTTCCATCTAGCAATCTTAAATATACACACTAACAATACGATGCTCAAGATAATAGGGTCTACAAAAAAAGACTAAAATGTAGTTTTGATTTGAATTTCATTAAAATTTAAGCCAAATTAAAGTCCTGCTGCCTCTTATACACATTTACAGTTAGTGATCAAATCCCCTATATTTTATGTCCAATAAAATACAAAAATGTTTGGAAAAATATTGAAAGAATAATTGGAATTTCAGTACACGTTCTGACTGGAATTAAAACCGACTTCATCCCAACTCTGCCACCGATTAATGTCAGATAATTCTAATGATCAGCATTGAATTTTAGACAATACAAAAACATGCATAATATATGTTATTGTTTGAAATTATAATAGTTATTAATATATCTTTCTTGCTTTACAGTGATTTTTCTATTATTTTTGAGGGTCACCTTGCAGATAGGTAAATGCATTTATAATGGGAACAACCAATATGTAGCATAACCCTGAACCTAATGACTATCTGTGTGACCTGTTTATCACTTCAACAGGTAATGTGGCATTAAAGGGAGTGGCTACACAGTCATCTCAATGGGAAAATTGTGAACCTCATCTTGCCATTGATGGGAACAAAGACGCTAACCTTAATAGGGGGTCCTGCAGCAGCACTGCATATGGTACCAACTCCTGGTGGAGGGTGGACCTGCTGGATGTGTACAGTGTAAAAAAGGTCCAAATCACCAACAGAGTAGATTGCTGTCCCCAAAGGATTGATGGTGCTGAGATTCGCATCGGTAACTCACTGGAGAACAATGGCCTCGACAACCCCAGGTATGCAGTGATATTTTTGGCATTGACAATGACACAAAGTTTTTTCTAACACATTTTTCAACCTTTGTGGTGTGATTTGTCTTTGAAATACAGAAACAATATTATTTATTTTTCTTTTATGCGTTTTCCTCTCTTTACGTTAACATCTTTGTCCCTTGAGTTTATATTTTACATTGCCTATAAAAAACATATTACTTCCGTTCATCATTTGTCAATACTTATTTACGTACACCATAAGTTTATGGTTAATGACACACGTTAAGGTCCGTTTTAAGTCCCAGCGTATTATATTTGGTTCCTCCCATCACATCATTGTCTTGTTACGTCATTACGCACACCTGGGGCCTCATGTATAAAACTTTGCGTGAAAAAACGGCAAGATGGCGGTGTGAGTGCACATACGTTTCGGAGCTGTTCACCTTCAGAGTTGCATATTAGTGAAATGTAGTTACTCAAAGTATATTGTTGGAGGTATCTTAATTCAGAGTTGAGTGCATCGTGTCAACTTATTGTTAAGCTCGTATTGTGTAGAATTCTTGCCTCTTAACGATACACGTGGGAAAACAAAAAAAAACATTGGCTAACAGCATCGCTATCTAGCATATCACAACTACGGCAGCATGCAGGTACCGACAGACAATCCGCTTATGAACAACCTACACGACTACTGCATGTCAGATGCACCTGTGATCTCCCTCTGGGACCCAGATCACCCCCCTCTCCCCATAACTCCTTCCACAACTCCCTCAAAACCTCCTGCACCAAAGAAAATGAAGTCGCAGCGCTCCTTGGAGCTAGACAGTGAAGGTATTGTGCAGAAAATGATGACCGAGTCAACGTGGCGGAGAAAAAGGCGAGTCAACTGGAACAACGAATTACTGAGCTGGAGAACTATTCGCGATGGTGGAACCTGCGACTCTACAGTATGGCTGAAAACAAAGACCAGAGCGTCCGCCAAGAGGTTATACACATCTGTTAGTGTTATTTTTACGAATGGCTTTGTAAATTCTTCATATTATTAATGACAGGAAATATTTTGATTTATTTTACACAATAGTCATTTTCACACAGTTTCTGCCGACGATGTCACCATTTCTCATTTCACTTATTTCTGTGCGTACAAATGGGACAGAGTTTGCGTAGAGGACCGCACATTTTCCCGGCAAGTTTGCTTTTTATAAATCCGAACTATTGCGTAGAGAGCGGCGTACGTCTTCTTTTGTATGTACGCCACATTTATACATAAGGCCCCAGGTGTCCATTCACTCATTAGAGTGTTCCGTGTAATTATTGTGTAAATGTATGTTGTCTTGCACCTTTTTCGCCTTATCTTGGCCAGGCCGTCATTACAAAAAAGAATTTGTTCAGAATCGGTCTACCTGGTTAAAAAAGGTTAAATAAAAGTATATAGGTTCCCTGTGTTTGGTCATGTCTTTGTGTGGAATTGTTTGATGTTACGTTTCTATTTGTGAGAATTGTAGTTTGACTTTTAATTTGTCTGTTTGGCAGGGTACAAATGTATGCACTGTGTCACATTTTTCATTATTTTGTTTAGGTGCTAGTGTGTACTTTAAGTTCAGCGTTGCTACGGTGGTTTGAGTGAATTTTATTAAATAACCACCAAATGCCAGCTGATCGTGTGCCTGGCTCATTCCTTCCACATACACACTTCATTGAGGATGTACATTTTCTGGGTTGCATTCAGGGTTGTTATGATTGGATGCTCTTCAGAGTGTTAGGGAAAAAGCTACCTAAATGCATCCTGTAAACAAAATTTTCACATTGACACCAGGCCAAACTGAAATAAGAACTGCACATGTTAGGCCTCCTATCTACTTTGCTATAAATTGTGGTTGTTATAGTCTCTTGTGTTTCTTTTCAGATGTGCTGTCATCCCCTTCATTCGAGCCGGACATACCCGCACTTTCCAGTGTGAAGGGATGAAGGGTCGCTACGTTGTTGTGGTCAACCCTGGAAAGACATATGTTACCCTATGTGAAGTGGGAGTATATGGTACTGGTATATGTTACCCTATGTGAAGTGGAAGTATATGGTACTGGTATATGTTACCCTATGGTACTGGTATATGTTACCCTATGTGAAGTGGGAGTATATGGTACTGGTATATGTTACCCTATGTGAAGTGGGAGTATATGGTACTGGTATATGTTACCCTATGTGGAGTGGGAGTATATGGTACTGGTATATGTTACCCTATGTGAAGTGGGAGTATATGGTACTGGTATATGTTACCCTATGGTACTGGTATGTTACCCTATGGTACTGGTATATGTTACCCTATGTGAAGTGGGAGTATATGGTACTGGTATATGTTACCCTATGGTACTGGTATATGTTACCCTATGTGAAGTGGGAGTATATGGTACTGGTATATGTTACCCTATGTGAAGTGGGAGTATATGGTACTGGTATATGTTACCCTATGGTACTGGTATATGTTACCCTATGGTACTGGTATATGTTACCCTATGTGAAGTGGGAGTATTTGGTACTGGTATATGTTACCCTATGGTACTGGTATATGTTACCCTATGTGAAGTGGGAGTATATGGTACTGGTACAGTTTCCTAACCCCATACCACATTTGGGATATCACTCACTGGTAGCTCAGAGTCATCTTCCTCTGCACCCTGAATCACATTCATTCATCTGTATCTACCAGAATAAAACCCTTTTGACTTGTTCTGTGTGTATTTCTGTCTCTGGATCTGTTAGGTTTTCTAGTTCGTACTCAGCAGGTAGTGAGGTTGAACCTGGCACTTAAGGACCCAAACATTAACCTGTCTGATCCTGATTTGCGTGCGGCCATCTTACAGCAGGTAAGTGTTACCTTGGCTTCCATTGGGAGTGATGAAAGCTACTGTGGCATGTTTAATGGATTTAGGTTTAATATAGGCTAACATTTGTCCTGGACCTTTGGGTATGACAATGATGAGAGTTCTGTATACATCAACGGGTAAGGACTTCTCCCCAGCAGAAACCTCGATTCAGTACATGGCCAAGGACCAGCTGGTAAAAAAAATACACATTTGGTCATTAGTTTTATGGTATCTATTCCTCTGATCAATGGAGGAATGAGATATGTTGGGACACGTGTATAATTTGTATATTAGTTAAACCGCCAGTCACTTATAGTCTTAGTATATGTGTCATATTAGTTAATCCACCAGTCACTTATAGTATTAGTTTGTGTGTCATATTAGTTAATCCACCAGTCACTTATCATATTAGTTTGTGTGTCATATTAGTTAATCCACCAGTCACTTATCATATTAGTATATGTGTCATATTAGTTAATCCACCAGTCAATTATTATATTAGTTTTTGTGTCATATTAGTTAATCCATCAGTCACTTATCATATTAGTTTTTGTGTCATATTAGTTAATCCACCAGTCACTTATCATATTAGTGTGTGTGTCATATTAGTTAATCCACCAGTCACTTATCATATTAGTGTGTGTGTCATATTAGTTAATCCACCAGTCACTTATCATATTAGTGTGTGTGTCATATTAGTTAATCCACCAGTCACTTATAGTATTAGTTTGTGTGTCATATTAGTTAATCCACCAGTCACTTATCATATTAGTTTGTGTGTCATATTAGTTAATCCACCAGTCACTTATCATATTAGTGTGTGTGTCATATTAGTTAATCCACCAGTCACTTATCATATTAGTGTGTGTGTCATATTAGTTAATCCACCAGTCACTTATAGTATTAGTTTGTGTGTCATATTAGTTAATCCACCAGTCACTTATCATATTAGTTTGTGTGTCATATTAGTTAATCCACCAGTCACTTATTATATTAGTTTGTGTGTCATATTAGTTAATCCACCAGTCACTTATAGTATTAGTTTGTGTGTCATATTAGTTAATCCAACAGACACTTAAAGTATTCACAACCAGTTTAGAATGTTTTACTACTTTTATCTTATTTTTAGAATATCTTACTCAGTTTAAGGTCGCTATGCATGCATACATATGGATAGTTGAGATTAGTTCGTAAACAAAAATGTGTTTTGTAAATATCAGATAAAGACTGAGCTGACTAATAATGGAATGTCTAATGATGCCAATCTGAGATGGAAGCATCAGCCTGATGGAAAGATTTTCCAGAAAAAAGAAAACGGGAAGAAGACAGAAGTATGTCACGTCTGAATTAGGAACTTTTATGTCTTCAAGCTGACTTAAAGCTCATTATACTTTGTTTAAACTGTCTGTCTGTCAAAATGCTGATGAAATTCTACAATTCCAGAGAAAGCTGTCAAAGGGACAAGCAAACCATTTGTAAAAATATAAATTCACTTTAAGCAAAATATTTGCCTTTTATTGGATCAGGAATTTGTTTGAATGTGAGCATTATTAAAGCCTAAGATGCTTTCTGTGTTACAGCTATAAATGTACAATTTACTCACCACACTTAGGTGAATTTATTGTTATTATTGTGAAGTGACATTGTAAAAAAAAAAAATTGTTTTCTTATCCAAACAGTTATCAGAATATGTTGAACAGAGCATTGGGAGGTAGGGAGGATCATGGGTTAAATATATTTTGCTGTCATTTGTGTTAAAAAAAAATTGCCAGCCAACCACATTAAAAATAAACTAACAATTCAATTGACTTATGCCTTCATTCGCTACATTTCTCTTCTGTTGCTTGGTGCTAAGTGGTCAACGGCTTGGCTACATTCTATTAAAGCCAAAGATAAGGAGGAAGCGGAATGTCATTCATGTAATAAGTTAATTTGTTGAATGCGGGAAAACACAACACCAATGATAAAGCACCTCAACTTTGAGCCAAAATTCAGTACCTTTGACTGTCTTCAAGTGGAAACACTACCTATTCCGGCTGACAACTACTAACGTTAATGACGACTAGCTTGTTTCACTCAAATAAAATAAACGCTACTCATTCGGAAACCATGCGTGCTTGAACTGCTCTTGTTTACCGATATCCGAATTGATGAACAAGGAGCGAAGAATATTGACTTCTTTAAATTTAAAATAACAGCAAACGGATCACGATACATACAATGGTTATCCATGTATAATACACGGACCCAGGACAATCATAATCTTCCACCCAATGTAAGCATGGGGAGCACACCCTAACCTCAATAAGCCAATTCAGGGCTTCTACAGTACCCTACAGTGAAGCCTGCTGTTACCACGTAAGAAGAACATTTGTCACGGTACTGGAGGTGTAGTGCAGAGAAAGACAGGCTCAGAGCGTGTGAATCCATTCAAAACAGGTTTCTTTATTTTCAAAATTAAACAAAACATAAATAAATAAAACATGTACAGATTTTTCAATTCAATTGCGCAATGTAGCGACTTACTAAACAATTAAAAACGACCGCAATATCCTCAACAAAACAACACTCACCTAAATATTTAACAGTGTGCCATGATGATTGAACACAAACACAATAATCTACACCGTGCCCCAAGACCCATTGACTTAAGTACCAAACATAATCACCCAAAACCCAAACAGCTGTGACAATCTCATTAAAACATTACCCACTTCAGCTGTGTGACAAACCCAGTGGTAAAGAACAAAAATGTGCTCCACCCCTCCTAGCCGACTAGATGTCCTACTTTGGACTAGGAGTCGTGACAGCCAGTGGCAGAACTAGACTTTTATACATGGGGTGGCCAGGGGGTGTCCGAGGCTATTTCAGGGTGTCCATAGACAATGACAGAAAGTTAGTGTAAACCTAACCCGGCATAAGTAGAATGAATAAATCCTATGATTGATGATTACAGGTAGAAGTAATAATTCCCTCAACCCATAATTCTTCAATGTACACTGAAAAAACTGATTCTGACCCCTTGTAAATGTTACATGTTTTAGTCTGGTTTATTTAATAGATTTGAATGTGTTATTAAATCATACTTATTTTTTTAATTAATTTTCAAAATCACTGCCCTGTTTAAAACTAGTTAATTTCATTCAATTAAAAGTAATTCGAAAAAAATACGTACAATTTAATTTCCAAACACCACCTGCTCTGCGCATGTGCAGACATATGCCGCCACTTTGTTCTGAAGGCGCGGATTTTATCCACTCCTCGTTAGCCTCCTTGAATTCTGGATCCAGCATGTTCGGTAAGTAAACCATTTTAAATTATTAGGATGTTATATTTTTTACTTGAACATGGTTCTGTTAACACTAGACAATACTATCAGTTTGTGTTTTGATACATTAACATTAGCTAACGTTAGAGTGACTAACTTAGTTGTGTAAGTTAACTTCGGTATCAGATGTAGCCTATCTTAACATTTTAAGCTAACTTAATATCTCCCAAGTTGAATGCATGGTGAATTCAGTGTTTGTCTTTGACTTATTTTTTGTTTGTGGACATTCAATAAACAGGTTGACTAATGTTAAAACCTTTTTGCGCGTAGCCTATGTTCAAAATACATTTTCCAGGCCCCTCAGCGTGAATTATTTGAGCGTGATTTCTGAATTCGCGCCGAGATCCATAATGTGACTATGATGACGCAACAAGAAGGACCGGCTGCTCCATTAGCTGCAGTTCCAGAGCCACACTGCTTGTTACTATTTATTTTTTATTCAGACCATTTCACTGAAAATTATATTACTATATGACTACCAAGAATAACGTATAGCAGTATTAAAAGACGACCTGAATAATATCTGGAGACTTGTTGGGGTTTACGTCTTCTTAGCATGTACTTTAGCTAGACACCACTCAGCGTGTAGCAGTCAATGCATCAACTCATGTAATGGCTAAAACTTTTAGCATGTTATTTGCGTTGCTCGTGTGTATATTGTAATATGCTCTTTTTGCAGTGTTTACCCCATTTTACGCAGTAACCGTTATCATTTACCCAACCCCCGTAATGTTATATGAAGATGTTTAAAAAAAAAAAACTTTTGTGAATGTTTGTTGTTTAGACAAACTGTAGTCGATGCATTGACGTTAGCTCGTTTGGTTATATCTAAGGTTAACCGTATAGTCTGTCAACTTCTACGTAATTGTGAAGATTATTTGAGATAGGGAATTATCTGAACGCCATCGGGACATAAGCATAATGAGGCCTTTAGTGCTCATTCCTGACTACGGATACCTTTCCGACTAATAATTAATGAGGGACTTTCAAAGATGATGTGAATGTACTGAATGAGTACCTGCGAGAAAGGTGCACTTGTATCAATAAACAAGGTAACTGTCTGCCAACAATTGTGTGGTAATACTTGATTTTCTTATTCACTTATTTTAAAATGCTTATGGCAAATTATACATTCCGATTTCTGCATACTTGGTTATAAGACACATGTCATCAGTGTAAATCGTTTTTTTTAAAGGTAGTAGTGATGAAGTTGAGCTATTTAAGATAAATACGTTGTGTGTGCGCGGCCATGTTTGTTTACATTGAAATGCATGCTAGGAGTCGTAAGCTCTGTCCAACGTAATGTAATATTATACAGACGACTCATGAATCGTTAAGTTGTTGATAATATCATTAGTTTTTTTAGTACATCAGTAATCATTCAGATTCTGATTAGACTATTTTCTACCGCTGAAATTGTTTAAAAATATACTCTATAAAAATGTACGTTTGACATTGAGGAAATAAGTTATCAACTCTGTTTGCGCTAATGGCAACTAAATAAGTATGGTCTGGTTTTCTTTTCTCCACTATTTTCTATACAGGACATTGAAGGAGATGACATTCGGAAAGACCTGCAGAAATCCACCATGGGCATATATGTCATCAACAAGGAGGATGGAGAAATTGGAGCTCATGATGACATTGGCGTTCATGTAGAAGGTGTAATTGTTCTGGATAACATTGGATCTGTAGCCCAAGCATGTGCAATGATGCTGGGAGTTATCTATGTGCTGAACATGACGTACCCCAAAGAGCAGAAATACAGTTTTGAATATATACAGAAAGTGCTCTTAAAAATTGATGGTGAAAGGCTTTCCCCCAAAGTCCTTGCACTGAAGAACAAAATCTTTGCTGGACTGTAAGAGTTCTTCAGATGTTCTTTGAACCCTGCTAAGTGTTAGCAGGGTTCAAAGAACATCAGATCAAAATAAACTGCTAACACTTAGCAAGTGTTTCGATCTGATGTTCTTTGAACTCTGCTAAGTGTTAGCAGTTTATTTTGATCTGATGTTCTTTGAACCCTGCCCAGATGTTAGCAGTTTATTTTGATCTGATGTTCTTTGAACCCTGCTAAGTGATAGCAGTTTATTTTGATCTCATGTTCTTTGAACCCTGCTAAGTGTTAGCAGTTTTTTTTGATCTGATGTTCTTTGAACCCTGCTAAGTGTTAGCAGTTTATTTAGATCTGATGTTCTTTGAACCCTGCTAAGTGTTAGCAGTTTATTTTGATTTGATGTTCTTTGAACCCTGCTAAGTGTTAGCAGTTTATTTTGATCTGATGTTCTTCGAACCCTGCTAAGTATTAGCAGTTTATTTTGATTTGATGTTCTTTGAACCCTGCTAAGTGTTAGCAGTTAATTTTGATCTGATGTTCTTCGAACCCTGCTAAGTATTAGCAGTTTATTTTAATTTGATGTTCTTTGAACCCTGCTAAGTGTTAGCAGTTTATTCTGATTTCACACGGGGTCGCTGTCTTTGACGCTGTCCGATGACGCTGTCCGATGACGTGCCAGTAGTGGTAAATCACAACTTAATACATGTTTTAATACAAATATTAAGATTGAACATGGGTTTGACAGTAAGACCACAAAAAATAGGCATTTGGAGGAACTTGTGAGATGTGAACCATATTTTATTAACTTATTAAATTAACAGATCCATAACTAACTAATAATGAACTGCACTTATACAGCATTTGTTCATCTTTGTTAATGTAATTTCTACATTTACTAATACTTTGTTTCAAATCTTGTTAATATTAGTTAATGCAATGTAAACTAACATGAACAAACAATGAACAGCTTTATTTCTATGAACTAACATTAACAAAGATTAATAAATACTGTAACAAATGTATTATTCATTGTTAGTTCATGTTAGTTAATTATACATTAAATAATGTTTAATAAAGTAACCTTATTGTAAAGTGTTATCAACCAATCATACCCCGGGCGCCGTGACGTGGAAGTCAAATCAGGTAACTGATTAGGGCTGCCCCCTGCACCTCAGGGTTGGGTAAAATGCAGAGAACACATTTCAGTTGAAGGCATTCAGTTGTACAACTGACAATATTGGTCTATTCTATACCATAACATGATTCATTTACATTTCTTACATTATTTCTTAACAAATAGGCAGCCTATGAAATCTAATGTAATCAATCAGAACATTATTGAGGCGATTAAAAAACTGTCATTACACTATCTGCCTCAGGAGATGATTGAGGTTGTCACGATTGGTGTGGGGGCGTGGCTACACAGACCTTTCGGTGATTCACTTCCTTGTTTATGTTTTGTCACTCAGCTGTTTCTGATTGTATTCTACTGGGCTATAAAAGGGGAGCTAACAAGTCACTCCTTGTTCAGCATTAATCAGAACTTTAGAGGTGAGTGGGGATATTTACTGTTGTTAGTGAACCTTTTGTATAAGATTAAAAATTTTCACTATAGTCTTTTCGCGTTTACACTGTTTTGTGTTTTATCATTAATAAACCTGACCCAAACGGATACCTGGCTCTGCATATGGCTTGCTACACCACACTACGCCGGTCAATCTATGACAGAGGTATGAAGAACTGGGAGACTTTCTTTGTCTTCTGGCATTGCGGGAATGTTGCTGTCGCACATCTGACAACCCACCGTGGGCTACAGAGAACACTCGCCGACATATTTTGCAGTTGGCTTGATATTCATTTACGCTGACACTTTCCAGCCACGTATTTGTTTCCTCCCATTCTCGTCTATATTTTTGCATTCGCTTTTGTTTCAGCGCTGGACGCGGGGGGTATCTGGAGCAGCCTCCGCCATTCTTTCAAATAGACTCTCTGCCAAGAGACCCGCCCTCCTCTGAATCTGATTGGCCGTGACCCTGAAACAAACCAATCAATCCAACGATGGCAGCCGCGAGTATTACCCAATCAGGGGCAGAATAGGACGAGTCTTCACAGAATGCGGGTGGGATGATTTGCATTGAGAGATGGTGCATTCATTGAGACAACTCCGAAAATACAGGACAAACCCCGTCCCGTATTGATTCAAAACGGGACGCGCTATTTTATTCTCAAATACGGGACGATTCCGTATTTTAAGGGACGGGTGGCAACCCTAATAATAACAATAGTCAGTGTCTCTACCTTGGAACCGAAGTTCAGTTTCACACACACAGTTGGGGACAGCTAGCCTTGTGGGGACCAGAAAACGTAACTTAACACTACTGCCTAAGCTTAACCCTAAACTTAACCAATAATGCCTGAATCTAAAAGTACCCTAAATTGTAACCCTTAATTGAGAGAGGGAGAGAGAGACTTGGATCACGGTTTTCATGAATATATAATCTGGATTGAATATCCTAAATATATTTAGGAAAAAATGCGAAGCACCAGGGATTTATAACAGTATTTCTGTGTTACAAAAAGGGCAGTTTATTTACAAAACACTACATTTACACACCAAAAAAAACACTGCAATTTGAAGACAGGTTTCAAGCAGAACTTTAAAAATCAAAATAACTTTGGTGCCCAACAACATTGCAAATGTACAGAATAATAAATACAAAAATAAATTAAATAATATTTATGTCAGTGTACTAGTACACAGTGCAGGTAATAATCATGACCAGAGGGACAACCTAACTCACACATTGTCCTTGGTAGATTTGAAAGAGCATAATTATGCGGTTCTGATGTGAATTGGCAAATTGTTTAACAAATGCATGCATGTTGATGGAGTGTGCCCTCCTTGACTCAACACTCAGAATTCCAAGGTGACTTAACCTGTCATCAGCCATTGTTGTCCTAAGGTGGGTTTTAATCAGTTTTAAAGCTGAGAAGCTATTCTCTCAAGAAGCACTGCTGACTGGGGTAACAACAGAAATCTTACAAAGTCGAAACAGCTCATGGAAGACCTCTTTATATGGTTCTACACTCAAAAAAATTATTCAAGCCCTTCTTAGAGATGACACATTTAAATATAGTTTGCTTTATTAAAATATTTTTAGTTAAGATCATATGTAAACACATTTAGGTGGTTTAACAAAAAAATATTAATAGCTCTACCTAAGAGATTGATTTACGTTAGACCGACAAAAATAAATCTCATACGGGACCGCCCTTTGGTCATGTGCGAGACAACGCACTCTTTCTGTTCCTGCTGATCTCTTCACTTCACCGCATGCTCTGGCTAGTGATGTGCGATACCACTTAACTCCTATTCGAACCAATACCAATAGTTTTTAAGTATTTTATTCGTAGTGTGGTGTGACAACTTGGATTATAAAGGCCAGAACGAAATAAATAAATGCATACATACTTAAATAATTGAATAGCAAAATACAAAGCTTAAATAAATTACTAAATATATATTTTAATGCCTAATTGACGTACACAATTTATAAATTCCAAATTAAATGAGACACTAAATATATAAATTTTACATGTACTTGTGTGTGTATATAGATTTACGTTTTCATTTCTTCACATTTATTTATTTATACTTTCATTCATCCACAGTGTAATTGCAGCAAAATAAATCTCTCGTCACCCGTCGGAATTCAGGGGGCGGGTTAAAGCCTAGTCAGTCATAGTCAGTCTGCACTAGTCTTCGTATCGGGAAATTTAAAAGGGCTGCTGCAGCCAATAGATATACAGCGGCCGGCTCATTCACAAAGTGCACACTAAACTGACCGGCGGAAGGATTAGTTCAATCCCCTAACCGGATATAATTAGACTTTTCCCGTGACAAAAAGTTACTTATGATAACATAAACACTCACTTTAAATTACTGAGTTTTAATCTTTTTATATGATAATCGATACTAGAGCAGGAGTTGTTGGTATCGTAAATATCGATACTTTAGCAGCCTGTCAAGCTACGCGAGCGGATTAAACATCACAGACAGAGAAACTTATTTGAAAAAGTTGACTTTATCAAATGGCATCCGGCTATCAGATCCGTGTACTATAGTGGAGTGGATAGAAGACGTTAGCAGATGGCCAAATATACAGTGGGCTGCACACTGGGCAGATGCGTATTTTCTGGCATGTGTCATTTATCGTGGCAACGAAAGTGCGCGTCATATCGGTTTGTGGCTCGGGCAGGTGCAGTTAAGCCGCAATAATGATATTAAGTGTTAACAGTTGATTCGATTTTTATTATAAAATTATCAGATTGCATCTAAGTTTTCTGCATTACTGAAATCATAGTGCCATAACTAGTTTGAAGTATTATCACCTATGCACTAATGTGTTTGACTATAATTAATAATAACTTTTATTTGGATACATTGCCTGAGTATTTTCTCCATCAGACCTCTAATAAATGTATCTTATCTTTTGCAGTTTAAGTTGTAAAGCAGCTTGTGGCAACCTCATAGGGATGGCAAGTAAAAGACTACTTGCTCAATGCTAGTACAAGCTGATTGGCTGCATTGTAATTAGTTCAATGTGGTATGTGCTAATTGTCTTTATTCTCCTTTTTAGGGTTATGAATGTGTCAGTGCAAAGAATGCAGTTTAGAGCAATCTGGCAGGTATTTGTTATTGCAACATTTTAGGCAGGCTCATTGGCACTTTAGAGGCAGTTATCGCTATCCATGTTGATTGCCCCAGTACTTTTAATACATGGAGTAAGCTTTTAAATCACACATACAAAAGTCATGGAAAACATCAAGTTCAAAACCCAGTAGAAGGGTCTACATTCCAGTGTCATGTGTGCTCATGCAGAGAAACTATCAACTGAAAGAGCTTTTTTCCAACACATAAATGGACATCTCAGGCATTATGAAGCGGTTCCTTGTATGTTTGTAACATGCACATTTAAAACTAATATTTATAGTACTTTCAACACACACAAAAACAGGAAACATAACCAAACATAACCACATTCCAAAAGCAGTTATTGATGAGGTTCTTTCTGAACTTCACTACATTTTTAGTACATCATCTTTGCCTGTCACAAAATCTATTGTGTCTGATGTATTCCAGAGTCATTCATTACAAGTTGAAGGGTCAGTAGTGTATGAGGTTTCCAATCCATTGGGCATAGGTATTGCAAAGGATGGCCCTTTTGCTACTGTGTATAACGTGCACAGTACTATATATCTCATTTTAGTGTTTTAGAGCCAATTGAGTACATAATAGATGCCCAGGGGAAAAGGTAATTTCAATACATTCCTGTATTACAATCTTTGCAACATTTGCTTACTCATAAAGCTGACCTTGAACACCTTGAAACTCAACAAAACCAGCTATTATCTGTTCACCAAGAGTATAGAACCATAAGAGATGGTTAGTACTATAAAGAAAATCTGAAGGTTTGAGAATATATAGCAGTAAATCTTTATGTGGATGATTTTGAGATTTGTAACCCTCTTGGGACATCTCGAAAGAAATACAAACTTTGTGGTGTCTACTGGGTTTCCCATTCAACACTAACCTCAATCTAAGCTGTTCTATGCAAATCAGATGATGTCAAGGCCTGTGGTTTTGAAAATGTTTTAGATCCTCTTTTGCAAGATTTGGGTACATTAGAAAAGCCTGATGTCTTTATTTCTCAGCTTGGCCAGTTTGTTAAAGGTACTGTTCAGTGTGTAAGCGCTGACAATGTTGGAGCCCATGGAATATGTGATTTGTTGAGAGTTTTTCTGGTGGGTCCATGCACATGCAGGTTTTGTACTGGTGAAAAATCAGAGTTTCAGACTAAAGATGCTTTTCAGAACCAGATACCTCCATGATGTTCATGTCAAGTCTGCTCAGAAAAATGCAACTATTTGCCTATTGTGTTGCTAGTTTTGAAAAAGTGTGATATCTGTTTGAAAAAAATGAACAATAAAGTATTTGTGCTTTTTCTGGAAAACAAATATGTGTATTTGCCATAGCCAATTGGTTGTTACTGCCAATAGCAGATTATTTTCTTTCCATTTTATGTAATAGTAGTTCAAATCTGTATGTATTTCAATAAAAAAAGTGTCAACCAGGTTTGTTTCATGTGTATGTTGATGGAGGATCAATTTAAAAAAATGTTTTATATGTAATTAATTTTCTGATAATTATGAACATTTGAGTTGGACAAACAGAAATCAATTTCATTTAGGTAATGTATTATTTTCATTTCAGCTGAATTAGATAAAAATGAGTTAGGCTAACTCAATGACATACTGTTGTATCAATTTGATAAAAATGAGTTGGGCTCACTCATTTATGTTCTGTTGTATCTATCTGATAAAAATGAGTTAGGCTGACTGATTTACATTTTGTTGAATGTATGAACATATTTTGCGTCAGGAATACATATATTTATTGGA
The DNA here is from genome assembly GCA_029465975.1 of Dallia pectoralis. NCBI lineage: Eukaryota > Metazoa > Chordata > Actinopteri > Esociformes > Umbridae > Dallia > Dallia pectoralis. The sequence goes on along the minus strand of CM055735.1, from coordinate 3,369,107 downwards.
TGGAAATCCTGCCAACAATTTATTTGAGTTCATCCAATGAGCCATTTTTTTGAGTGTAGAAACACAACAAACTCAAGGACAGTAGACGGTCTGTCCTTGCCACTTTTCTCTCTCCTATCAAGAAGCCGCTTGGTTTGATGAACCTCATGTTTGAGGTCCTCTAAATCAGACTCAAAGGTCTGAGCAAAGGCAAACAGAGGCTCCTCTTTCAAGAACGTTGCGCTTTTTGGATTGAGAGACTGAACCCCTTGCATTATCTCACAATTCTTCTTTGAAAAACGTCTCTGCAGCTCAGCTGTGAGACGGTCAAGCACCTGATAAAAGATAGCTCTTTGGAAGCTCTGACCATCACTTTGGTCACTATTTGCCTGTCCTACAGTGCTCATCAGCAATGAGTCGTGGAATCTTATGCTTGTTTTAGGCTGTCTTTTACACACTGTTTGTACACTTATTTTGCAGTGCTCTGCAATATTTTCAACCTCTTTCCATAACTCTCCAAAGTAAACCTCACTTCTGTATTCCTGTAAGGTGTCTGTAAGGGCACCTACAAGATCCACAGCCCTTGCTAGATCGAGAGAGCTTGATTGGAGCATATCAGAAAGACCCTTGGCATCACCAAGCACTTTACAAAAGGTAACCAAAAGCCCTATGAAATGTAAATCAATCTGAGAAAGAAGTCCCCTTGCCTCAACTGATCTATACCCACTGTTTTCCAGTGCAATATCTTGCAGCACTCTCAGAACTGCTGGAAGCCTGTCCCTCAGATTATGGCATGCCATGTATCTGCATGCCCACCTTACATCTGTAAGTCTCTGTAGTTTCCTGGGCTGCTCCTGTGAATACAGCTCTTTCTGAACTGCAAGAAACTTGGTGAAACGAGGTGAATGTACGAGCCAGACACAAAGTTATAAAGCTTCTGCAGGAGAACAAAGAAGTTAACTGCCTCAGGCACTGTTTTTACAGCATCAACAAGAACCAAATTTAAACAATGTGCATTACAGTGCACATAAAATGCAAATCTGGCTCTGTCCTTAATCCGTGCAGACACACCAGAATGCTTTCCGCTCATAACAGATGCACTGTCATAACCTTGCCCAACAAGATTATTTCTATAGTCCAGACCATGTTTTTCAAGGCAATCAATAATCATTTTTGTGAGACCTGCTGCATCTAAGCTTTCAGCTGACTGAAAGTGTGAAAAGCTTTCATGGATGACCCCGTTGTAATAGTACCTCACAACTACAGACATTTGCTATTTCTTCTAATATTGTCAAAAAATTACCCTTGTTGTGAGAGTCATCAGACTCTCGATGACCTCTGAGCTATATTTTGAGTGGCAGTTAATAGGAGCACATCGGCAATTGTTTTAATGTAGGTACAGTTTTCCTCTACTTTCTTTTTCCAGTCCTCATTTATTACATCTAACATTGATGAGTTGCTGTCCACATCCCTTTTATGCTGATTCCAGGCATACATAGCATTTATATGATGCTCTGCCTTTGAGTGGAGCTTAAACCCAGAATCTTTAAACAGCGTCTTTTTCCAGTCACAAAAACCGGACTGTGATGTGAAGGCAGATTCAGGAGTACTGAGCAGAGAAAAATGCCTTCAGGCAAAACAATAAGTGGAATCTTGACTAACAGAATATTCAAGCCATTGATTGTCCTTATACCAGGAGCTGTTAAAAGCCCTTTTCCTGGTACCATATTGAGTTCTAGGAAATGTCTTCAAACAGCTGTACAGGACCCTCTTCTCTGGATTTTGATATGTCTGAAACGCACGTTAAATAATGTGTCATCTCTCTATGTAAATGTAGAAATAAGGGCTCCACAAGATTAGATATTAACAGCTGCTATTTAAAATGTGTAGTTTAAAGTATAGGCCTGGCTTACCACTGGGTCCTTTTGGATCAGAGTATCTGGTGCTTGATGCAGTTGGGAGGGGCTCAATGACATCTCCTAACTGCTCAGGCTCACTGTCTTGCTCAGAGCCAGAGGAATCTGTGTCATCCCTTGATACATCTATTACATTAAAATAACACAAGAACCATTAGCGTACAATCACAATAAAAATGCCACATTCATCAAAATACATTAATCAAAACATTCTAGAATGAAGCTTAATCTGACAAAATAATCTATAACAAGATCAACTTAAATTCTCCACTAGGCTGTGACTGAGTGCCTGGTAGATGCTCTGATCTGGTGGTGGTAGACTGGGTCCTTGTGAAGTCTGACCACACTGACTCTGACTAGTCTCAGGTAGGGAGCTGATCTGGGGTTCAGTGGTGATGCAAGGGCTGGGGTCTACTTGCACCTCATCTGGCGTTTTAAGCTTCTTTAAAAAGAAGTCGGATATTTCTCCCTTTCTTGCTTAACTAACCCTATGCAAAAATAAGACGTTCAGGCACAAGTACATTTTGCATTTCACTTGTCCATGAACATAAGTCATTTGTCCGTGTAAAGATCATTTTATAATTAGGCAAATCCCTTTGACTTTCAAATATGAGCTGTAATAATATACATATAATATAGGTAACAATTCAGGTGTTACGTTAAGACCATTTCTGATATTTAACCACGTAGGCTACATTGAAACAATACAAATGCTGCAAATGGTAGAGCTGCCGATGCTAGCTAACGTCTGTAATGGTACCGAGCTGCCGACGCTAGCTAACGTCTGTAATGGTACCGAGCTGCCGACGCTAGCTAACGTCTGTAATGGTACCGAGCTGCCGACGCTAGCTAACGTCTGTAATGGTACCGAGCTGCCGACGCTAGCTAACGTCTGTAATGGTACCGAGCTGCCGACGCTAGGTAACGTCTGTAATGGTACCGAGCTGCCGACGCTAGCTAATGTCTGTAATGGTACCGAGCAGCCGACGCTAGCTAACATCTCTAATGGTAAAGAGCTGCCGACACTAGCTAACATCTCTAATGGTAAAGAGCTGCCGACACTAGCTAACATCTCTAATGGTACAGAGCTGCCGACACTAGCTAACGCCGACACTTGCCACACATTTTCTTGGTTGCCAATAAAAAACTGAGGTTTAGGTGGCTAATTAGTTTGCTACTCAAGTTGAACGTTAATACTTACTTCAAATATATGATTTTTCAATCCCGAAAATGAGCTCTCTTCTTCCTCCTCGATTTAAATAACACGCCGCACCTAACAAAATAAATGCTCCTTTCAACAAGAGGTCAAATGAGATGTCAATCATCATCAAACTGCCAATAGGAAATACAATTTTTGGGATGGCACCCGGGGTGGCCAATCAGATGGCGGGGGTGTCTCTGGCTCCGCCCCTGGTGACAGTTGTCAATTTTTGTTTTGTTTTGTAAAGCATAATATTCATATTTATTTATAGTATTTTTTTTGTCATAGTTTTTAGTACGTCATGTTGAAATCAGACATCAAACAGCTACAGACTTTATAGAAGCAATAACAGTATAGTGACTTCGTATGCCTAATAATTCGAAATCCATGTTTAGTCACTTCCGGACAGGGTTGTAAGTTACTACGGGCAGTCGAAGATTCCTTGCAGTACATTTATTGTTGTTTGTTGGTGTAAATTAACAAAATCGATATTGACCCGAACATTTATGTTAAAACAAAAAGAAAGATACCGTTCTCGGTACGTTTGTCATGCGTTTGTCATGCGGTAGAAAAACTGTGTCACTTCCCCTGTCACCTGTCCTCGTAGTTCCTCGTCTTAAATACACAGGTGCCCAGGTAGCCCACGTCACCCTCCCTACGTCACCCTCTATACGTTAAACCAAATAGGCGTTTCATCAGTATGTATAGTAAACACTAATCATAAATAATGCTGCTAAAGAAGGTGCATCCACATACATCAATAACAATAATAATAATACCATATAAACATTAACATATTCATCACATTCATAGGATGTGGCTTTCTATAAACGTTCCCTACATTCCGGCACCTAATTGTCCATAACGTCCAGTATGACAATTATTCAAAGGAGCCCAAGTCTCGTCCAAACATAATATACACAACATGTAGTTGTAAAAAAAAAAGAGTTTAAGGTCCGTAACACCATTGTACTGTTGCTGTGGATACGTGTCTTCCAGCAGAAGACACAGTTTGCTGATTGGCCGTTCTAGGATGTTGTTTTTTGTTTTCACTCTGACACGTCATACATGTCCTTTACTGTCTGGTATGGTTTCCTCAATTATTTCCCGGGGCCAGGAGTTCCGGGGAGATGTATACAAGGACTAGATAAGGACTATATCTCCCGGTGCCAGGTTCTTTCTAACTTTATTCCACTTTTGACGTTGCTGCATTAACGGGAGATATTCCCTGACCCACCGCTTCCAGAAAAGATCGGCTAGGTTCTGGACTTGTCTCCACCTTCGTCTGGAGTAGGAATCGTTCTTCTGGAACAGTCCAGGTGGAAGAATGGGCTTTCCCTTAAGCAGCAGCAGGTGGTTTGGTATCAGAGCCTCCAGGTCATTTGCATCGTCTGACACACTGCTCTTTTACTCCAAGAGTATTGCTTTAAATTTTAGTAACCAGGCTGTGGCTTTCTTCAGACCACTCCAGGATGAGAAGTGTACTATTAGTTTTGATATCGGATGTTGATCAGGCACCATTATACTAAACGTAGCGATCTCTTTCTTAACCTCAGGGTCATCATCAGAAAGGGAGCGTGGCCCCTCTGGGGATTTTGGCCAGCTCGCTTCGGTCCTCATCAAATATTCTGGACCTTTTAGCCATCGCACAGACCTGAGGAAGGAATCTGCGTTTAATCCTTGAGAAGCTTTGTCTGCTGGATTGAGTGCAGTGTTCACATAGCACCACTGTGAATTCTGAGACAAATCTCGTATGCTGGAAAATCTGTTTTCTACATATGTCTGGAATCTTCTTGAGTCGTTGGCAATATACTTCAGGACAGAGGTGCTGTCTGTCCAGAAGACAGAATCGCTAACGGTAATTTCAAGTTCTTCCTTCAGCATCCTGTCTATGCGAACAGCCACGACGGCTGCTGCAAGTTCTAGTCTTGGTATTGTCATTTGTTTTAAAGGAGCTATCCTAGCCTTGCCCATCACAAATGCAACGTGAACATCATTGTATCGGTTTGTAAGTCTCAAGTAGCTTGCGGTCCCGTACCCTACCTCACTAGCATCACAGAAGTGGTGTAACTGTGCAGTGCACGGCTCTCCGTAGTCACATGGTCTAAGATATCTGCCAATGTTGAAGTCTGAGAGCTTGTCCAGGTCACTTGACCATACCTTCACTACTAGCTTCACTACTACTTTGAAAGAGAATGTATCTGTCTTAACATTCCACTGAATTCCCAGAGCCCGTTCCACTGGGAGGACATCTCGGTCAAGGTCTAGCTGTTTGACACCCTTGGCCTTTTCTCCCTCAGGAATGGAAGCCAGAACGGAACGACTGTTGCTGATCCACTTTGTAAGCTTGAACCCTCCGGTTGCACACACTGTTCTGAGTTCTCTAGTCAGCGAGATGGCTTGGGTCTCAGTGGGTACAGACTTCAGACAATCATCTACATAAAAGTTTCTTCGTATGGTGTCCAGGACTTCTTCACTAGCCTTTCCCTCATTGTCGTCAGCAGTTTTCTTGAGGGCGTAGTTCACACAGCTCAGTGAGGAGACCGCTCCGAAGAGATGGACCACCATTCTGAACTCTGCCAGTGGTTGACAGATATCCCCGTCAGGCCACCACAGGAAACGCAGGAAATCACAATCGTTTTCCGGAACTTTGACCTGGTGAAACATTCCTTCGATATCCGCCATTAGTGCCACAAGTTCCTGGCGGAAACGAAGTAGGACACTAAGCAATGTGCCTTGCAATAGCACAGAATTGAGTGAGGAACCCTGGAACGATGCGGTACAGTCAACCACCACTCTGATTTCCCTTTTCTCTTGTGGTAGTCTCCATGATGGGGTATGTACCACACCCTTCCATCGTTTCTGTGCACCTGACCTTGAGGTACCCTTTCAGCATGCTACTTCGTAAGAATGTCCCTCATAAAGGTCTTGTAAATCGGCAAAGAATACACCATCCTTTCGGAATCTTTTGATAAGGTTAGTGGCACGTTGCTCTGCCATCTTTCGGTTGCATGGCAGGGTCACGTTCTCTTTGCAAAACGGCAATCGTAGTTGGAAGTGACTATTTTTTTGTATTACTGAATCATCTGCAATTTTCAGGAACTGCTTATCCTCCGCCGAGAGTTCTGTTTTCTCATCATAAGCTCTCTCTGAGAAGTCTTGATTATATTGCTTGACTAAAAGCTCTTCTAAGTTGGCAATTTAGATTTTGTTGGAAGTAACTCGTATTCTACCTTGTTTGTCAACGGTCGGGTTGCTGCTCAGTAGACCGCTAACCACCCATCCAAGACGAGTTTTGACTGCGTAGGGCCCATTTTCTTCGCTGTTTATTATCTTCCAAGGCTCCATTGGTTTAGATACGTTGATTACAATCAACAGTCCAACCTCTGCTTCGATAGTGGTCATATGGATATCCTTCAGATATGGCCACTTCTTTAGATCCTCCTCTCTGGGTATGTTCTCTTTACCCACTGGTATAGTGTCTTGTGTGAATACTTCTGGCAGTGCCAGGAACTCGTCACTGTCCAGACCACCAACCTCCAGTCCTTCTAGTTTATAGGTGTTCTGAGGTTTCTCTTCACCAATCGTCCTCAGTGAAATCTTGACTCTTTTGCCTCTAGCATCCAGCTGCCTCATTAGGCTCCCGGTACAGAAGGTTGCAAGTGCTTCGGGAGTCTAGAAATGCATATTTTTGGATTGCTCTGTTACGGTTAACCACCCTGATCTGAACAGGTAAGATTGCCAGCTTGCAATCAGTAGCACCGGCCCTGGTGCATGTATATCCACATGTCTGGGAAGGTGCTGTGGTGGGAGTAACGCTAGTTAATTCGCTCTTAGTTGCCACACTGTCATCCTGAGAGGCATCCCGGTTCTTAATATGTAGGAGTGTGGGGTGTTTCCTCTGACATGATTGACAGGTAAGGCGCCTTTTGCATGTTTTACTCGTGTGACCTTTCGTAAAGCAGGCATAGCAGATTCCTTTTCCTTTCAGAAATTATTTTTTTCCATGATGGGGTTTCAACATCATCTTGCGGCAGGTTTCCATTGCATGTTCCCCATCGCAAAACAAACATGGTTTATGGGAAGCGTCTTTTGTGTTTGTGCTGATATTCCATTCACTTTGCTGCCTTTTGTCATCTATGTTTGTAGCTACTGGAGTAACTGTGGTAGCAAAAGTGCTGCGACTGCCTTTGGGGTTAAACTGGTGTTTATGATCAGTGCGTGAAGGGTAATTTGGATATGATGAGCAGCATATTTGAGGGATTGTCCAACTCCTGCATGTACTGAAGAGCTTGCATAGTTTTGCAACAGCCTTGCAGGAATAATGAGTATGCCTGTAATGCGACCCCATCCTCGGGTTTGATGACCGGCCAGCCCAATGCTTTCTCCTTATAGGCGCTTGATATCCTGAACTCATCTCCAAAATGTCGCTGTAGCACTACACCAACGTTGGGTGTCCAGATGTTGACAACTATCCCATGCTCAAATGCATTGACAAAGGATCTATATTGCAGTAGGTCACCCCCAAATACAGGGATTTCCCTAGTAGGTAGTAAGGCCAGTTTCTGCTGGTTTATGAGGAGTTCTGTTACTTCATTTAGCCTTCTCATAACGATCAGCACCAAACTTTGATTGACATTCTGCTCTTCATCAATGTCGTTGTCACGATTGGTGTGGTGGCGTTGCTACACGGACATATTTCGGTGATGCACTTCCTTGTTTCACTTCCGTGTTTACGTTTGTCTCACGGCTGTTTGCACTTGTAATCATGGGGATATAAAGGGGTCGCTAGCAAGTCACTCCTTGCTTAGCATTATTACATGTCACTGTGTTTTAGAGGTGAGTGTTTGTGTATTTTGTCGCACGTTTATAATTGTTGTTTGAAGGTTCTCGTTTTAAGTCGCTATATGCGCATTTTCCTTTCTTTCAACAAGTTCGTGTGTTTCGCCGTTTTACGGTTTGTTTTGAGTTTGTCCTGAAATAAACCTGTTCTAAACGGATTACCTGGCTCTGCACCTGGCTTCCTGCACGACACCCTACGGTTCGTGACAGTCGTTGTCTGGTGCAGCTCACAGCTGGACACCATCTGCACGAGCAGAGTGCCGGTTTGTAAAAGGTGCTCTCTCCCTCATTCGTACCCCCATCTGATCCCGTGGTCCTGCATTAGTGTTACCAAAGGAATCAGGGTTGAATCGATCAAAGGTCATGGTAGGCTTTTGCTGGTCGTAATACTCAGTCATTCCATCTTTGGGAATTAGAGTTCCAACAGCAGATAGATCATCATGATCCCCAATAACCTTTCATTCTGCATTAGACATTGCAATTCCAGTTTGGATTTGTAACTGTTCTTTTCTTGCTTTTAAATCTTTGATCCTTTTTTCCTGTTGATGCCTTTGCTCAAGGGCAGTAGATTCCAACTTATCTTCCTCCTCCTCAAGTTTCCGTCTTTCTTTTAAAGCTGCAACTTGTGTGATTAGAGCAGCTCTCTCCATTTCTGCTTGAAGCCTCAGAGCGGATGTGGATTTTGACTGTTTGCTAGAGGTTGTGGAGCTATCTCCTAAATTGCTTGCACTATCCTGGGGTCGAATATCCGGGTCTCCTGGTTGTGCAATCCAATGTTCTTTCCTCAGCAAAAATGCATTAAAACGTTTCCTTTTTGGTTGATACCAGTCAAGTTCATCATCCTCCCTTTCCTCTTCAACAATTGCATTTGTACAGATGCATGTAGTTCATCAAATTCAGATAGTAAGACTATAAACGAATCCAGGGAGTCTTTCACTTGCTCTGCAGAGGTATCACGATTAGCAATCAATGCATTTATTTCATTCATTCTTCTTGTTAACACACTTAGTTTTCCTCTACAAGAGCCGATTAGTTTATGCACATACTCGTATGCTTTCGTTTCATCCCCTGGGTTACTTGAAGATATTTTAGCGATTTATTAGGAACAGCCTTTGTTCGGTCAGATACAATGTTTCATTCAATCAGAGCGGCTTCCATGCAATGATACAATGTAACAATCCACAATCGAAACATGCAACATCCACGCACTTAGTCCAAACAATCTCTGTCTCTTGGATCTTGTTGAGTAATTGCAGTAAAAATGCAAGGAAACCTGTCAAGGTTGTGGAAAAGTGTGACAATGAAGTGAATATGTCTAGTAGGCTAGGCTATTTGTGTGCCGCAATGCATTCTGGGTCACGAGAGCAATCACGAACTATAGCAATCATGCTAATAATGCTAACCTTTCTATTTGTCAAAATGACTGGTTGGCTGGAACCCTTCACAAACAACAGCTAGCATGCTCAGTAATTTTTCACAAATCAAAGTGAAACCTTTTTAAGGTACTAGAGTGATGCCATCTTGAATCCTGTTCAGTCTGGAAGACCATCAGTTAAAATTACAATTATTTAATGGCTATATATATATTACGTTAATATGTACATTTTATTAATTCAGACAGTGTACCTCTGCTGCAAGGCAGCCCTGATAACTTACATTCTGAACGGCGAAGCAAGCCATTTAAACCGTCAGTCTTTCCACTCATGGTTGCAAACCAACTTACACAAAAACAAACTGCCCAGAATTACACAGGTGTCTTAAAAATATGAACGTAACAAAATAGACCGAAAAAATGCCCTGTTGAACAGAAGAAATGTCAGGTTAAACAGCATTTCACCTAAAGAAATCACTTTCCCTGCCGCAATGCATGCTGGGAGAGCAGAGTTTGACAGTTGGCTGGAATGATACCGCATGGGGTCCAATTGACTCAAGTTTATCAAGCTTTTACTCAGTCATTTTTTCACATATCAAAGTGAAACCTTTTAAAGGTACTACAGAGTGATGCCATCTTGAATCCTGTTAGATCTGAAAGACCATCAGTCAACATTACAATTATTTAATAGACTAATATATATTTAGTCAATATGTACATTTACCGTAAGACGCCCCCTTCAGCCATTTTGTTTTATATTCGTTTTTCCTAGATATACAATTGAAAGACAGTAATTTTACACATGTCAGGCCAAAAAGTGAATTGGACCAGCGGTTTGGGAGAAATTGTGTTGTGTACATTTTCCCAAATCTGGACTGTACAAGACATTCCTTATGGCAAATCGTATGTGTCCCAGAGGCTTTTTCGTTCATCATGGGAAGTAAGGCATGTACGCCAAAGGACATCCATTTTTAACATATGGAGCAGCGGGGCTGATCCCAAACACACCGAAATTAAGGCAATATGAAAATGTACATAGACACGCCCCTTTATTGTAACGGATGTCTTATTCCTGAAGACCCTATAGACAGACAGTCATCCCACACATGATTGAGAAATGGCTAGTCAATCGGAGTGACGGCTGATTTAAACTGTCAAATTTCAGCAATCTGTCATCTGGTTGTGTTTTGACGGACAGACTCAGGCATTGACCGTTTAGTTCATGGGGATGTCCTCTTCATTTGTACTGAAACGATATATCTGTAAGTCTTTGTTTTCATATAGAGAGCCGCCCAGTTATTGTGCGTTACACAAAGTGTTTCTCCCCGGGAATCATCACCTTAACGTGGTGGAGAGGTTTGTGTGCCCCTATGAACCTTAGGGCTGGGTTGTCTGGAGCTTCATGCTCCTGGTAGGGTTTCCCAAGGCAAAGTGGTCTCAGGCGAGGGGCCAGACTAAGAATGGTTCACCAAGACCCCATGAAAGATAGAGGGAAAAGGAGCGAGACCCTGCCTGGAGAAAGCCCAGGGCCCTCGTCTGGAGCCAGGCCCAGACGGCGGGCTCGCAAGCGAGCGTCTGGTGGCCAGGTTTGCCACGGAGCCCGGCCGGGCACAGCCCGAACGAGATACGTGGCATCTCTCTCCTCTACATCCTGTGGGCCCACCACTCACAGGAACAACCGCAGGGGTCGGGTGCCCTGTCATATGGGTGGCAGTGAAGGTGGGGGGTCTCGACGGATCAGACCCGGGCGGCAGAAGCTTGCTTTGGGGACGTGGAACGTCACCTCGCTGGGGGGGAAGGAGCAAGAACTTGTGCGTGAGGTGGAGCAATACCAGTTGGATCTGGTGGGACTTACCTCTACGCACAACCGTGGCTCTGGAACCTTACTCCTGGATAGGGGTTGGACTCTGTTCTTCTCTGGAGTTGCCCAGGGTGAGAGGCGGCGGGCTGGTGTGGGGATACTCACGAGCCCACGTCTGAGCACGGCGGTGTTGGAGTTTACCCCGGTGGATGAGAGGTTTGCCTCCCTACGCCTAAGGGTGGTGTGGGGGAAAACTCTGACTGTTGTTTGTGCTTATGCACCAAACAGCAGTTCGGAGTATTCAGCCTTCTTGGAGACCCTGAAGGTAGTCCTATATAGGGCTCCAGTAGGGGACTCCATCATTCTGCTGGGAGACTTCAACGCACATGTGGGCATCGATGGAGACACCTGGAGAGGTGTGATTGGGAGGAACGGCCTCCCTGATCTAAACCCGAGCGGTCGTTTGTTATTGGACTTCTGTGCTTGTCATGGATTGTCTATAACAAACACCATGTTCGAACATAAGGAGGCGCATAAGTGTACATGGTACCAGAGCACCCTAGGCCGAAGGTCAATGATCGATTTTGTGATCGTATCGGCTGATCTAAGGCCGCATGTTTTGGACACTCGGGTGAAGAGAGGGGCAGAGCTGTCAACTGATCACCATCTGGTAGTGAGTTGGATCAGAGGGTGGGGAAAGACTTTGGACAGACCAGATAAGCCCAAACGGGTAGTGCGGGTGAATTGGGAACGTCTGGAGGAGGCCCCTGTCCGAAAGATCTTCAACTAACACCTCCGGCAGAGCTTTTCAGGCATCCCTGTGGAGGTTGGGGGCATTGAACCTGAGTGGGCAATGTTCAAAGCTTCTATTGCTGAAGCTGCAGCGGTGAGCTGTGGTCTCAAGGTCCTAGGTGCCTCAAGGGGTGGTAACCCTAGAACACCGTGGTGGACCACGGTGGTCAGGGAAGCTGTCCGACTGAAGGAGGCCTTCAGGGATATGCTATCCCTGGGGACTCCGGAGGCAGTTGCAGAGTACCGACAGGCCCGAAGGGCTGCAGCTGCTGCCGTGTCAGAGGCAAAGCAGCGGGTGTGGGAGAAGTTTGGAGAAGCTATGGAGAAGGACTTTCGGTCGGCACCAAAATGCTTCTGGAAAACCGTTCGGCACCTCAGAAGGGGAAAACGGGGAACCATCCAAGCTGTGTACAGTAAGGATGGGACACTGTTGACCTCAACTGATGATGTGATCGGGGGCTGGAAAGAGCATTTTGAGGAGCTCCTGAATCCGACCTACACGCCCTCTAGTATAGAGGAAGAGCTGGAGGCTGATGGAGGGTCATCGTCAGTTTCCCTGGGGGAGGTCGCTGAGGTAGTCAAACAACTCCACAGTGGCAAAGCCCCAAGGACTGATGAGATTCGTCCAGAAATGCTAAAAGCTTTGGGTGGGGAAGGGCTGTCTTGGTTGACACGCCTCTTCAACATTGCATGGAAGTCTGGGACAGTGCCAGAGGAGTGGCAGACCGGGGTGGTGGTTCCCCTCTTCAAAAAGGGGGACCAGAGAGTGTGTCCCAATTACAGAGTTATCACACTCCACAGCCTCCCTGGTAAAGTGTACTCCAAAGTGCTGGAAAGGAGGGTTCGGCCAATAGTCGAACCTCAGATTGAAGAGGAACAATGCGGTGTTCGTCCTGGCCGGGGAACCACGGACCAGCTCTTCACTCTCGCAAGGATCCTGGAGGGGGCCTGGGAGTATGCCCATCCAGTCTACATGTGTTTTGTGGATCTGAAGAAGGCGTATGACCGGGTACCCCGGGATCTTTTGTGGGAGGTGCTGCGGGAGTATGGGGTGAAGGGGTCTCTTCTCAGGGCCATCCAATCTCTGTATGCTCAAAGGATGAGCTGTGTCCGTGTCCTCGGCAGTAAGTCGGATTTGTTCCCGGTGGGGGTTGGCCTCCGCCAGGGCTGCGCTTTGTCACCAATCCTGTTTGTAATATTCATGGACAGGATATCAAGGCGTAGTCATGGGGGGGAGGGGTTCCCGTTCGGTGGGCTGATGGTCACATCACTGCTTTTTGCGGATGATGTGGTCCTGATGTCCTCATCGGTCGGTGACCTTCAGCACTCACTGGATCGGTTCGCAGCCGAGTGTGAAGCGGCTGGGATGAGGGTTAGCACCTCTAAATCTGAGGCCATGAGTCTCAGCAGGAAACCGGTGGAGTGCCTACTCCGGGTAGGGAATGAGTCCTTACTCCAAGTGAAGGAGTTCAAGTACCTCGGGGTCTTGTTCGCGAGTGAGGGAACAATGGAGCGGGAGATTGGTCGGAGGATCGGAGCAGCGGGGGCGGTGTTGCATTCGCTTCACCGCACCGTTGTGACGAAAAGAGAGCTGAGCCGAAAGGCAAAGCTCTCGATCGACCGGTCAATCTTTGTTCCTACCCTCACCTATGGTCATGAAAGCTGGGTCATGACCGACAGAGCGAGATCGCGGGTACTAGCGGCCGAAATGGGTTTTCTCAGAAAGGTGGCTGGCCTCTCCCTTAGGGATAGGGTGAGAAGCTCAGTCATCCGAGAGGAACTCGGAGTAGAGCCGCTGCTCCTTTGCATAGAAAGGAGCCAGTTGAGGTGGTTCGGGCATCTTGTACGAATGCCACCTGGGCGCCTCCCTAGAGAGGTGTTCCAGGCACGTCCAGCTGGGAGGAGACCTCGGGGAAGACCCAGGACTAGGTGGAGAGATTATATCTCCACACTGGCCTGGGAACGCCTCGGGATTCCCCAGTCAGAGCTGGCTAATTTTGCCCGGGAAAGGGAAGTTTGGGGTCCCCTGCTAGAGCTGCTACCCCCGCGACCCGACCCCGGATAAGCGGTTGAAGATGAGATGAGATGAGACAAAGTGTTTCACTTGTTGGCCATTTTCTCGGCCATCTTGCAACGAATGTCTTATTCCTGAAGACCCTATAGACAAACAGTCATCCCAAACATTATTGTCAAGTGGCTAGTCAATCGGAGTGACGGGCGAATAGAAAACAATTTTTGTAGGTTTTGGGAAATTTGCATAATGGGGAAAAATCCATCATGGAGGACTTTATGGGTTCTTGAGGATTTTTTGTTCCTCATGAGGAATGAGGCATGTACAAACATTTGCAGCATTCTAAGTCAAACGGGGTGGAAATGGCATCATTATGAAATCCCTAATTTTAGGGCGTGTACTGTACCTCCCCTGGTGGGAGAACTGGGGCAGGGGTCAGTAGGGTAGTGTGTCAGGGGCTATAGAAGACATGGTCAAATTTAAGGAAAAAGTTACCATGTACTTTTTGAGTTATGGGCCGATTAGTCCCATTTTTTGTCCCAAGAATAATAATAATACTACTCACAATAACAATAGGGTTCCTCTGTCGAGGACCCCTAATAATAATTCTCACAATAACAATAGGGTTCCTCTGTCGAGGACCCCTAATAATAATTAACAATATTTGGCCCCTCTCACAATAACAATAGGGTTCCTCGACAGAGGACCCGAATAATTCTGTTTGCACAGGGTTCCTCGACAGGGAAAATAATTCTCACAATAACAATAGGGTTCCTCGATCACAATAACAATAGGGTTCCTCGACAGAGGAGGACAGTGCTGGACTTAGAATTTAAATATTTGGCTCATCAACGAATGCTGTTTGCACAGTGGGAAAAGATAACAAGCTCACAGATTTTATATTGGTGTTACTGTCCTCTATAACACTGGTATCTCTGTCCATGTTTGTTTTGCCATTTTTCTATTTAGGTATTTAAAACTTAAACTGGTGAGAGGGGGGAGGGAGCATGTAACGGGCCTGCGTGTGACCTATGTGGGGCTAATGCAAAGGATAAAGCTACGTACAAGATAGTGACCAATAACTGTTAGGTAGTTGGAAGGAGTTGGAATCAGGGGCAGAGGGGATCAAATTAACAGAGGTTATTATAAGATTTACTAAGCAATGCTCCTAAATGGGAAAAACACAAAAAAAATCTGCACACATGCAGCAAAACGCACTCTCAGCATGTTATCAGCAAAAAAAAATTAAAACGTAATAGGAGCAAGTCAACCATAAAAACTAGTCAGGAACAATATCACAATACAGCACAACACCAATGGGAAACATGTATTTATGCATGTGATAATGAAGAACAATGAGACTGTCCGAGAGCATTTATGTAAATGAAACCGTGGTGAACAGAATCGACCGGCGACTGAGCCTGAGCCTGCTGTGGCTGAGATCAAACTGACAGAATCCAACCCAGGTGGAGAGTGGACCTGCTGCAGGTGTGTAGAGTAACAACTGTCAACATCACCAACAGACGGGATGCTCTTCCTGAGATACGTGATGGTGAGTTTATTCTTATTCTGATCTAGGTGAAGAACATCCCTGTACCAGGTCTGTAGTGAATTAGAAGATTTTTTGTTTTTAAATGTGTAACATTTGTTTTATGTGGTGGGTAATTTATTTGCTCAATGTTTGTGTCGTTTGCTTTCATCAACCAAATTCCAGTAGGGGGCAACACAAACCTTCTGGTGTAATAAGATGGAGGGTTGTTATGAAACAGTCATCTCTGGAGTGGTTCTGCTAAACCTTGAAATAATCAATCAACTAATCAATGCATGAAGAACAAGTATTTGCCTAATTAACTGATACAAATTGGCATCAACTTTAAACATTGTTAATGGGCTGCAAATGCCAGTGCATTGATGTGTTAGGAATTACATTGTCTGATGTCCCTTTGTGGGAAAACATGGAAAACATGGAAAAATGCCATGCTTCGTTCAACTGCAGATTGTTAAATAACTTGACAGACAAATAAAATGTTTTGAGACGTTGTTCAGGCATTGTGTTTATGGATTGGAGAGAGAATTTACAAATTAAGACCGATACACAGATAATGTGTTTGCATTATCTAAGCAGTTGAAGAATATATTTGAATTACTGATGTCTGTTGATACAGTAATACATACCGTATCAATAAATCAATCAAATGTATTTTTATAAAGCCTTTTTTTCAGCTGTAAGGATCGGCAATCTACCCCTCTCTATGTTCGCGTGGGCATTGACTAATCATGGACATTCACCTGAGGTTTCTCCGCACCTGTGTGCTGTTGGACTTTAAGTGCCTGTATTTAGTCCGGTCCCTTTCTGGCAGTCAGTGTCGTGGCATTATTATATGTTATTTGTGAATGTTGGAATGTTCTGTTCGAAGCTCTACGTGGCGGTTCCTGTTTTTCTAATTGCAAGTAAGCTTTGTTAATCCGTTTGTTGTTTTCATGTTTTTAAGTTTGGTGACATCCAATTTCGATCCACTGCTTTATTTTGTTCCAGAGTTTTTGTTTTAGTCTTAAAATAAAGACGTTATTATTAAGAATCTCTGCTCCTGTGTCCTACCTGCTATCTGCCACACCACATTCGTGACAACAGCGACAATCGTCACACAGTGCCGTTACAAACACCCAGCCTGTATAACCACAGAGCTGCATCAACAAGTTGTTCCACAGTGGCTAAAACTCACGGAGGGGTTGAATTTTAAAAGTTACATAGAGAGAAAGCAGGCTCTGAGTGGTGGTCAGTCTTCTTCTGGCTGTGCCGGGTGAACTGTTTTACTAGTTTACTTTTTATTACTAGTTTACGAATGTCCAGAGTTTTTTAAACATAGTCAGCCGCATAACCAGTAGGACAGGGAGAATCGGGGGCAGTGAGAGTTTAGCGGAGTGGAAGGTATCGTCATCAGGTATAGTCAGCTACTTGGCCTGCAACACAACCAGGAGGGCTTCAGGAAGGGTCAGCTACAGCGTTTGGTTTTGGCTCATGTCCTTCTGAGTATAAACAGAACAGAACAAGGAAGTGTTAAACATCCTATTTCCCACAAAAATACAGCAGTGTATTTTATTCAGTGTAAAATCTTGGTAACGAGATGGGGGGGTCCAGTGAAACTTTGGAGTTTGTCGTCACCGGCTTTCTAGTGCCCCTCATCACCAAATTGTCTTTTCTCGTCACCTGGTGCCCATTCCTTCATTAGTTCTCGTATATGGGTTCCCTGTGTCTGGCAATGTCTTTGTGTGGTATTGTTGCATGTACAGTCTGTGTAGTTGGTATATTTTGTGAGTTTTATAAGTGTTCGGTTATTTAGTCTCCTTTTAGGAGCTCTTTTGTCTTTTTGCTTGAGTGTGGCATTATTTAGCGCTGTGTCACATTATTTAGTTCATGTTTATGTCAAGTGCTACTGTTGGACATTGAGTTATAGTTCATTGCGGTGAACGCTCAGATTATTAAATCAACTCATCTGTTCCAGTTCTGGAACTTCCTTTTACACATCCACACTAGAAGATTGTTACAATTGCTTTCAGGACTTGTAGTTGTAAGTAATCAAATATCCTTGACCTGATTTCCTGTACAGCCGTGCTTGCTGGCTACAGGAAGTGTCCTTCCCAAAAGGGACAGTGAGGGTGTGGCCCCCTCCTCCTCCTGTCACGTTCTGGTAGAAGACAGGAAGGATGGAGACATGCACAGGAACAGAATAGCTTATTGGAGTGTTTTAATTATGAGAGTTCCAACACAAGACTCGAACAAGCAATAGTACACTTTGTACTAAATAATGCAGTGCGTCACGTAGCACGAGGAGATATACAACCTCACATCCTTGGCCAGACCAGGGGCCTCATGTATAAACGCTGCGTACGCACAAAAGAAGTCGTACGTCGCTCTAATAACCCACCATGATCTGGATTTGGGGTGAAGGGTTTGGGTGTTGTTATTCTGTCTCCCTCTGGTGGGGTATGGTCATTATTTTTTTCAGGCCCGCCGACAGGGGGGACAAACGGGTCTGTTGTCCCGGGCCCAGGGTGGGGGGGGGCTTCAGAACTGAGCCCTGATTAAGTTATGAAATAAGTTTCCAAAATAATATTTCTAAAAAGCCTATTTGCGGAAGAAATATGTAATATGAGTCACATAAAAGCTATTTATTTATTTTGTTCCCAATTGTCCTTGAAATAGTTGATCAGTGGCCAACAGAAATGGTTTGGCCACTGATCAATATGTTGTCATTTGATTTGAAGTTCAGTTAGCTCAAAATGTCCGGTAGGCAAAAGTCCGGTGCTCAGAAAAAAAAGAAAAAGAATGAGAAAAGAAGAAACTAGAGGCCTTGGATATTTCCCGGTGCCCCGTAAAAGAGGGACAGAGTCAGGATACCGGTGAGAGAGAAGAGAGAATCACAGTGATGCGGGAGGGACATGCTGCCCGGTAACAGAGGGACAGAGTCAGGATTACAATACATATGAAGAGTGTATTTGTGAATGCCTGTCACTTGACTTTTGCAGAGAGAGATGTTGGGAGAGGAATAGCAGAGGAGGAACAGTAGAGGGAGAGAAACAGTAGAAGAAGAGCAGAGGAAAGGAGAAGCAGAAAGAAAGAGGAAGGGAAAAGGAGAGATCTGGACGGGGGGGCGAGTCTGTCAGCTGCCCTGATTGTTTTAGTCTCTGTCTTGTTCACCTACACTCCTGTTTCGAGTTGCAATCACCACATCTGCACCAGATCACCTCGTCAAGGGAAGGACATTTAAGATGCCGGCTGATCTTCAGTCTTCGCCGGATTGTTAAGTAACCATGGTATGTTTTTCGCCGTGTCAAGTTTCTGTGGTTTATATTTTCTGTCTACGTTCCTGCTGTCAAGGCAAGATGGTGCATGAATGTTTGTTGGCAAGCTGTCGCCCACCTGTTATTCGTGTTATTCTCTGCCTTGTCTTATTGTTCCTGCAAACGCATGTCGTCTCTGGTCTATTATGCTACGATCGGCAGTCTCTTTTTGAAATACGCATGAATATGGTAAATCACTGCCCTACAATCTTTGAGGATCTTGGCACATCTGCCAAGATTCGTCTCTTCCGCAACCAGCAGTTCGCTGCTTTTCAAAATACCTGCCCGGAGAAGGCGCCGCCGTCGAATGGGTATACGTGGAGGTCTACTAGTAAAGACCTGTAAGCAGCTTGCTGCCATACACGGATCTTTGTCGCCTCCAACCTCCCTGCTTGAAATCGGTTTCTCCCCTGTGCTGTTGTTAGGAAACGTGTAGATTCTCTCTTTCTGAAGGAATCCCTCGAAGGTCCATCAACAAATAGCCAGATTAGAAAAAACAATCATAAGAGTACCATACACTAAGTATCAACGTCTGTGTAAACAAATACAAAGCATACACTTCTCAGAGAATAGGGCTCCAGTGGCTCCCCGTTCCACAGACTGGTGTTTTCCAGGTAGCAGTCTCACGGATCACCTCTCGCCCCCAGTCTTTAAGTAGCACCTGACTTAATATACATTTCTCTGGGAGTGGGTATGAACATAACAAGTTCCCTATTAGGATGTAGTCTTTTTCCGTCTGGCTTATGGCCAATGAGAGTTGAGTGATGACGTCATGTAGGCATGTGGAGCTCATCTCTAGACAGTTACAGAGCTGACTTTCCCTATAGTTCAGTAAATATTGGTTGGCTGGTGCCACTGGTCTGAGTGTGTGTGCCTGAGTGTCCCATGTATTTTAAAACTACGGTTTCTGACAGAACACATTATCAATATTGTGATGTCTATGACAAATATAACAGATTAACCAAACTGTGATGTATGTGACAGATGTACAGATTAACCAAACTGTGATACATATGACAGATAACTCATACAGAGAGATGATATTTTCCCAAACTGTCTCTGGTGCGACCATATCCTCGAAAAAAACGATACGTAAGTCTTTGCAATCCTCGCTGTCTTGAACGTTTGCTGGATTCCTCTCACAATAGTAAAAAAACCTAAGACGGCTCTGCCCGTGGTCACTATATTAATTGGATTGTTAAATGTGCAGTCTCTCTCAAACAAAACATTCATCTACTGGTTGTTTAAGTCTGAACTGGGAACTAATTTAAATGAAAACCCAAAAACCTGCATACACTAGGCCCCCCGTGGAACCGGTTTGACATCCCTGCAGTAGAGGGTAGAATCTTACCAATTAGTGATCTAATTAATAAATCAAGAACAAGGTGAGAGCAAAGACCTGCAGACACTCGGCCCTCCATGGAACCGGTTTGACACCTGTGATCTAAGCCATTAGTTAGTCAATTTTTACAACTGGTCGACTCATTTAATCTAATTCAGTCGGTAATTGGTCCCACACATACATTGGGTCACACACTTAATCTAGTTTTATCATCAGGTTTTCCTGTTTTTCCTGAGCCGGATGATATCTGTTTGTCGGACCATAAACCTGTGATCTTTGATGCACAAATCTCTGGACCATTACCCAAAGCCTGTATACCTGAGCACTCAACCCTTCTACTGCCAGGCAATTTTCTGATGCTTTCACTGTTTCTTCTTCTGTTACCCTTATACAATTGACCGCATCAACCTTGCCTACACATGAGATAGACAAGCTGTTTAATACCATCTCCACAGATATCCTAGACAACAATGCCCCTTTCAGACCCAAGCGTCCCAAATCAAAACCTCATCCCTGGTTAAAACAGCGAGACTCGTGCTCTCAGACAAGAATGTAGGAAAACAGAGAGAAAGTTGAAAAAGGATATAAGAGATCACCTAACAGCCTATCAACATCTTGTTAAAGCATCAAAAGCTAAACATTCCTCAGACCTCATCTTAAGAAATGCACATAGCCCTAAAACCTTGTTTAGCGTAATACATATTGACCTTAACCATAAGGTTGTACATCCTGATACCTCTGTAGCTGCAGAACAATTTTCCAATTTCTTTATAAAAAAGGTCGCCACATTTAGATCACACATCCCTCCTACCGATCTAATGGATTGTGACCTTAGGGATACATCCCATTGCCCTTCCAGCTTTGATGGACATAGTCTCAGGCATGAAGCTTACCTCCTCCCCCATAGATATTATCCCCTCTCGCCTCCTTAAAGAGGACTTAAATATATAATGGGTCCCTATCTACTTTCTTTAATAAATAGCTCTCTCAATAATGGCTTTGTTCCATCAAGGTTTAAACATGTTTTAGTTCAGCCTCTCATAAAGAAAAATAATCTTGACCCTAGCGACTGCAACAATTTCAGACCTATCCTTTATAAATCCGAAGTGCTTCACAGATCCTGCCTCACATTCACTCACTGACGACCACATCTACCATGCAAGGTTGCAAGGACTGCAGGCTCGCCAGGAGCAGCTGGGGTTAGGTGTCTTGCTCATGGACACCTCGACAATTTCCCAGGAGGGGGATCGAACCGGGGATCGAACCACCAACCTTCGGATTGATAGACAACCGACTCAGCCCACTGAGCCACTGCCTGGAGGAAGTTGTCCTCTCCCTTTAAGTCTGATTTTAGAAATCACAATAGCACAGAAACAGCACTTCTTAAAGTGTTAAACGACCTGCTGCTGTTCGGCGACTCCGGAAATTGTGCTCTTCTACTTCTACTTGACCTTAGGGCCGCCTTTGACACTGTCAATTATACCATCTTATTGGATCGCCTGGAGCATAGGGTTGGCATAAAGGCTGTTTATAAACCCTGCGGTGGTTTAAATCCTACTTTAAACACAGAACCTTCTCTGTTGATGTTGCTAATACATCCTCTTCCTCTGTAGAGATTACTCGTGGGGTACCTCAAGGCTCAATTTTGGGGCCTATGTTATTCTCTTTGTATATGCTGCCTCTAGGCTCTATCTTCCACAAACACAACATTTCCGATCACTGCTATGCGGATGACACGCAGCTATACATGCCGCTAAAATCTGGCACTACTAATTCGTTGATGTCCCTGTCCAACTTTCCTCTTGATATTGAGCGCTGGAAAGAAAAAACTTCCTTAAACTTACAACAGAAATAAATATAAACTGAAAAAAATACTTACAGAAAGAAATAATTACAGAAAGAAATGATTGTGGAAATAAATAAATAGGAGAAACGACAGATTAATTTATTTTTTTACATATAATTTTTTACGTATATTTTGATGTAAAATAATTTATTTATTTATACTAAATTTATTTATTTTTAATTCTGGCAGACTTGGTCCTCCATAGATAACAACATCAATATATGAATACATGATACACTTTTCCCAGTGGATAATAAAGACTATTTATCTATATATATTGATATCTATATGATATATAGTCTTTTATTTATATATATGTATTTTCATCCGCTCTGTCAGAGGGAGGCATCGACAATTAAATCAGTTTCATACACAATTTAATTCTGTTCGCCCTATTACTTATGATGATGCATTTCACAACATGAAAATATAATTACAGAACATATTGGAGTTATTTTTTGGAGATATATATTCATTTCAATTGACGATATAACTTTTAATTTGTCTTGTTTAAATTACTGTAATTTCCTGACTATTGAGCGCACCTGAAATTAAGCCGCACCCACTGAATTAAAAAATATATATTATTTTGAACATAAATAAGCCGCACTCGTTTATAAGCCGCAGGTGCCTACCGGTACATTCAAACAAATTAACTTTACACAGGCTTTAACAAAACACCGGTTGTACTGTTCTCCCAATGTGTTTTACAA
The DNA here is from genome assembly GCA_029465975.1 of Dallia pectoralis. Classification (NCBI taxonomy): domain Eukaryota; kingdom Metazoa; phylum Chordata; class Actinopteri; order Esociformes; family Umbridae; genus Dallia; species Dallia pectoralis. The sequence goes on along the minus strand of CM055735.1, from coordinate 3,346,450 downwards.
TGGACTTAATGTATTACTATTAGCAACATGCAAATGTGCAACTATCTGCATAGCTACAATTAGTTTTTAGAAACAATTAGTTTTTTGTACAAACCTAGAAATAGGCATAATGTGACTATAACATAACGAAAATATATAAACAGAGCACTTACATCCATTGCTTTCTGAAGGAAGCGCATAACACGACTTTAAGAAACCCACAAGCAAGCATGTTGTCTTTCTTCCTGTTTCCTCCTTTACACTGAACGTAATACCTAACGTAAATGTAGTACCGTAATACTTAGAATAGAGGAACCAACTCAATTGAGCGTTATCAACAAATGATATTTAACAACGTCACAGAATGTGTTTTAAAATGTTTAAGCCGCAAGGTTCAAACCGTGGGAAAAAGTTGCGGCTTATAGTCCAGAAATTATTTTGTCCATCTGTCGACGATGTCGCCATTTCTAATTTAACCCGTTTCTGTGCGTACGCATGGGTTTGCGTGAAGGACCGCACATTTTACCGGCAAGTTTGCTTTTTATATATCTGAACTATTACATAGAGAGTGGCGTACGTCTTTCTTTGTGGGTACGCAGCATTTATACATGAGGCCCCTAATGTCCTTCCCTCATTAGAAGTTTATATAAGTTCCCTCTGTGTATGGTGTCTTTGTGGGGTATTTTTTGTATGTCATTTGAACTGATGTATATGCAAGGTAGAGAGTTAGTGTCTCCAGAATTTCTCTTCTCGTTTTTTTGTTAATTCGTGTAATTTTGAGTACCCGTTTATTTGTCCATTCTTTTTAGTTTGTTCCTGTGAATGTTGTTGGTGAATTGTTTTCTAAGTAAAACTCTTACCACAAACGCTATCCTCCTGCGCCTGGCTTCCATTTCCTTATACAACTCTCACCCAGTCGTGACAGCCCACCACTCCGCAAGTCGACCCAGCACAGACATCGTTGCCTGCTTCTCCGCCACTGATCAGAGCTTCACACCAGAGCCCTCCACGGGAGTATGACGGACAGGTGGCGAAGTGTCAGTGGTTCCTGCTACAGCTGGATTTATACAACAAGGCCCTCGGTCCTGCACCCAGCAACAGGGAGAGGGTTTCTACTCTCTCATCTCCTGCCTCTTGGGAAAAGCCCTTCGAGTTTGCTACGGCGGTCTGGAAGGAGGGCGGCGGAGTACTCAATAACTACATGGATTTTGTCCTCCTGTTTCGGGTGTTCGATCATCCACACGAGGGCAGAGAGGCAGGACAGGAGGTTCAGGACTCTGGTGGCGGAGGCTGGTTGGGGTGAGCGGGCGCTCACTGACATTTTCCGGTGCCATCTACAAGCGGACGTTCATGTTATCCTTTAACCAACTGGCTGACATGGCTATCCGGTTAGACAACCTGCTGGTAACTCGCAGGCGTCCGGGAAGTAGTTTGTCCGTGCCACCTGTTCTGGTCGATGCGTCTGTTCCTATGGAGCTGGGTGCGCTGGTACCCAGGGAGTCCACCCGGCAGATGGAGTGTTCTTCATGTGGCAGAGGAGGGCACACAGCCTCTCACTGCCGTCAATGTCTGGTTGGGGCAGGGATCAGGAAGCAAGACACTCCTGCTACATCCCGGGTAAGCACACCACATAACCTTAACGAATCCTCTGCGGTGCTAGTTACATTACTGGTTACATTTCCTGATTTCTCCACAGTTTCTCAGTGTAAGGCGCTAGTCGATTCAGGCGCGGCTATGTACTTTATGGATTAGCGTATAGTATGCAAGTTCCTTTGGTAACTTTAGCCTGCCCTCAACCCATCACTGTGTTGGATAGCAGACCGCTAGGGTCGGGTATGGTCAGGGAGACAACCGCACGCATCACTATGATAACACACAGCACTCACACAGAAGATTCACATTATCGACTCACCTAGTTTCCCCGATAGTGTTGGGTTTGCCCTGGCTAGCTTGTCATGACCCGGAGTTCTCTTGGCCGTGGAGGGTTCTAACGAGATGGTGTCTGGGTGTTTCCATCGGCGCGACCTCGGTTGAGAGTCCAGACTATGCCTCCCGCGTGTGTGTATTTTTGCCTTGTTTTTTTCTAAGAAAATGTCTACTAAATTGCCACCTCATCGTCTGGGGGATTGCACGATAGATCTGAGGGATGGCGCGGTGCTGCCATGTAGTCATGTCTATCCCCTGTGACAAGCGGAGACAGAGGCTATGGAGATCTATCGAAATCCTTGCATCAGGGGTCGATCCGCTCCTCCACCTCATCTGCCTCTTCAAGTTTTTTTTTGTGAAGAAGGATGGGGTTTACGTTCGTGCATCGACTACCGGGCATTAAAACAAAATCACAACTCCATATCGGTACCCTCTTCCCCATATATCCTATGTTATTGAGTCAATGCGTGGGGCGCGCTACATCACAAAACTAGACCTCAGGAGCGCATACGACCTGGTGCGAATTCTAGAGGGAGATGAGTGTAAAACAGCATTTAGCACCACAGCACCACTACAGGGCATTATGAGTACCTGGTGGTGATGCCATACGGGTTGATGAAAGTGCTGCCGGTTTTCCAGTCCTTTGTGAATGATGTGTTTTGGGACATGATTGGTCATGGGGTGGTGGTTTACATCGATGACATCCTGGTGTACTCTACCACACGCGCTGAACATCCCTTGTTTGCCGGGTACTGAGCGACTGTTGGCGTATGATCTGTATGCAAAAGCGGAGAAGTGTTTTTTCAGCGGGCCGTCTCCTTCCTCGGGTTCCGTATTACCACCACGGGGGTGTAGATGGAGTGTGACCGCCGTGCGTAATTGGCCTACTCCTACTGCAGTGAAAACGATTTCTGGGGTTTTCCAATTTCTACCGCAGATTTATCCGAGGCTTTGGTGAAACAGCAGCTCCTATTACATCACTGTTAAAGGACGGGCCATCTCAGCTGCACAGTCCTGGTCGTTGTGGACAGGTTTTAAAAAGCCTGCCGCCTTCTGCCACTGCTGCCCTACAGACCGCGGAAGCTCTATTCACCCATGTCTTCCGGCTTTACGGGGTGCCAGAGGATATTGTGTCTGACCGTGGTCCCCAATTTACATCTTGTGTTTAGAGAGCCTTTATGGGACGATTGGGGATCGCGGTCAGCCTCGCCTCTGGGTGTCACCCTGAGTCTAATGGGCAGGTGGAACGGTTTAATCAGGATGTTGGTAGGTTCCTGCGGTCATATTGCCAGGACCGACCGGGGAGTGGTCAGGGATTCTGCAATGGACTGAATATGCCCAGAATTCTCTCGCAACTCCTCCACACATTTAACACCTTTCCAGTGTGTTCTAATTTATCAGCCGGTCCTGGCTCTGTGGCAACAGAGCCAGCCCGACACAGGAGCACCAGCGGTTGACGACTGGTTCCGGTGCGCTGAGGACACCTGGAACGTGGCACACCAGCATCTCCAGCGCGCTGGTCGACGTCAGAAGTCCGCCGCTGACCAGCGCCGTAGTGCTGCCCCTGTGTACACGCCGGGTGATCGGGTCTGGCTCTCGACCCGGAACCTGCCCCTCCGCCGACCCAGTTTAAAGTCTTGTGGAGAGTCAATTAGCTACCTACAACTGCCCCCTGATTATAGGATTAACGCCTCATTATTTTAGTTAATTAGTGTACTTTTGAGTACCCGTTTATTTGTCCATTCAATTTTTGTTTGTTCCTGTAAATGTTTGTTGGTGAATTGTTTTCTAAATAAAGTCTAACCACAAATGCTATCCTCCTGTGCCTGGCTTCCATTTCCTTATGCAAACCTTACCCAGTCGTGACAGAATGTTTGCTTGGCGAGTCACATGGGAGGAGTCTGGGAGAGCCAAATTTGAACTATCCGATGTATTCTGACCGCCATGCTTGACAAGTATGCAAGTAGACTTGATACTACAACTCTGAGGACTTTCCTTCATAAAACAATGGCCATAATCAACAGTAGACCATTCCGTGTTGAACATCTTCACGATCCTGCAAGCCCAGTACCCCTTACTCCTCCATCACATATAAACCATGAATCTGTAATAATTCTACCACCTCTGAGTCAATTCGGTTGGAGAAGAGTGCAGTTCATGGCCAACAAATTTTGGAATATCTTTTTTTTATATCTTTTTAAACACCCACTCGAAATTCACGAGTAGACGACATTGTGATTCTACAAGAGGACAATGCTCAAAGAAACGAATGTAAGCTTGCCAGTGTGATAGAAGTTTGCACTAGTTCAGATGGCACTGTACGAAAGGTTAAGCTACAGGTCAGTGACTCTACGGAGCATGACTGAAATACTTTCATGCTATTTGTTCTAAGAAAATCCCACATTGCAAATCAGTGATTTAGTGGGAGTGTTAAGTGCTGTTCCGGAGACTTTAGATTAATTTCATTTATATCATTTAATTTATGATTGAGTACATAATTTAATATATGTATTCATTAGAAGTACAATGTAAAATGTTTTGTTTTGATGTAATGTTAATGTGAATTGATTAATGTTTATTTAAAGTAAGAGAAGAGAATGCGTCACTAGCGGAAATGACAAGTTATTCAGTGGCCGATCGTCCAGTAATGAGCAGACGCCCAACAAGGCTCTAATGGTTGTGTCACGAGTGGTGAGTTAGGGTACTGCACTGTCTGGTTTCGGGTGCACCACTTCCTGGTTTTGTTGGTTACAGCTGTTGGGGATTGGTAATCACTGGGCTATAAAGGGATTGATAGGAAGTCACTCGTTGCTGTTCATTATTTCTATGTCACACAGTTATGTTGGTAGGTGAGTGTTTGTCTATGTGGATTTGTCGCTGTGTTAGTTTTGTAGTCGTCGCTTTGTGTAAGCGCACTTTTGTTGTCACACAGTGTATAGTTAGTTCCACCGTTTGTTGTCGTGTTTGTGTTGTTTTAATAAATGGCACGAAATGGACGTTCAACCTCTGCAATTGGCTTCAACCTGCACTACACCACCCTGGTTCGTGACAGGTTGAATTTAAATTTTAATTACACAGAGCTTATTTGCTTTGATGGGACTGTGGGATATCTGGTTCCATCCTGCTTGCTAGCTACAGAAAAAGTCCTAACCAAAAAGTGTCAAAAGAAGTTGGATTAGGAAAATATACATTTTTACAAAATACTAGGGAGGCCAATATTAATTTCCGCCCCCGACCTAGACCTTGTTTGGAAAACACAGAGTTGTGTTAATTCTAAAAACTGATTAAACTGTGTAGAAAGTAGCTACACAATTTAAAACACCAACCAAATATTTTCCAATGACAAACCTTTTGAAACCTTTGCTGCGTGCAGTAATTAACATAGTTAATCCATCTTTGCATGTTGGCTGGATAGAGTGATAGATACAAATAGAGAAGGACGAATAGGATGCAGCCCAGTAAGACAAAGATAAGGTTAGCAGACTGGATGCAATAGACTTTTAATACGAGTATGTTTATTGATAAGTTACAATGTACTAAACCAAGGATGATAATAATAAATACAAAATAATATAAAATATAATTATATATATATATTAATAATATAGTATAGACTATGGTTATAGAATTCCATATATATTATTTGTTTTCAAATCATATAGCACAGTGCAATATTTTCAGATCTAATTCTGGAACATTTTAATCTTCACAGATAATATCCTGGATCCATGGAATTGAGTCAGAGGATTATTTTTGTCTCGGGTGAGAACTAACTTATTTAAAATAATTTTATATTTAGAACGCAAATCAAATTCTATTTCAATGTCAAATAATTGGAGAACTGACATTTACTTTGACTGGAATTAAAATGGACGTTAACTGAAACCAAAATAAATAAATATGACTGAATGACTAGGTATGGAAAACTATCTGATGAAGATGCGATTACTCAATAATGCAGCTAATCATCATTTAATCAATGTTGCATTATAGGGATTTTTCTACTCTTTCTGAGGGTCACCATGCCGACAGGTAATGCATTCATAGTAACAAATAAATAAAACAGAATGTTTACCATCCAGAAATTATCTCATAAGATTGATGACACTTAGTAGCCTAATCAATCAATGCTTCTTTTCCTCTGTCAGATAATTTCATGCAGAATTAAGTGGCCACTAAATCTTTAGTTTTAATAAATCCTTTAAAATGTATGCAATGAAAACCCCACAAGATTATCAACATTTTGTCATTTTTCTGTTATAACATCTAAGGAACTCTAGAAAATGTGGCATTGCAAGGAATAGCCACTGAGTCGTATGTAGCATACTCTGGCGTAGCTCATAATGCCATTGATGGGAACAGAAATCCTGTATATTCTGGAGGATCTTGCACCTACACGGATTTAGGCACCAACCCTTGGTGGAAAGTGGACCTTCTGAATGAATACAGTGTGACAGTGGTTACCATCACCAACAGAGCAGATCACTATCCCAAATGGATTAATGGTGCTGAGATTCGCATTGGTAACTCACTGAAGAACAATGGCATCAACAATCCCAGGTAAGTAGTGAAGTGGGGAAATCTATGCCATATTGTTTTGTCTTTAATATGCAATATGTTTGTTTTTAATTGGCATTGATTTGTCCTCAGATGTGCTGTTATTTCCTATATCCCAGCAAAACAAACCTACACATTCCAGTGTAATGGGATGAAGGGTCGCTATGTTGTTGTTGTCATCCCTGGAGTGAATAAAGTACTCAGTCTGTGTGAAGTGGAAGTATACGGTACTGTTAAACCTTAAGCAGTTCACTTGCATATTTCAGTTGATAGAGAATGGAGCTTGTGACAACAAGGACTTAGCTCTAATTTCCAACAGGGATGTCTTTGTTTAAGAGCTAAACTGAGCTAACCCCAAAATGACCTGCTTAAATTTGTCCAATATAAGCTTTTGATATTATTGCTGTTTGGACATATTAATACCATAGTTACACATGTGGACTATCCTCTGCAACCTTTCACTTGCAAAGCATATTGCTACAATATGCACTAATGCTATTATTCACAATACTAATTGTTATATAACAATATTGTTCATCTCTCAATCTTCCAGGCTGTCTAGTTCAAACACAGCAGGTGGTGAGAGTATGGCTAACCCCTAAAGATCAGAACATGAACATGAGTGACCCTAGTGTGCAGGAGGCCATTTTGCAGCAGGTAAGGTCAAGTAATAAGTCTCTTCCTCTTTAAGAAAGGAAAGTATCTTCAGCAGAAGTGGCCAAGGGTCAATATACAACTTTACCCGTGGTTAATTCTAGACAGTGGTTTCACATTACCCTTTCAGTATATAGCCCTGGTTCTTACTCCCTTCTGTGTGAGGTATTAGTTGTAGGTCGACGTACTGAGCTTGTTTGCATTTTCAGAGTTTGACTGATTACCTGGTGTTGAAGTTTGCCTGTGTGTTATTTTGCTTTTTGTTTTGCCCATCCCTTGGGTACTCTGCTTTGTTTGACAGATTACTTGTGTATTGACCACTGCCTGTTTACCTGACTCTGTCTTCATTAAATCCACACTTGTGAGCTCTGCAAGTGGGATCTTATTCCTGCCTTGTCGTATTCTTACCATGAGATTATACTTTTTAAACAGAAATTGTATATAATTAACCTCAAACTGCTGATGGTATTTAGAAATAATATAGCCAATGCGTAGACAGATGTTTGGCACCAGACAATTTTCAAAAAATTATCTAGACGAGCCTTGCAAACGTTTTCAACTCCCTGAAGAAATCTTCAAGTATTCACAGGGCTTTACTTTTTACACGTTTTTGTGATGTTGCAGTTATTGCAACAATTATGAAACTTTCAAAATTCTACACACAATACCCCATTAGTATTTACATCCTTTGCAATGATACTCAAAATTGAGCTGTATACGGTTGTATACTGTTTCCGCTGATCATCCTTGAGATGTTTCTAAAACTTGATTGGAGTCTACCTGTGGTAAATTCAGTTGATAGGACAAGATTTGGAAAAGCATGAACCCGTCCGTTCAATATGATTTGGAAATGGCCAGCCTTTGCTCATGTAAAAGGCAAATGGCAGCCCGCCTGGAGTTTGCCTAACAGCACCTGAAAGACTCTCAGACCATGAGAAACTAAGATTGAACTCTTTGACCCGAATACCAAAAAATGTAAATGTAAATACCAAGCGTCATGTCTGTTGGAAACCAGGCACTGCTCATCACATGGGCAATACCATCCATACAGTGAAAGATGGTAGTGGCAGCATCATGCTGTGGGAATGTTTTTCAGCGGCAGGAACTGGGGGACAAGTCAGGATCAAGGAAAATATGAATGCAGAAATGTACAGAGACATCCTTTATGAAAACATACTCAGTCTGAGGCGAAGGTTCATCTTCCAACAGGACAACGACCCTGAGCACACAGCAAAGATAACAAAGCAGTGGCTTCGGGACAACACTGGGAATGTCCTTGAGTGGCCCAGCCAGAGCCCAGACTTGAACGCGATTAACCTGATCTTGACAGCCCTCCCGTCTGCGGGATCATTGCAGTACCCTATACAACCACTAGGGATACTTGCAGTACCCTATACAGCAGGGATGTCAAACCGGTTCCACGGGGGGCCTAGTGTATGCAGGTTTTTGGGTTTTCATTTAAATTAGTTCCCAGTTCAGACCTAAACAACCAGTAGAGGGTAGAACCTTACCAATTAGTGACCTAATTAATCAATCAAGAACAAGGTGAGAGCAAAGACCTGTAGACACTCGGCCCTCCTTGGAACCGGTTTGACACCTGTGCTATACAGTATACAACCATTACAACCACTACAGAAAGATTATGAATTCAAAAACTGCCGTTTAATAATATACTACATGCTTAAATTGTGCATAAAGGTTAGAATCTCCCCTTTATAAAAATGTTTTCACTTTTAAAATCGCTAAAACACAGACCGTTTTTTAGCAATTGAAAGAACTGCTAAACACAGGAAGACTGAAAAACAGGAAGTGCACCCCACTGAACTCCCCGTATGGATAGAAATCTCCACACTTGTGACACACTGTGATTACTTTCTGAAAACACTGCATTTACAGGGGTTCAAATACTTTTGCAAGACACATCTCTGACTTGCTGTTAAAATTGTTATTCATAATGTTTTTCGCTTGTCATTCAAAGGCTCACTTGGCAGTTCTCTCAGGCACCCGTATCTGTAAAGTGTTAGACAATACTGGTCTTAGACTTTCAAGTTGTCAGTAAACAAAATGCTATTTTTTCTCCTCAGATAAACAACAAGCTAATAGAGAATGGGATGTCTGATGGTGCCATTATGAGATGGAAAAAACAAACCGATGGAAAGACCTTCCACAAGTCAGAAAAAGATCCGATGAAATGTCAAGAAACTCAATTAGCCTGAAGGAGATTATTTCAAGAAACCTTTGGGGACTTTTAGAACAAACATACCTTTAACACTGACTATCTTAAATTATTGATCCCATAACACTGACTTAATGAACCAACCAGATTAACCGAACCATCACAGTCAGTCATAAACCACATTGTTTTACCCAGATTTGTTTTACCCAAATATACCACTTCATGTTTTATTTCTACTCTCTAACTATAGTTGTAGTAATAATGAATGGTATTGTATGCCAACAAACACTAGTCCCCCCAGTTTTAACTGTATTTTTTGTCTGTTCTGGTTGTCAGTTTGTCTTGCTGCCTGCCCACAACATGTCTTTTTCTTTGGATACCAATAAACCTTGCCTGGTTTGTACACGTGCCTCTTGAGTCTGCACTTCTCACCATAGCTATTACAACTACAACCAGACACCTCGTTTATCTACTATGCTCTCAGTATGAACCCCTCAGGCCCCCCAGGTCATCTGGGGTCTTGTCTGCTAACCATTCTCTTAGTAAGGACAAGAGGTAACATTTAGTCAGAGGAACCAACTGACAGAAAATACTGGGTTTGGTCCTACATTGTAAAGAAAAAAATCAAATGACACTCTAAGTCCTGGAGTTTTCATTAATTAAATACACGAAGAGGAACTTTTAAATAACTTTTTAAATGTATCACATATGTCACTCAAGAATAGACTTGATGTAAAAAAAAACTTGGAAATGTATTTGCCTGCCCCTGACTACGGATCTGCCTACTCCTGTGTATGAACTATTGCCTGCCCCTGACTACGGATCTGCCTACTCCTGTGTATGAACTATTGCCTGCCCCTGACTACGGATCTGCCTACTCCTGTGTATGAACTATTGCCTGCCCCTGACTACGGATCTGCCTACTCCTGTGTATGAACTATTGCCTGCCCCTGACTACGGATCTGCCTACTCCTGTGTATGAACTATTGCCTGCCCCTGACTACAGATCTGCCTACTCCTGTGTATGAACTATTGCCTGCCCCCGACTACGGATCTGCCTACTCCTGTGTATGAACTATTGCCTGCCCCTGACTACAGATCTGCCTAGTCCTGTGTATGAACTATTGCCTGCCCCTGACTACAGATCTGCCTACTCCTGTGTATGAACTATTGCCTGCCCCCGACTACGGATCTGCCTACTCCTGTGTATGAACTATTGCCTGCCCCTGACTACAGATCTGCCTACTCCTGTGTATGAACTATTGCCTGCCCCCGATTACGGATCTGCCTACTCCTGTGTATGAACTATTGCCTGCCCCTGACTACAGATCTGCCTACTCCTGTGTATGAACTATTGCCTGCCCCCGATTACGGATCTGCCTACTCCTGTGTATGTACTATTGCCTGCCTCTGACTACGGATCTGCCTACTCCTTTAATAAATCATTGATCGTTCATTACCTGGTCTCCGCCTCTGTGTCTGCGCTTGGGCCCATTACTCTGGTCATTATATACAGCTCACAGGGCTTAAAGTATTCCGGCACCGTGCCGCATCTCCGGCGTGCGGCAGTGAGGAAAATAAAAATGTTCGCTGTTTAAATTTTCATGTCAATTGATTTTACTTACCAATCATATTAGAGCAACGCAGCTCGAATTAACGATACAAGCCTATCAGAAGCAGATCAGGGCGGGTCCTGGCAACCCAGTGTGATTGATAATCATATGTCACGTTAGCTTTGTAGTTAAAAACATGGAGCGCAAGTTTATTAAGTCTGGAGATGATGTTCTGCCCGTTGATAGAGGACTCAAAAATTAATGGCGATGTGCATGGATCGAAGAACTAGGTAGAGACGGCAAGCCTTTTAGCAGTCGGTGCCAAAAACTTAAAGAGCCCGGTGCTTGTTTTTGCACGTTTTGCTCAAAGAAGTTGCTGTATGCTAGCAGCGGGAAAAAAGTGCTCGCTCGCCATGAGTTAGACCCCGGTCATAGTGCTGCCCGTGCTCTCAAACACACATCGACGTTGCCGGGAGCAACTGTTACAGTGAACACAGCGTTGTCAATGACTGACCGTGTTTGCGATCTAAAAATACTTGGCCCAAAGTGTTGCGCAATTAACGCAACACTTTATAAGTTTCGGTTTAGAAACACCCGGTCATTATTGATGTTACTAGTGAGGCTACAGAACAGAAACACCCGGTCATTATTGACGTTACTAGTGAGGCTACAGGACAGAAACACCCGGTCATTATTGATGTTACTAGTGAGTCTACAGGACAGAAACACCCGGTTATTATTGACGTTATCAGTGAGGCTATAGGACAGAAACACATGGTCATTATTGATGTTACTAGTGAAGCTACAGGACAGAAACACCCGGTCATTATTGGCGTTAGGCTACAGGACAGAAACACCCGGTCATTATTGACGTTACTAGTGAGTCTACAGGACAGAAACACCGGGTCATTATTGACGTTACTAGTGAAGCTACAGGACAGAAACACCCGGTCATTATTGATGTTACTAGTGAGGCTACAGGACAGAAACACCCGGTCATTATGGATGTTACTAGTGAGGCTACAGGACAGAAACACCCGGTCATTATTGACGTTACTAGTGAGGCTACAGGACAGAAACACCCGGTCATTATTGACGTTACTAGTGAAGCTACAGGACAGAAACACCCGGTCATTATTGATGTTACTAGTGAGGCTACAGGACAGAAACACCCGGTCATTATGGATGTTACTAGTGAGGCTACAGGACAGAAACACCCGGTCATTATTGACGTTACTAGTGAGGCTACAGGACAGAAACACCAATCCGCCTCCCCAATCCGCTTTACTGCAGTACAGTGCGTCTAATAGTGACGGGCTATTGACCAAACAAGTAACCGAGGAGTTAACTGATGGTTTAGTTAAATAGATAGAAACTGCCGCACAATAAACACAGTAGAAGACGAGGGACTGAAATAAATCATTCAAATTGCATCGGGATACCCATCATACAATCTACTTTCTAAAACGATTGTTTTGAAAATACACAATCTGTATGACAGAGAGGAGGATGGACCTGCTGGAAAAAGCAGAGGATGTCACTCTCACTGGAGACCCTAACTAACTAGACATCAGCAAACTTCATTCTGTTTGTCATTCATATTACAAAGGCTGTTATAGAATTCTTTAAAATTAATCTGGCAACTTTACATATAATGCAATTATTTTGGCCTATATACATTGTGAAATAATCTATCTTTGACATTGGTGGTTTCACCTCGCACTTTCAGGTGCTCATTTTGTTTTTGAAAAAAATGGGTTTCATTTGGACTATTCCCTGAAGTTCTAAGCTGATCCAGAAGGTTATCAAAATGTATTTAAATTGATTTAAACTGAATTAAATTGATTTAGTTCAGTGTTTTACATGATGACAACAAGCCTCCTCTGGACCAGCTCCTCCCCCTTCTGATTCAATTGTTTTAAAAAGGACTACAAAAAATAAGTGATAATGGCTTTGATTTCAATTATAATCTTCAGTTTACCAGTTCAGTTCTTTAGCACCTTTAGCACTTGTTATTCAAGCACTTTAACTATGGAGGACCAAGTCTGCCAGAATTTAAAATAAATGAATAAATAAATAAATGCACCATTACAAGTATTTTACATCAAAATGTCCGTAAAAAATACAATTATAGAATTAAAAATGTATTAATCTGTCGTTTTCTCCTATTTATTTATTTCCACAATCATTTATTTCTGTAATTATTTATTTCTGTAAGTATTTATTTCCGTTTATATTTATTTTTGTTAAAATGTATTTCTGTTCATATTTATTTTCACAAACATTTATTTCTGTAAGTATTTATTTCCGTTTATATTTATTTCCATTGACATTTATTTCTGTATTTCCTCAACCTTAGGCAAATGAGGAGGGTGTCAACCATAGTACGTCACAGTGGTATCAGTAATCCTATTGGTTAACCGGTGTAACCAAGATCAACTTTATAAGTCTAGACTGCTATAACTACGGAAGTAATGCACAGGCTATGGCATTTACATTTCTTAAAATCGAATAAATGAAAATCCATCAAACTGTATGTCCTATTTTCATGTAGTGATAAAACATTTTAGATCACAAGCAACGTGCACAATCAAATGATTTGCGCATGATTGGCCGATAAACTAATCTATTTATATGTATCTCTCGGTCCACAGTCGGCTCACAGCTTCAGTTGTTTGTGTCCTGAGCAGGACACGCAAACTAAACCGGTTACATTGCGCAGACCAAAACGGGTCCATAGATCGAACCAAAACCAATCCAGTTTCATATAGATCAGACCAAAAAGGGTCCAGTTTCATATAGAACGGACCAAAACCAGCCCAGTTTCGTATAGAACGGACCAAAACGGGTCCAGTTTCATATAGATTGACCAAAACCACGTATTCAGGAAAAGTCATGGAAGGACGAGGCTGTAGCTTTTCAGCATTACATTTTTATTTTAATTACTAGTAACTGCAACGCCCGCGGTCGCGGGCTGTTGGCGCTCCTAGTTTAATCGCAGTTGGTATCAACTTTCGAAGTGCATTGCCGCCCCCTGCTGTCCTGAACGTTAACATCTGTTTCTCCCTCTCTGCGCTTGATTGCTTTGGTTGAACAATTAAGTCCCGCCCCCTCATTTGCTTATGGTTGTGGAAATACAGAAATAAATATATACGGAAATAAATATAAACGGAAATAAATATGAACGGAAATAAATGTAAACGGAAATAAATACTTACAGAAATAAATAATTACAGAAATAAAAACAGAAATAAATATAAACGGAAATAAATATGAACGGAAATACATTTTAACAGAAATAAATATAAACTGAAATATATACTTAAAGAAATAAATAATTACAGAAATAAATTATTCTGGAAATAAATAAATAGGAGGAAACGACAGATTCATTTAATTTTCTTACGTTTATTTTGATGTAAAATACTTGTACTGATGCTTCTTATTTATTTATTCATTTATATTTAATTCTGGCAGACTTGGTCCTCCATATTTAACAACTGTACCCGTAATACTTGAAAATAAAGGGTTCAATTTAAAATAAGCCCGTCTGTGCAGTTTCTTTTCACCCCCAAAAAAAGTTCAGGCTCAGGATTTTTTTCACTTTAACCCCTGAGCTCATCAAGGGCCAACATGAAAAGAGGCATCAAGATGGCCAAACACACCCACAAACTGAGGATCGAGGAGCATTTCCACAACAAATCTGACCCTCGGCAGTGCCTTCAAGCCATCACTGACTACCGACCCAAGCTCCCTACCAACTTAGCCACTGATTTCTCCATAACCAACCATTAAATTGGAGCTTGGCTGGTCTTGCACAGGGCTGTTTGCTTAGCCTACTCTTGTACACCTTCTTCACCCACAACTGCGTACCACTACACAGCTCTAATATCATCGTCAAGTTTTCAGATGATACCACAGTAGTTGGTCTGATCAGGGACAGATAACAAGCTGGCCATCAATGCAGAGAAAACCAAATAACTGATTGTGGAATCCAGGAAGACAAATTGTGGTATTCAGGCCCCAGTTATCATAGATAAGACCACAGTGGAACAAATTCCTGGGTGTCCACATCTCCAACGACCTATCCTGGTCCCTCAACACCACATCCCTGGTCTAAAAGGCACAATAGCGCCTGTACTTTTTTAAGATGCTCAAGAAGCCCCACCTAACTACTAACATCCTGGTAAACTTTTACCACTGCCCTAGTCTGGTAAGTCTAGTAAGTCCCTGCAGTGTGTGGTGAAAAACGGCCACCATCATTAGTGCCCAGCTCCCCTCAAACAAAGACATCGGGCACAATAGTTGTTTGCGAAGAGGGCCTGGCATTATCGACCCCTCACACCCAAGCCATAAACTTTGTCCCCCTGCCATCAGGCAAGCATTACAGATCTCAACTTATTTGCACCAGCAGGCTCAGGAGTTTCTTCCCTACTGCTGTTAACATACTGAACCCTGAAACCCTTCAGTAACCTTGCACTCTCACTGCTACTTATTTATCTTATCTGCAATGTTCTGTTTTACCCCCATTGCTACCTCTTGCCTACACGCTGCTAACGTATTAACTTTGGAGCAGTTGGTAGAGTGCATGCTTTGTGTGTATGACGTCCTGGGTTCATATCCCAGCTGCTCCCCTGGTCGCCGATGCAAATGAGAAATTGTTCTCATTTGGCCTACCTGGTTAAATAAAGTTTATTAAAAAAATAAAAACTTGATCTTCCATTTGCACAATACATCCGGTGGTGCTACCTTTTGCCCTCCACATTGCTAGCCTATTTATTATATTTGACTTTTGAACAATGCTTTTTGTTTGTACTATACGTTTACCACATGCACTGATGATCTCCGCAGGTGTGCCCTCTGCACATTTGCAATTTGCTACATTGTTGATCTGAATACGTGCACATTTATTTATCCCTGTCAATTGCACTTCCTTACACTGTACTCTATCTTTTTGTACTGCTCTTTTGCACAGCTGGTTGGATGCAAACTGCATTTCGTTGTACTGTCCTATGACAAAAAGTTGAATCTGATCTAATATAAAAGATTGGCAACAGTCAAAATTAGTGTTTCCTAAATCCTTCAATTTGTTAGCTCTGCTTAGTACTCTTCAAGCAGTAGCAGCCACCCCTGACACTGGGACAGGTGACTTCTGTAGCCAGACCGTAACGTCAGTGTTTAAAACCATCCTTGGTGTGACCGCATTCACCACAAAACCAGACTGGGTTCTTTGTTTGTGTCAAATGCAAATAAAATATTTGTTTGCGTGTGTGTAGGCACATAAATGTGACTGCTTAATTTGACTGTTTATCCAATCTGACTGACCAACAGATTTACCTCCTCAGAATCTGCATCACAGACATACAGTCTGAATCTTTTCTCTCCACACAACTCCGTCCTAAAGTTACTTCTGCAGCAGACACGTAGAACGAAGACAATTTTGGCAAAAATCTAAGCAAAATGATGCTAACATTAAAATGTAGCTTAAAGTGGGTTCTGCTAACCTGGTTTTTAACACATTTTTCCTGTGTTAGCATGATTCATATGTATATATTGTCTTGTTTTATTTCAAATATTTCAGTAAATGCTGCTGAGCTCAGCTGGTACTGGATAGCAAAACACCTTATGAACAACTACTACAATCAACTCCCGCTTGGCATGTTGTTTCTCTTGTGTTCTGCAGGAATGAGTTGGGTGGAGCCGGGATGTCCATCAGGCAGATCTTCCGCACCTGCTGAAGACCTGTTCTTTGTCCCTCACTAACCGGTCGTCTGCACCACTACGTTTTGTAGTTTAATATTGATTTGTTAAACAATTCAACAGGGCCCCATTTAACATTTGTTTGCTATCTGGTCCTTCCGATATGGACTAAATGGTGAAATATCATTCTACTAAGAGATCAGAAAATATTTCTGCCCTCATTTGAATCTGGCATTAATTTTCAGAATGAACAAGTGACTGCAGCATGATATTAAAAGTGTGTATGTGTCACGAGCCGATATGAGGATAGGAAAGAGAAATCCAAGCGAGAGAAAACTGCGCTCTAATAGGTACATTTAATGATTGCAATGAATGCACTGCATAAATGTAAAAATAATAAGTCCCTTTAGTAGAAACTGATCGTATTTGAATAATCGACAAACACGGGACACGTAACATGTAACAATACCACATACAGACATGACCAAAAACAGGGAACTTAAATACGCCCCTAACAAGGGATAATGGGCACCAGGTGTGTGTGAATGACGAGAGAGACAATGTGATGAGGAGGGGACGGTGGCACTAGTAAGCCGATAACGACGAGCACAGAAGCCTGCCCGTTGATGGCTGAAGCATGGCTTTGGGATGGGCTGTCACCGGATGCGACCCGGAGGACGTGGAGCTGGTCGGTCAGGGCGCCGACAATGAAACATCTCCAACAGTGTTGGGTCAAGCTCGCTACCTTGGGACAGAGGGAGGTCAGTCAGAAAGTCAACAGACAAATGTGACCCTGTTCGATGTGGAACGGGCAAAGGATGTAGCTTACCCACCGGAAGATGTCTAGGCACCTTACTCTGAGCGCACCGAACACGACGAGACATACCCCCTTACATCCTTGGCCAGGCTAGGCCACCAATATTTATTGGTAAGACAGCGCACTGTCCGACCAATGCCTTTATGACCAGACGACACCGAGGTGTGGGCCCACCAGATGAGTCGATCACGAACATCCAGCCGCACGTAGACACGCCCCACCAGATGAGTCGATCACGAACATCCAGTGGCACGTAGACACGCCCCTCGGGACACTGCTGGGAAGATGGTTCTGTGCGCAATCTTGATGTTCGCGTCCACCTCCCATACCACCAATGCCACTATACAGGAGGGAGGAATAATGAGAGAGTTATCCACCTGTCTCTCCTGTGTGTCATACAACCGAGACGGCGCGTTCTGCCTTGACGTTCTTCGTACCCGGAATGCACGATAACGTAAAATCTAACCGGGTAAAGAACAACGTCCACCTAGCCTGACAAGGTTACGGTGCTCAGTCCAGATTACAAACAGGTGTCTCGCTCCCTCAAGCCAATGTCTCCACACGGACAGGGCTTTTACGACCACCAGCAGCTCCCTATCGCCTACGTCATAGTTTTGCTCCGCTGCACTGAGTTTCCGCAAGTAGAACGCACAGGGACGAATTGTAGAGGGTGTGCCAGAGCGTTGGGACAGCACTGCACCTATCCCAACCTTCGACGCATCCACCGCCATTATAAACGACAGCAATGGATCAGGGTGAGCTAAGACCTGCACTGATGTAAATAGTGTTTTTAATGCACTAAACGTGCCCTCCGCCTCCTTCGACCAGCGAATACGAGACGGCCCACCCTTCATCAGAGATGTAATGGGAGCCGCTGTCTTACCAAAGCCCCAAATAAGTCTACGGTAATAATTGGCAAACCCAATAAACCGCTGCACAGCCTTTACCATGGTAGGAATGGGCCAATTACGCACGGCTGCCACTCGATCTCCATTCTCACCCACCCTGTAGTAATGTGGAACCGGTGAAAGGAGACTGCTCGCTGAAAGAATAGACACTTCCCCGCCTTGACATACAGATCAACAGTCGCTCCAGTACTCTGCGAACAAGGGAAACATGGTCAGTACGTGGAATATAATATACAAGGATGTTATCTATGTACCCCACCACACCATGGGCTATCCTGTGCCAAGGACTCTACCTCTCCATTGTCTCCGTCTCTGCCTGAGACAGGGCCAACCTGTAGATCTATCGCTCAATCCCCTGATCGATAGGATGGTAATTTCGTGGCCAATTTCTGAGGCCACGAAAGCTGCGGGTTATGGAGTGACAACCAGGGCATTCCCAACACCACAGGGAAATTGGGTAACTCACTAATGTGTAGCGTGATTTGTTCAGTGTGGTTGTGATTAGTAATCATAGTGATCGGAACCGTGACCATACCAGACCCCAAAGGACGATTGTCTAAGCCAGGGGTGGGCAAACTAAGGCCCGCGGGCCGAATCCGGCCCTTGAGGCAATTCCATTAAGGCCACGGAAGGTTTTAAAACAGTTTTGAGAGGAATTACAAAATAACTATGCAGTCCAATTATAATGTATCAATCTGAATTAAAGTTATTTAGATATAACACACCTCCAGTATATATGTTATGTGTATACATTTTAATTATTGCCCTTTTTTGGCCCACAAATCGTTTAGATTGAACAATTTACATAACAAATGTGGCCCTTCATATAATTTCAACGTGCTGATGTGGCCCCTGAGCTGAAATATTTGCCCTCCCCTGGTCTAAGCAGAGGAAAACCACCGGAATAGTGACGTGTGCGTCAGAGGGTGCGCTCACCTGTGCTGTGCCTGAACTCTAATGCAAACTCATATACGCTTCTCGTCCCCTGCCTTAACAGGAAGAGACGCTCACCTGTCTTCCAGCCCTCGAGTGGTGTATCAAAGATCGGAATGTATGAACGAACGTCTCATAATCCTCAAGGATCGAAAACTTCTCCTCCCAGAGAGCATCCGCCCACTCCAGGGCTTTGCCGGAGAAGCAAGAGACGAGAGCGGACACCTTTTCTTGGTTTGGAGGGCATAGGGTCCAGGCAGCTGAAGTGTAGCCACAGCTGTAATAGAAATCCCCGGCAGTGGGCTGTTGTCCCGTCGTACTCCCTGGGTAAGGGGAGTTTGACCACCTGTGGTGGAGACTCGGGTAGCAGTACTGCTGCTGCGGCCACAGGCGGCACCTGATTCATCGCCTCCCCAAGGGAAGCAAGCATATCCTCATGTCTTTTTAGGGTGTCCTCTTTTTAGGGTGTCCCTCTGGATTCATACTCTTTTTTTTGTTGTGGTGTTTTCTCACATGCCGTTATGTGGAGAGGAAGGGGGAATCCAGATGAGAGAGAACAGCGCTCGAATTCATGCGTAATGGATAATCAAACGGCAGTGCAACACGTGACCTGCGTAATTGAGAAAATAATAGAGCGATGCAGCGCTAAATGATCAGTCCCTTTAGGGGAAAACGGACAGTATTTGAAATCACCAATATACACGGCACAGGTAACATGTTACACCACCACACAAAGACATGACCAAACACAGGGAACTTATATACGATACTAACGAGGGATAATAGGCACCAGGTGTGTGGGAATGACGAGACAATGTGATGAGAAAAGGGGCGGCGGCACTACACTGAAAAAATTGTTATGTTGAATTTACTTAATTCTTTTATGGTAAGTGATTGCACAATTTTTTAAAATCTAAATCCAGATATATTTTTTAAGTTAAATGTACTCAGTGGTAACAATTTCTTACATTGCTATTTTATAACCAAATGTACTTTCAACCATTTTCATAAAAAACTATTTACCATTCATAACAAAAAAGTTTAGCTGTGAATAGCTGAATAGCTGTGAGACAGCAAACACTGAGGACCCGATGTGAGATTAAAATAAACTGCAAACACTTACATTGAGTCAATATAATACATTTGCCACAAAACAAGCACCTATTTTACCACTCACTTTGTTCTTAACTTTGCAACATCTTCTAGAGCTGTATTTCACATTATATTAAATGTGCTTTATTACCCCAAAACACACAATAACAATGCAGCTTAGCAGGGTTCAAAGAACGGCTGAAGAAGTCCTACAGCAAAGATTTTGTTCTTTAGTCCAAGGACTGGGGAAAGCCTTTCACCATCCATTTGTAACAGCACTTTCTGAATTAATTCAAAACTGTATTTCAGCTCTTTGGGGTACGTCCTGTTCAACACATAGATGACTCCCATCATCATTGCACATGCTTGGGCTACATGGGCTACATTGGCTACATAATGTTGTCCAGAACAATTACTCCTTGAACATAAATGCCAATGTCATCATGAGCTCCAATTTCCCCATCCTCCTTGTTGATGATATATATGCCCATGGTGGATTTCTGCATGTCTCTCTGAATGTCATCTCCTTCAATGTCCTGTATAGAAAATAGGGAGGGAAAAGAAAACATATTTTTGTAATAGATTTTAAAGATATAACATTCTAAATGTCTTTATATTTACAAAATATTTATTTATGCCTGTCAGTAAAAATATTGCAAAAATTGACCAAATAACATATTTTAGTTTTTATTGTTTTATGGAAAATATTAAATATTCCGAATATTTAAATCACATTTTATTCTAATAACTGGTGGGTTAGTGACATTAGGATCTTAAAATATTTTGTATAATACAAGACAGTACATGTGACTAACAAATGTAATTACAATGACTTGCTTTATACTCCTGAATGAGATGTCCAACATCCTCGCCAAGGTAGATGCAAAGTGCCTTTAGGAGAGCTGCCCTTTTAAGATTGACGTCACTCTTTGGCTGTTTTGAAGGATAACATTGATACAAAATCTTGAAATTGTAGAATATTACCAACATGTGGTAACCTCAAAAAACATATACACAATGACTTTATTATACAAAATGTAAAGCGACTGCCCCATTTTGCTAATGAAGGTTAGTGAATTGTGACCGAATGAAAAGAGTATGATTTAATAACACATTTAAATCTATTAAATAAACCAGAATAAAACATGTAACATTTATAAGGGGTCAGAATCAGTTTTTTCAGTGAATTCGAATTTCTATTCACTGTGTTGTAAAACCAGTGGTCCCGGAGTTTTTACTGAAGTGTTTATTATAATATTACTTTACAACTCATTATACTAGAAAGGTTTACACAATTATGTTTTTTGTTTGACAAACGTTTTACTTATCTATTGGACAGCCAGGTTAATATTCAGAAGGCCTATTTAAAAAAATAAGGCAACTGAAGTAAACATGTAGTGAGATCTGGTGTTCCTTTTTTATTAGAGGCTAATCGAGCAGACAACTTGTCTCTTGAAGTGGAGTAAAGAACCCCCCAAAAGTTTTGGACTGACGTGACAATTTGATGTATTATATTTTGGGTTAGTTGGCTCATTTCCCATTTTCCTATAAAAGTTTACAACATGCAACCTCATTTTGGGAGTTTTTACTAAAGTGTGTCATGACTCCTACAGGAGAAGCGGCAGCTCCACCTGCGGGCGGTATTCGGCGGTCGTCCTCCCCGGCCTATTAGTCATCACCGAATCTCCGCCCTCCCTGCACACCTTGTTCAGTCTCGTCATCACTCACCTGGTGTCCATTACCTCAGAGGTGTATATAAGCTCCCTTTGTATTGGTTGTCTTTGTGTGGAATTGTTATACGTTACGTGTTTTACTGTGCAGCCGGGTTTCTGTGTGAGCTCGGCTCTGATATATTATAACTCCGTGTGAGGAGTTTTGTTGAAGTTTTTGCGCTGCGTTGCACCCTCTACGTTGCCTTCGGCGTGAATTGAGTACTACGGGTTGTCCGTACGTCATTAAAAGGACACTAAAGAGTACTGTTCCGTGAGTTGTCTGGCTCCATCCTTCAGCCACCTACAACACTGACAGAATTCCACACCCGACACACGGAGTCATGGAACCAGACGTCCAGGGGACCCTAGGACAGCACTCGGCAACGCTGACCGCCATGGGGGAAGCCATCGCCGCACTCACGGAGACGATGAAACAGTTGGCCCACCAGCATCCCGAGCCTGTGAACCCCGCGGAGATCCCGTTGCCGAGTTCCCCACCATCGGGGGTTGGGGTGCTGAAGTTACAGCGACCCGCAGCATATGACGGAGCGGCAGACCGCTGCCAGGGTTTCCTCCTCCAGCTTGAGCTGTATTTTGAGGACCTGAACCCAGCGCCCTCCGAGCGACAGAAGGTTGCTGCCCTCATCACCTGCCTCTCCGGGAAGGCCCTCGCTTGGGCCAACGCCATCTGGTCGGAGAGAGGGCCTATCCTCCAAGCCTATCACACCCATCATCCCTCCCGGTCATCCCGGACTATTTTGTTTGTCAGATATTCACACCTCGCTTGTTGTATTGTCATAAACTGACCCAGCCCAGCCAGAAGAGGACTGGTGATCCCTCAGAGCCTGGTTCCTCTCTAGGTTTCTTCCTAAATCTGACTTTCAGGGAGTTTTTCCTAGCCGCCGTGTATCAACTTGTTCAACTTGTTTTTTGTTCAACTTGTTGATGTTTGCTCTGTCGGTTTCAGGCTGGTGATTGTAAAAGCACTTTGTGACAACTTTGTTGTAAAAAGGGCTTTATAAATAAATTTGATTGATTGATTGATCCTGAGGGACTACGGGGCGTTCGCCGCGTACTTCCGTTCAGTGTTCGATCAACCGCCCGAGGGAAGGGCGGCTGGCGAGCGTCTTGCTCTCCTGAGGCAGGGGAAGAGGAGCGTGCAGGAGTTCGCGCTGGAGTTCAGGACCCTGGCCGCGGGAGCTGGGTGGAACGAACGGGCCTATAGTGACATCTTTTGGGTACGGTTGAACCCGGACGTCCGTAAGGAGATGGCCTGTAAGGACGCTGGTCTCTCCTTCGAGGAGGTAGTCGAGCTGGCCATAAAAAAAATGGATAATCTCCTCATTACTCGCGGACGTTCCGGGCCCGTCCCCTTCGTCCCGTCCAGCTCAGCTGTCGCTCCCGAGCCAATGGAGGTGGGAGGCGCCGCGTCCGGGGGGACCGCGCGGCCTCGGGACTGCACCTTTTGTGGCAGGAAAGGGCACTCTCCCTCCCATTGCTACCAGCGGGTCTCAAAACCCGGAGAAGGGGGGTCTGACACTCCTGTGTAGGGATGGGAATTGATAAGAATTTAACGATTCCGATTCCATTATCGATATTGCTTATCGATCCGATTCCTTATCGATTCTCTTATCGATTCTCATTGGGTGAGGAAATAATTACAAATGTGTTTATTTGTATTAACTTGCTTTAATATCTGATAAGAACACCGCACATACTCAGAGTATACACCAATTATGTGTAGCAACCTCAGAACAAACCTAAAAGTAGGTGAGCTACAAAGTAAAGTCCAGGGACCTATAGATTTTTTCACATTCATTGGTCCAGCCAAAAAATAAAATAAAACTGCCATTTAAGTGCCATAAAAACAAAAAACACAGACGGTAAACAGTCAAGGAAGAGCTTGTTCCTTTGGGAATATTCAACCTGAAACTAAATTCAACTCAACTGACATACAAAATAGAAAGAAGTCTTCTGTAAAGACCACAACTATCAACTTGGGCAAATGATTGACAATAGAGATTATTATCCGTATAGTAAAAGTTTACACAATGAAATGGCGCTCACATTAACTAAATAGACAAGTTACCTTTGGCATTTATAGCAGATGCCGTCTCATTAGCTCCGCTGCTGCTTGACTCACTTGTTGTTGTTGGGTCGCTGAGTAGTAGAGAATCAAACACGCGACAGTCCTGCAAACGGATTGCGTGCTGTGTGGCCAAATGCTTCTGCATATTGGAGGTAGTTCCCCCCATTGCCGAAATTAAACTTTTACAACTGTTGCAAATGACTGCATTGGCGTCTTTTCGAGTGAAATATAACCACACTTTAGATCGCTTCTGCGTAACCAAAATGCGCAGCGCGTGTGTGACGGTCATGATGACACATTTGCAACGAGCCGAACCGTTAAGCGGAATCGTTAAGCAGGTACACTAACGGTTCCAATGAATCGATTCACTGGGTACCGGTTCTAAAGAAGAACCGGTTCTCGATTCCCATCCCTACTCCTGTGACAAGGAAGGTAAGAACACCCCACACTCCGTCCGGGTCCTCTGACACCCACACAACCATCACCGTATGTTTCCCCACTTTTACTCTGTCTCCCCAGTGTAAGGCGCTTGTAGATTCAGGCGCAGCTGGGGATTTCATTGACAACGAGACGGACCACGCATTCAGTACGTTGAAAACACTGTTCACATCTGCGCAGGTTTTGGCTCACCCTGATCCATCACATCCGTTCATAGTGGAGGTGGATGCATCGGAGGTCGGAATAGGTGCTGTACTGTCTCAGCGTTCGGGCACACCATCCAAAGTACGTCCCTGTGCGTTCTACTCGCGGAAGCTCAGTGCGGCGGAACAAAACTATGACGTAGGTGATAGGGAGCTGTTAGCGGTAGTCAGAGCTCTGACAGAGTGGAGACACTGAGGGAGCGAAACACACGTTTGTAGTCTGGACTGACCACCATAACCTGGAATACATACGGGCTGCGAGGAGGCTTAACCCTCGCCAGGCCAGGTGGGCGTTTTTTTTTACCCGGTTCGATTTCACCCTATCGTACATCCCGGGTACAAAAAACGTCAAGGCAGATGCGCTGTCCAGACTGTATGACACACATGAGAGGCAGGTGGATAACTCACCTAATCTTCCTGCTTCTTGTATAGTGGCGCCGGTGATGTGGGAGGTAGATGCGGACATCCAGCGTGCGTTACGCGCAGACCCATCTCCTCCTCAGTGTCCGGAGAGGCGCGTCTACGTGCCGCTGGATGTTCGCGACCCTCTCATCTGCTGGGCCCACACATCGGTGTCATCGTGCCACCCAGGTATTGGTCGGACAGTGCGTTGCCTTACCAATAAGTATTGGTGGCCTGGTCTGGCCAAGGATGTGAGGTTGTGCGTGTCTTCGTGTTCCGTGTGTGCCCAGTGTAAGGCACCTAGACACCTTCCGGCAGGTAAGCTTCATCCTTTGCCCATTCCGCGGCGACAATGGTCTCATTTAAGTATTGATTTTGTGACTAACCTCCCTCTCTCTCAAGGTTATACTACGGTCCTGGTCGTCGTGGACCGGTTTTCAAAGGCCTGCCGCTTCCTGCCTCTGGGAGGTCTCCCTACGGCCCTGCAGACCGACGAGGCCCTATTTACACACGTCTTCCGGCACTACGGGTTCCGGAGGACATTGTGTCAGATCGAGGCCCCCAGTTCACGTCTTGGGGGTCTCGGTCAGTTTGACCTCCGGGTACCACCCCGAAGCGAATGGGCAGGTGGAAAGGGTTAACCAGGATCTGGGGAGGTTCCTAAGGTCTTATTGTCAGGACCGGCCGGGGGAGTGGGCAGAGTTTCTGCCGTGGGCGGAGTATGCCCAGAACTCACTCTGTCACTCCTCTACCCAGCTAACACCTTTTCAGTGTGTTTTAGGTTACCAGCCGGTCCTGGCACCGTGGCAGCAGAGCCAGCCTGACACCGGGGTACCGGTAGTGGACGACTGGTTCAGGCGGGCTGAGGAGACGTGGGACGCTACACACGTTCACCTTCAGCACGCTGGACAGCGCCAAAAGGCAGCCGCTGACCGGAGGCGCTGTGACGCGCCCGTTTACACCCCGGGGGATCGGGTCTGGCTCTCGACCCGGAACCTTCCCGTCCGCCTGCCCTGCCGGAAGTTGGGTCCGCGGTTTGTGGGGCCATTTAAAGTCCTGGGGAGAGTTAACGAGGTGACTTATCAGTTGCAGCTGCCACCTGACTATTGCATTAATCCCTCGTTTCATGTTTCTCTCCTCAGGCCGGTGGTGGCTGGTCCCCTCCAGCGATCTAGGGTACTGGAGACCCCCCGGCCCCCCCTGGACATCGAGGGGGTCCCGGCGTATAAGGTTAACAACGTCATGGACTCCAGACGTCGGGGGGGTCGTTCAGTATCTGGTGGAGTGGGAGGGGTATGGCCCGGAGGAGCGATGTTGGGTGCCGGCGAGGGACATTCTGGACCCAAAGCTACGACGGGAGTTCCATTGTCGGTGCCCTGATCGTCCAGCTCCTCGTCCTCCGGGTCGGCCCCGAGGTCGGGGTTGCGTCAGGTGGGGGATACTGTCATGACTCCTACAGGAGAAGTGGCAGCTCCACCTGTGGGCGGTATTCGGCGGTCGTCCTCCCCGGCCTATTAGTCATCACCGCCCTCCCTGCACACCTTGTTCAGTCTCGTCATCACTCACCTGGTGTCCATTACCTCATTAGAGGTGTATATAAGCTCCCTTTGTATTGGTTGTCTTTGTTTGGAATTGTTATACGTTACGTGTTTTACTGTGCAGCCGGGTCTCTGTGTGAGCTTGGCTCTGATATATTATAACTCCGTGTGAGGAGTTTTGTTGAAGTTTGTGCGCTGCGTCGCACCCTCTACGTTGCCTTCGGGCGTGAATTGAGTACTACGGGTTGTCCGTACGTCATTAAAAGGACACTAAAGAGTACTGTTCCGTGAGTTGTCTGGCTCCATCCTTCCGCCACCTACAACACTGACAAAGTGTTTATTATAGTATTATTATAACTCATAATACCAGAAATGTTTACACAATTCTGTTACATTACTTGATTTTTTTACGTCTATTTGGCAGCCAGTTTAATAGCACCAAAAGACAATCAAACATTTTTTTGATACATGGGTCTGAATACATGATTGTTCTTATTTGTTGTCATTACAAGCTATATGTAATAATATATTTGTAATAGAGTTAATTGATATACTTTGGTAGTAACTCAATCAATGTCAATTCTAAATGTTAATAAGCTTTACAATGATTTATCTCATCTTCAACCGCTTATCCGGGGTCGGGTCGCGGGGGTAGCAGCTCTAGCAGGGGACCCCAAACTTCCCTTTCCCGGGCAACATTAGCCAGCTCTGACTGGGGAATCCCGAGGCGTTCCCAGGCCAGTGTGGAGATATAATCTCTCCACCTAGTCCTGGGTCTTCCCCGAGGTCTCCTCCCAGCTGGACGTGCCTGGAACACCTCTCTAGGGAGGCGCCCAGGTGGCATTCGTACAAGATGCCCGAACCACCTCAACTGGCTCCTTTCTATGCAAAGGAGCAGCGGCTCTACTCCGAGTTCCTCTCGGATGACTGAGCTTCTCACCCTATCCCTAAGGGAGAGGCCAGCCACCTTTCTGAGAAAACCCATTTCGGCCGCTTGTACCCGCGATCTTGTTCTTTCGGTCATGACCCAGCTTTCATGACCATAGGTGAGGGTAGGAACAAAGATTGACCGGTAGATCGAGAGCTTTGCCTTTCGGCTCAGCTCTCTTTTCGTCACAACGGTGCGGTGAAGCGAATGCAACACCGCCCCCGCTGCTCCGATCCTCCGACCAATCTCCCGCTCCATTGTTCCCTCACTCGCAAACAAGACCCCGAGGTACTTGAACTCCTTCACTTGGAGTAAGGACTCATTCCCTACCCGGAGTAGGCACTCCACCGGTTTCCTGCTGAGAGTCATGGCCTCAGATTTAGAGGTGCTAACCCTCATCCCAGCCGCTTCACACTCGGCTGCGAACCGATCCAGTGAGTGCTGAAGGTCACCGACCGATGAGGCCATCAGGACCACATCATCCGCAAAAAGCAGTGATGTGACCATCAGCCCACCGAACGGGAACCCCTCCCCCCCATGACTACGCCTTGATATCCTGTCCATGAATATTACAAACAGGATTGGTGACAAAGCGCAGCCCTGGCGGAGGCCAACCCCCACCTGGAACGAATCCGACTTACTGCCGAGGACACGGACACAGCTCATGCTTTGAGCGTACATTTTCCAGAGTCACCTTTATAATGTTGCGCTGTGCTGTTACAGAAGTAGTGGAGCCAAAGGTGTGAAGGCTTAGCATCTCCTGCCTTATTACTGGTAGTCCTAAGGCTTTAACCACAGCCTCATGAATGAAGCTTCTCTGCCTACCTCCATCCAGCAGACAGCGTGCAATTTTTCTCCCTCCTGGGCCCTCTGTCCATGCCTTTACTGTTTGGAGGAGTACTGTGTTTGGCATGTTAACCTTTTGTTTCACTGTGCTAGACACAGAAGATACAATTGCATCAGTACTACCATGGTCTGCATCGCTCTTCATTTCACCTTGCTCACAGACTGACTGGTGATGCCTGCGACCACACAAGGCACACAAAGCACCTTTAACTCTGCAGAATTTGGCTATGTGTTTTGGGCCTAGGCACACATAACATCTTCCCATCCTTCTCAGTTTCTCTTTGCGTGCAGACACAGACGTTTCTGTACAGTGTTCTGGTTTATGGTTACCACTGTCACAGTATATACAGTTATGAGGGGCATTACTGGCCGTGTGCAGGGCAGAGGCTGAGGGCACACTCCATCTCTTATGTCGGTTATCATTGTAAAAGTCAGGCTTAGCACTTGATCTGTTATCTGCTGGAATGTCCACTTTTGCATTGCCTGGTCGTGAAAGCTGAAGTGCTCTCTCTCTGCTTTGGACCTCAGTTTGCAGGAATTTGATGAGCTCATGAACCTTCCATTCATCATTGAGGTCTGACTTGCGGGTGTAATCCAGTGCTATGTCTTCTGGTATGAGCTGCAGAAGCACTGGGCACAGCAGGCATCCATATGTATCACTGTATATCCCTAAGGATTCTAGACTGCAAATCTGTATTTCACACTCATCATACAGGTGTCTCAAAGCTGCTACATCTGATGATTTCTTTACAGGAGTTAGGCTCAGTAGCTTGGACATATGTGCGCTAATTACTATGTCTTTTCTTCCAAACCGATTCTGAAGTAATTCCACTGCTGCATCATAGTTGCTATCAGTCATGGTAAAACCTGCCACAGCTCTGGCTGCTGCCCCAGTCAGATATGACTTCAGGTAGGTGAACTTTTCTTTTTTAGACAGAACGTCGTTGTTATGAATAGCAGTTTCATACTGAGACCAGAATTCTCCACTGTATTTCTCTATCACCAACTTAGGCAGTTTAACAGTCTGTGCATTGAGTGATCTAACTGAACTTGCACTGGCATCGCTTACCCGCGGTCTTTCTGATTCAGCCTTCTGAATCAGTCTTTTAGTGCGGGTCTTCCATGTGAGAATGCGGTCCTGGTAATCCTGAGTGTTTGCAATCTCCGCCTCCAACTCGTCCGTTGGCGTTTCGTCGTCAATGCCTTTGTCTATGTCTGTTAAACTTTCCTCCTTGGTCGACAGTATTGACAGCATCTCACGTAGTTTATCACAGTCGGGCACATCCTTGCTCACCTCCTCTTCTATACGAGTCAGCTTTGTTGTCGAGGCACGGATTGTGCGCCGCTTCCAACTTCAACAGTTTAAAGTCCTAGAACACTTGACTCCCGGGTTTCGGCACCAAAATGTAGTGGAATGGCTTCCAATGATGACTAAAACGCTTGGGTTTGCCGTGAACGTTTACTGTTCAATACGTTTATCTTTTCCAATTTACAGTTTAAACTCAAGCATTACAAAACACGTGTCTTATCCTGTCTCACATTCTATCTATCTAACACGAATACACAAATAACATCCGTGTGAACTACTTCGAACAAAGCACTTCCTGTGTCTTCTACTGTCAATCAAAAGGTTTCACATATAAGATGTAAACAATGTAAATAAAATAAAAGCAAACAGTGAGTTTTAATCAGACTATAATTAACCATTTCTTTTATATTTATTACTAAATAACATGAACTTCGCTTTTAAAGTGCTTTTAACAACATTTCACAACACTTATAATGAATAAAAACTAATACAGACCTACAGTAATGATGGCATTACAGGGTTGGAGTGAATTTACCAACAAAAATAATTTATTCATTATTTTTCTATTAATTAGGACCCAAGTGCCACTGCAGTGAAGAAGAGAGATGTCACTCTGAGATCCCTCTTTGAGTATATGGGAGAGAGTGGACAGGAGCTCAACTCTGATTACTGTGTAAGAATTGTCTCAAAGCAGGTTTGGTTCAGTCTGGTGAACAGGTTTACATTGTGCTGACTGTTAATTTGAACTGACTGAACCAGCATTTGGCAGGTAGTGGTGGAATATTTGTTTTTCATCAACAAATGAGATTGCTTATCTTAAATGCTTTATCTTTTATCTCAAAGAGGGCTGCAGAGACCACTGTTCATGAGGACCTGAAAATGAACAATATGAGCATCTGTCTGCCGTGAGCCAGATGCAGTAGGAATCATCATTGAGGGAATACCAGTCCTTACCAATCTTGGAAATCTGGCCAAAGTGTGCTGCTTCCTGCTTGGTTTGACATATGCACTTAATCTTGAGTATCCATCCAAGCTTTCCAAAACATTTGAGGTGTTTCAAAGACTTTTCGTAGGACTTGACACACTGCGCCCAAAACCAAGCCCCAAGTTCATGACCCTGAAAAACAAGCTTGCCTAGGCACTCAGACATGACTGTCAGCTGTTATCTTTGTTTGTTCAACATCGTTATACATCGGACATAACGTTTAATTTTTCAGGATGGTTGAAATGGTTTGTCCTTGTCATGTTTTATACTATGCTGCAGGTCATACTTTCTGGTCTGAAAAAAAGTTTATATTTTATACACGCAAAATAGACCTGCTGTGAAGCTGCACTTTAAAAGCTGGTCCGTAGGTGAGATTAGTGAGATGTTTGACTAAAGATGTTTTAAAATATTCACACGCTGTGCTATTGAATAATGCTAAGTTGAGGTCAGATGCTCATGCTTGTGTCCTGTGATGTTAGTGTTAAACAGTTATATGTACAATATTACGTACACACTGTACTGTAAAGGTGTTTAACTAACCCGCAATTTATAAGCTGAGGTCATGCTTTGTTTAATGCATGAAAACATGTTCTATACTGTCCAACTCATTGCTACTGTTTGAAAATGGCATGTGAATTGTTACAAAAGTTAACTGTTAAGCCTGTTAACTTGATATTAAAATCTTTTAATATTATATATGTACACAGTAAAAACTATACTGTGAAGGTGTTCTAACTTGCACTTTATAAGCTGAGGTCATGCTTTACAGATGTTATTGATGTTAACACTGTCCAGCTAATTTTGAATATGGCTTGTGAATTGTTACAAAAGTGCCTGTTGACTTTAATATGTTGTAACATTATGTACACAGTGAAAAACTACTGTGAAGGTGTTCCACTAACCTGCACTTTATTTGCTGAGGGCATGCTTTTACACGATATTGATACTGTCCAGGTCATTGCTACTGTTTTGGATATGGCAATGATTTAATAAATGTTGGAAATTGACATAAGAGCAACTAATTATTTGATGCCGTTTTCACTTCCAAAACAAAGAAAGGGCAAATTGGTCTAAATTAATAAATCAGAGGACATTATAGCATTTATTAATTTAAATGTTACCTATTTTAATTAAGTCTAATGTGTATAATATGCTGATATTTTTTTACATTGATTGTACTCAATTTATTGGCTTTCTCAGAAAATGGTACTTAATAATATGCATTTCAATGTATGCGAAAAAATGAAGTTGTCCTTACTCAAAATATCAGTTAGTTCACTAAACTTAAAAAAAGTAGTTGGAAAATGTTGTCTTAATTTTATTGAGTTCGATCAGAGTAACAGTTTTAACAGTGTGCTCTTTCTGCCGTATGCGTCCCGGACTTATGTATGTCCCACGTCCTTCTCTGTGTGCATGAAACTCTGAGTAATTTTATTTATCGCTCATTTGTAGTAGGCCTAATAATAATTAGGGTTTATATTCGTTTAATTTCGATACAAAACGATATTTTGTTGAAATCTTTTGTAGGCTATATGAATACACTGAGGTTTATTCGTATAGCCTACTTAATTATTGAGTGCAATAGGCGCATGACACATGGAACTAATAAATAATTACAAATTAAATGAATGGGCTATATACTTTGATGTAATTGGATGAACTCGTTCTGTTTATTTATTGAAACATATTTCATTATAAACTTACCCCTTTTTTCTAGTTCATTCAAATTCAACCAGGCCAATCTACCTATTGTCTATGTGTATCTCGCAGTTTTTTTTCTGCGTATCGCCCATTCAACCATTGACGTCATAAGCCCAGTGAGGTGTGATCGGTGTCTGGGTACCGCAATTAGCCCCTCTTGGGTACCAACGCCCAGCGGCGTGGGCTTTTGGCGACAGGAGAGCAGTTTAGGTATGAAAAAACATGTAAATAGTAGTTTTATATAGTGTTCGGTTTGTGATTTAGCAATTCTGAAAACGGGACAAGGTAAAATGCACGTATTTAGGAAGTCATGGAAGGACGAGACTGTAGCTTTTCAACATGATATATTTATTTCAATTACTAACTGCAACGCCCGCGGGCGTGGGCTGTTGGCGCTTCTACTGTTAATGCTGAGGTGAGAACACAACAACACAACCTAAAATCCAATCAGAAATTGTAGGATATATGATACATACCTAGACTTGTACTTCTCTACGACAGTCTGAGTGGAGGAAAGGCAGCTCTGAGCTTCAGCCAGGGTTGACACAGACCTTTGCAGTGACTTGGAGAGGTTGCTCAGTTGATAGATGGTGTCATGGAAAAGGCAGCAAAACCTGAGCACTCCACCATCCTTGCCAATGTTGAGGAACCCCTTGGCTTTTGCCCTCAGAACAACATGATGTTCGTGGCCTCCCGGGACTACCAACAAAGCAACTGCATTATATCAGAGAGCATTTAAAACTGATGAAGAGAAAAATAAAGCAAACATTAAATAATCCATCTACACTGCTGGTTTTAGTAGGCTATAAATTAACATACCTTCTCCAAGTGGCGCACAATGCCAGCATATCCCCTGAGAAAATTGTCAAGTGCTTTGAAGAGATGTGGTTGCCAACGTGTTCCACCAACTCTGGTTGGCATCAAAGCCTTCATGTGGAGCTCCCTGAAGTGTTGCTTTAGGCAGGACCTGTTCACTCCAGTCTTATGATATAAGGTGTAGAGTCCACTCAACAGGTCCACAACTTTCCTGGCCATCACATTTTTCGTTATTGTGTCAGAAAAGGCAAGCTCTAGCCTATGGGCCATGCAGTGGATCCCCCGAACATTTGGTCAGTCTGCACGCAGTTTTGTAACAAACACCATTGTTTACTCCTGTCATGAAAGATGCTCCATTTGTGTATGTCTCTCCTATCTTCAAGCCTTTCTTCCTGTCCACCCTGAAATATTTTTTTGTGGAAACAGTACATTTAATTGAGATTTTTGTTCTTATTTTTAAAACCCCCAAACGTAAAATATTATCTGTGTCTATGGAAGCACTCTGAATTGTAATAAATGTGCTGTTTCTGAAACATGTAAAAAGTAACGTTAATTCACTTACTCACACATCCATGCAAAGTCGATGAAAGGCCTGCCCTTTTTTCCGATGGCGTGAGCATTTCGAAAAAGTAGCTGCTTCTTCTCCAACTCCCACGTCTTCAATAAAGCGAGGCTTCTCCCAGCAAGGCTCTCTTCAATTCGACCTGTCTTGGCAGTTTTAATCTGTATGCTCTCCTGATGACCTCTCATGGTCCTTTACTGCCTCGACTTCAAAATTATTCGTGTCTACCACGAAATTATTAGTTTTGTTTTTTTCTTTCACATACTTGCGGTAAAGCTGACAAAACATTATGTAATTTTTGTGGTAAAAAACAAGCCATTCATGACCCGTTAGCCACTTGGCATTACATTTCCTTTTCTTCGTTTCTCTGTCTGTATCCTCCTCATTCCCTGCCTCTGTCCTCTTCTCGCCCCCAGAAGTCTGTCCCAACCACCGCCGCTTTTAGTTTAATCTTAATCCCAACACAACCATGAACTATCGATCGTTTACTTTAGCTAACTCCCTCCTCTTTCACTCTATGCTCCCTGCTCTGGCTCCGTTCGTTTCCATGGTTTCTCGCGCTGGTTTCACCGCAAAATGCACGCAGCCAATGGGCGTATGAAACGTCATCACGCAGCATTACAGCACAGCAATATAATGCTTCATGCATCACCGGCCAAACTGGCTAGTAAGTTTTTATTAACACCCGCCAAAATGGTGTTAATTTAGAACCCTGCACGTAACATATAACAATTCCACACAAAGACAAGACCAAACAGAGGGAACTTAAATTGTCCTCTAATGAGAAGATGGACACCAGGTGTAGCGCTGACAAGACTGAGCATAATGTGCTGGGGGGGAGGAGATTCGACAGCAGCTAGAAAGCCGCTGATGATGACCAACGGAACCTGCCCGCAGGTGGAGCTATCACACCATCAGAGGGAGCTCTGACATGATCACCCTGCTAATCGCTACCAATGTCCAGCTGTGCTTACTTACAGATACAGCGGACAACAGCAAGTGCACCCCACTAAACTACCTTTGTGGAACAAAACCAGTGTTGCCAGATTTGGCGGGTTCCCGCCCGATTGGGCTCCTTTTGGTCACGTCTGACCGGAAAAAAATGCATTGGGCGGGTCTTTAAATGTGTTTTTATTGTATAACATAACAGTTTTACTAACAGTATGTATTTTGGGCTGGTATTTTTTGAAACGGGCGGGTTTTAAGCTGTAGTTGGGCTGGAAATCTTTAGTCCAATCTGGCAACACTGAACAAAACTCACCACACTCGTGACAATCAGGCTTCTGTTACAAAGCTGAAGATGGAGCATGGCTTCACCAGAAGAAGATAAACGCATGGCTTCACCAAAAGAAGATTAACGTTTTGTAATGGCCCAGCCAGAGCCTGGACCTGAATCCAATTGAACATCTGTGGGGGATCTTATGAGAGCTGTGCAGAGGAGATGTCCTCGCAATCTGACAGACTTTACTTTTTTTCAAAGTCAAGATGTGCCATGCTACAACCATATGTCACAACAATCATGTTCCCTGGGAACTATTGTATAAATGATGTTGTTATGTTAAGGTTAGGGTTAATATCCTGTGAACAATTGTAAGAACCGTGATTACATTGCATAACCACTTGGACGTAAAACAGCGTCCCTGTTGGAGCAGTGGGTCGTAGGCAGTGGTTCCATTCCACACGCTATTTTTTAACACAAATGCATGGTAGATACGTTCACTAGTAACGTAATCGCGTGTTCCTACAATAGTTCCCAGGGAACGTAATTCTTGTGATATTGGGCTGCATGCTAATAGACTGCTACCCAAAACGTCTGAGTGTTGTAATAAAATCAAAAGGTGCTTCAACAAAGTATTCGTTTAAGATTTCAGTTTGTTTTTCAATTGTGTTTATATTATAGGTCACATTAAATGTGGAAAAGGTTCTGACATGATTTTTCATTGTCTCATTTTTTCACATCAATGTCTCATTTTGGGAGCGTAATCTTGAGTGTAATCTTTTCCATTGTGAAGGCTATCCTCAACCCTATTCTTTAAACTTGTTAGGGAAATGATCTGATCAATGCAAATGCTATCTTCTGTATTTGAGAAATGGTTTCTTCATTTATCTTAATTGACATTAAACCTTAAAGTGTCAACTGGGTGTATATTTTGGTCATTGAATATTTCATTTCATAAACGGGTATAAAAAAAAAAAACGACTCGTTATTTGATTTTCGTTTAAAAAATAAAAAAAAAAAAAGCATTTTTCCTTTTCATTGTAAAAAACGGAAAAACGAAAAAAAAAATGTGATTTTCATTTTCTATTTCATACAAGAAAATATTAAGTCACATGAAAACAAAAAAGAAAAAAGCACTGGTTTTTCATATTCTGAGACCGGATGTTGTCACAAATTCCAATGAGACATGTGCTGCCAAAGACAGGTATATTGCTGCGTACTGTAAACAGACTGTCACGTGTAACGCTCATCTAGCTTGACACACATTTATTTTCAAAACTTGTTGCTTTTGTTAAATGGACATGGACCGGTACATCGTTTTCAGGAACAATAAACGAGTGTGCCTCAGGGAAGAAGACATGACTGCGGAAAAACTTAGTCGCATATTTCAGGTGGAAAAAATACGTATTTTCTCTATGGCAGTGTTTTTCATACACTGAGTGGTTTTGTAATGTACACTGTCGAAGTCAGACTGACTTCCCCGAGTTGTTTGATGTGACAAAGAATCGCAGAGTCTTGAAGTATAGTTAAAGGGTTTATTATTACAAAGATCTTTGGAGATTCACACAGAGTTCCATCAATGGTGTCTAGGGTAAGATCTGAATCACGTCATGAATGCACAGGCTTATACTCCAGTCCCCCCCACCGCCATGCAACATGTAGTATAGTAACTTTCCTCTGCCAGACCACTGTCTATTGTTCTAGCTTATCGGTGCAGGTGCTCTTTGGGGAGGACTGGACAGTCTCAAGGACATAACTCAGAGTTCCTCTCTCTCTCAATATCATGAGTACATGGCAAGCAAATGCAATATTTTAATCACATTAAAATATATATTTTATTCAACAACACTTTCTTAACAGGTCTCAACTCGTAGTCTCTACCTGACTAACGATGCAAATGTGGCCTTGTTTCCGGGCGCATCTGGCGCGTTCAGTTCATTCGACCTTACTGCAAGAAGTCATTATGAGTTTCACGGTGAGGACGAGGAAACCGCAGCTTCAACTAACTTTAGCACGGGCCAACGTTTCGCAACTGCGTTTCAACTGCCTCAGCCTGCCCCAGGGCAGTTACTAAAACATTTCAAAGGTAATTTCAATGTTAAAAGGTTAGCCTAAATTGCTCTTTAATTAACGATGATATGATTTCATATTTGAATATGTACATGACAGGATAGGACATAAATAAAAGTGTAAATGTATATTCATCTTGTGTTTGGAGAGCCTTTATGGGACGATTGGGGATCGCGGTCAGCCTCGCCTCTGGGTGTCACCCTGAGTCTAATGGGCAGGTGGAACGGTTT
Organism: Dallia pectoralis; assembly: GCA_029465975.1. Classification (NCBI taxonomy): domain Eukaryota; kingdom Metazoa; phylum Chordata; class Actinopteri; order Esociformes; family Umbridae; genus Dallia; species Dallia pectoralis. The sequence continues at coordinate 3,309,107 of CM055735.1, read as the reverse complement.
AATCAGGATGTTGGTAGGTTCCTGCGGTCATACTGCCAGGACCGACCGGGGTGTTGGTCAGGGATTCTGCAATGGACTGAATATGCCCAGAATTCTCTCGCAACTCCTCCACACATTTAACACCTTTCCAGTGTGTTCTAGGTTATCAGCCGGTCCTGGCTCTGTGGCAACAGAGCGGTTGCCGACGGTTCTGGTGCGCTGAGGACACCTGGAACGTGGCACACCAGCATCTCCAGCGCGCTGGTCGACGTCAGAAGTCCGCCGCTGACCGGCGCCGTAGTGCTGCCCCTGTGTACACGCCGGGTGATCGGGTCTGGCTCTCGACCCGGAACCTGCCCCTCCGCCGACCCAGTTTAAAGTCTTGAGGAGAGTCAATGAGCTACCTATAAGTGACAACTGCCCCCTAATTATAGGATTAACGCCTCAATATTTTAGTTAATAAGTGTACTTTTGAGTACCCGTTTATTTGTCCATTCAATTTTTGTTTGTTCCTGTAAATGTTTGTTGGTGAATTGTTTTCTAAATAAAGTCTAACCACAAATGCTATCCTCCTGTGCCTGGCTTCCATTTCCTTATGCAAACCTTACCCAGTCGTGACAGAATGTTTGCTTGGCGAGTCACATGGGAGGAGTCTGGGAGAGCCAAATTTGAACTATCCGATGTATTCTGACAGCCATGCTTGACAAGTATGCAAGTAGACTTGATACTACAACTCTGAGGACTTTCCTTCATAAAACAATGGCCATAATCAACAGTAGACCATTCAGTGTTGAACATCTTCACGATCCTGCAAGCCCAGTACCCCTTACTCCTCCATCACATATAAACCATGAAATCAGCAATAATTCTACCACCTCTGAGTCAATTCGGTAAAGAAGATCGCTATCTGCGCAAAAGTTGGAGAAAAGTGCAGTTCATGGCCAACAAATTTTTGAATATATTTTTTTTATATCTTTTTAAACACCCACTCGAAATTCACGAGTAGACGACATTGTGGTTCTACAAGGGGACAATGCTCAAAGAAATGAATGTAAGCTTGCCAGTGTGATAGAAGTTTGCACTAGTTCAGATGGCACTGTACGAAAGGTTAAGCTACAGGTCAGTGACTCTACTTTTGTTTTGCTACTTTTGCAAAGGAGGATGACTGTAATACTTTCATGCTATTTGTTCTAAGAAAATCCCACATTGCAAATCAGTGATTTAGTGGGAGTGTTAAGTGCTGTTCCGGAGACTTTAGATTAATTTAATTTATATCATTTAATTTATGATTGAGTACATCATTTAATATATGTATTTATTAGAAGTACAATGTAAAATGTTTTGATGTAATGTTAATGTAAAAATTGATTAATGTTTATTTAAAGTAAGAGAAGAGAATGCGTCACTAGCGGAAATGACAAGTTATTCAGTGGCCGATCGTCCAGTAATGAGCAGACGCCCAACAAGGCTCTAATGGTTGAATTTAAATTTTAATTACACAGAGCTTATTTGCTTTGATGGGAGTGTGGGATATCTGGTTCCATCCTGCTTGCTAGCTACAGTCCTAACCAAAAAGTGTCAAAAGAAGTTGGATTAGGGAAATATACATTTTTACAAAATACTAGGGAGGCCAATATTAATTTCCGCCCCTGACCTAGACCTTGATTGGAAAACACAGAGTTGTGTTAATGATAAAAACTGATTAAACTGTGTAGAAAGGAGCTACACGATTTAAAACACCAACCAAATATTTTCCAATGACAAACCTTTTGAAACTTTTGCTGAGTGCAATTATTAACATAGTTAATCCAGCTTTGCATGTTGGCTGGATAGAGTGATAGATACAAATAGAGAAGGACAAATAGGATGCAGCCCAGTAAGACAAAGATAAGGTTAGGAATTCAGCAGACTGGATGCAACAGACTTTTAATACGAGTATGTTTATTGATAAGTTACAATGTACTAAACCAAGGATGATAATAATAAATACAAAATAATATATATAGACTATGGTTATAGAATTCCATATATATTATTTGTTTTCAAATCATATAGCACAGTGCAATATTTTCAGATCTAATTCTGGAAAAAAAATTATCTTCACAGATAATATACTGGATCCATGGAATTGAGTCAGAGGATTATTTTTGTCTCGGGTGAGAACTAACTTATTTAAAATAATTTTATATTTAGAATGCAAATCAAATTCTATTTCAATGTCAAATAATTGGAGAACTGACATTTACTTTGACTGGAATTAAAATGGACTTTAACTGAAACAAAAATAAATAAATATGACTGAATGACTAGGTATGGAAAATGTTTACTATCTGATGAAGATGCAATTACTCAATAATGCGGATAATCATCATTTAATCAATGTTGCATTATAGGGATTTTGCTACTCTTTCTGAGAGTCACCATGCCGACAGGTAATGCATTCATAATAACAAATAAATAAAACAGAATGTTTACCATCCAGAAATTTTCTCATAACATTGATGACACTTAGTAGCCTAATCAATCAATGCTTCTTTTCCTCTGTCAGAAAATTTCATGCAGAATTAAGTGGCCACTAAATCTTTAGTTTTAATAAATCCTTTAAAATGTACGCAATGAAAACCCCACAAGATGATCAACATTTTGTCATTTTTCTGTTGTAACATCTAAGGAACTCTCGAAAATGTGGCATTGCAAGGAATAGCCACTGAGTCGTCTGTAGCATACTCTGGCGTAGCTCATAATGCCATTGATGGGAACAGAAATCCTGTATATTCTGAAGGATCTTGCACCCGCACGATTATAAGCACCAACCCTTGGTGGAAAGTGGACCTTCTGAATGAATACAGAGTGACAGTGGTTACCATCACCAACAGAGCAGATTACGATCCCAAAAGGATTGACGGTGCTGAGATTCGCATTGGTAACTCACTGAAGAACAATGGCATCAACAATCCCAGGTAAGTAGTGAAGTGAGGAAATCTATGCCATATTGTTTTGTCTTTAATATGCAATATGTTTGTTTTTAATTGGCATTGATTTGTCCTCAGATGTGCTGTTATTTCTGAGATCCCAGCAGGACAAACCTACACATTCCAGTGTAATGGGATGAAGGGTCGCTATGTTGTTGTTGTCATCCCTGGAGTGAATAGAATACTCAGTCTGTGTGAAGTGGAAGTATACGGTACTGTTAAACCTTAAGCAGTTCACTTGCATATTTCAGTTGATAGAGAATGGAGCTTGTGACAACAAGGACTTAGCTCTAAATTCCAACAGGGAGCTAAACTGAGCTAACCCCAAAATGACCTGCTTAAATTTGTCCAATATAAGCTTTTGATATTATTGCTGTTTGGACATATTAATACCATAGTTACACACGTGGACTATCCTGTGCAACCTTTCACTTGCAAAGCATATTGGTACAATGTGCACTAATGCTATTATTCACAATACTAATTGTTATATAACAATATTGTTTGTCTCTCAATCTTCCAGGCTGTCTAGTTCAAACACAGCAGGTGGTGAGAGTATGGCTAACCCCTAAAGATCAGAACATGAACATGAGTGACCCTAGTGTGCAGGAGGCCATTTTGCAGCAGGTAAGGTCAAGTAATAAGTCTCTTCCTCTTTAAGAAAGGAAAGTATTGTCACGATTGGTGTGGTGGCGTTGCTACACGGACATATTTCGGTGATGCACTTCCTTGTTTCACTTCCGTGTTTACGTTTGTCTCACGGCTGTTTGCACTTGTAATCAATGGGATATAAGAGGGTCGCGAGCAGTGCACTCGTTGCTTCGCATTGTTCTATGTCACAGTGTATTAGGGGTGAGTGGTTTAAATTAAAAGAGATAACTGTTGTTCGTCATCATGTTTGTATTAAGTCGCGATATGCGCATTTTTGGTTTCAGTTCAACAAGTTAGTCTTTTCCGTTCTCGGTTGTTTTGTGTTGTCTTTTCCACAATAAACCCTGCTAAACGGATTCTACCTGGCTCTGCATACGGCTTCCCACACTACACCTCATCAGCATCGTTACAAGTATCTTCAGCAGAAGTGCCAAGGGGAATATACAACTTTACCCGTGGTTAATTCTAGACACTGGTTTCGCATTACCCTTTCAGTATATAGCCCTGGTTCTTACTCCCTTCTGAGTGAGGTATTGTTTGTAGGTTGACGTACTGAGCTTGTTTGCATTTTCAGAGTTTGACTGATTACCGGGTGTTGAAGTTTGCCTGTGTGTTATTTTGCTTTTTGATTTGCCCATCCCTTGGGTACTCTGCTTTGTTTGACAGATTACTTGTGTATTGACCACTGCCTGTTTACCTGACTCTGTCTTCATTAAATCCACACTTGTGAGCTCTGCAAGTGGGATCTTATTCCTGCCTTGTCGTATTCTTACCATGAGATTATACTTTTTAAACAGAAATTGTATATAATTGACCTCAAACTGCTGATCGTATTTAGAAATAATATAGCCAATGCGTAGACAGATGTTTGGCACCAGACAATTTTCGAAAAATGATCTAGACAGAGCCTTGCAAACATTTTCTCTGAAAACTCCCTGAAGAAATCTTCAATTTTAAAAACACTTTTAAGCTGTTAAATATTTTCCATCCGGAAAGTATTCACAGGACTTTACTTTTTACAAATTTTTGTTATGTTACAGCCTTATTGCAAAATTTATGAAATTCTTTCAAAATTCTCCACACAATACCCAATAATGATTACGTGAGAAAAAATGTTTGTACATTTGTACTTTGCAACTATATTAACACATATATTTTTATCACATGTACATTAGTATTTACATCCTTTGCAATGACACTCAAAATTTAGCTCAGTTGCATACTATTTCCACTGATCATCCTTAAGATGTTTCTAAAACTTGATTGGAGTCCACTCACTCACTCATATTCAACCGCTTATCCGTCGGTCGCGGGGGTAGCAGCTCTAGCAGGACACCCCAAACTTCCCTTTCCCTGGCAACATTAGCCAGCTCTGACTGGGAAATCCCGAGGCGTTCCCAGGCCAGTGTGGAGATATAATCTCTCCACCTAGTCCTGGGTCTTCCCCGAGGTCTCCTCCCAGCTGGACGTGCCTGGAACACGGAACACCTCTCTAGGGAGGCGCCTGGGTGGCATTCTTACTAAATGCCCAAACCACCTCAACTGGCTCCTTTCTACACAAAGGAGCAGCGGCTTTACTCCGAGTTGACATTCCTCTCGGATGACTGAGCTTCTCACCCTATCCCTAACGGAGAGGCTAGCCACCCTTCTGAGAAAACCTATTTCGGCCACTTGTACCCGTGATCTTGTTCTTTCGGTCATGACCCAGCCTTCATGACCATAGGTGAGAGTAGGAACAAAGATTGACCGGTAGATCAAGAGCTTTGCCTTTCGGTTCAGCTCTCTTTTCGTCACAAAGCGCAGCCCTGGCGGAGGCCAACCCCCACCGAGAACGAATCCGATTGGATTGTTGTAAATACGGTTGATAGGACATGATTTGGAAAAGTATGCACCTTTCAGTTCTACATGATTTGGAAATGGCCAGCCATTTCTCATGAAAAAGGCATATGACAGCTGGAGTTTGCCTAACAGCACCTGAAAGACTCTCAGACCATGAGAAACTAAGATTGAACTATTTGACCTGAATGTCAAGGGTCATGTCTGTAGGAAACCGGGCACCGCTCATCACCTGGGCAATACCATCCCTACAGTGAAGCATGGTGGTGGCAGCGTCATGTTGTGGGAATGTTTTTCAGCAGCAGGAACTGGGGGACAAGTCAGGATCAAGGAAAATATGAATGCAGAAATGTACAGAGACATCCTTTATGAAAACATACTCAGTCTGAGGAGAAGGTTAATCTTTAAACAGCACTACGACCCTGAGCACACAGCGAAGTTAACAAAGCAGTGGCTTCGGGACAACTCTGGGAATGTCCTTGAGTGGCCCAGCCAGAGCCCAGACTTGAACGCGATTAACCTGATCTTGACAGCCCTCCCGTCTGTGGGATCATTGCAGTACCCTATACAACCACTAGGGATACTTGCAGTACCCTATACAACCACTAGGGATACTTGCAGTACCCTATACAGTATACAACCACTACACAAAGATTATGAATTCAAAAACTGCCGTTTAATAATATACTACATGCTTATATTGTGCATAAAGGTTAGAATCTCCCCTTTCTAACAACGTTTTCACTTTTAAAATAGCAGAAAAAAATACCGTTTTTTTAGCAATTGAAAGTACTGCTAATGGCGACGATGATGTCATCATTGTTGCAAACAGTTTTTAACCATAGCGATAATATAAGATAATATTGTACTTACATCAGCCAAAGTCGATCGTTTTTCTTTTCCTATAGTCACAGGGATATCATTAGCATTGTTTATGACCCATAGTAATCCATAATATTCAATATTTAGGTCGAGAATAAAGGTTTACAACATTGAAGTCGGTCTGTTTCACTCAAAACAGCAGCGTCCATGAAGAACTCACTTCAAAATCGAAGGTAGCAGAGGTGTGGACTCGAGTCATGTGACTTGAGTCATGAATTTGATGACTTCAGACTCGACTCGACAAAATGCACAAAGACTTGCAACTCGACTTGGACTTGAACATCAATGACTCATGACTTCACTTGGACTTGCGCCTTTTGACTCGAGAAGACTCGCTACTTCCCATGAAAACTGGGGAAGAAAATGTTCACACGGCCGCGGCGCTCTCAGTTTATCTGCATCTGTGAAAAAAATGCATGCAGAGAGCACGTGCGCTGCCTGCACGACATCCAATCACTGTAGTCCCACGTTGTTTTGATTGGACAGCATCTAAGCAGGCACATTGCTAGACAACCAATGAAGGAAAAGCAACAACGCGCCAGTAGGCAAAATGATACCGAAGATAGTTTCGTTTGGCTATGAAAATTACGAGGTAGTCGACAAAAAAAGAGTTGCAATTTGCAAAACATGCGGGTCGAAGATTACAGACGGAGCTGCGCACGCTCACAAGCACACGCACACACACACACGCCTCTATGGAGTCATTCCAATTATATTATCAGGTTTGGTCCAGTTTTTCAGAAGTGATAATTTTGATGAGTGAGGATTTTATTGATGACATGTTTAAATGAGGTTTACTAACAAGGTTCGGGAGGAGGACTTTCAGCTAATTAATTATAGGTGGAAGCTCTCAGCAATCAACGACTAGGGTACATATAGACTCAGCAGTCTTACCTCGCTCCGCTGACAGCTCGCAGCAATAGTAGTCTCTCGCCAGATACTATGTCGGGTTCAAGCGCTTCCTCCGACGAAGGCGTCAGCATTCCCAGGAATGCCCCCCCGCAAGTCGCGGGTCCTTCGATCAATCCGGCCATGCCGGACGCCACTCCTGAACCCAGGACTTCCTCCCTCGGCCGCACTCCGGCCCGACCAGCCGTGCGTTCACCCAGACGCCGGTACCATGCTTCGCCGCCCCCAGCAAGACCACCACCTCTTTCTCGCCGGCCTCCTCCTACCGCTCGACCGTCCCGATGATCCCTCCCATCGGGAAGTGGACCGTAGCCGGGCTGAGACAGGCGCTGGGCTACTCAGACACGCAGGTCTCTAGGAAGATGCACAAGGCGGAGCTGTACGACTTATACGTCTCCCTCCAAGCTTCTCCTAAACCGGCCCGCAGGCAGGGCAAAACCCGCAGGGCCCCAAACATACCGGCTCAGGCAACTCCGTCGTCCTCCCGCTCAGGTCACCGCTCGCTGCGTTCCGCAAATGCCTCCGCCGCCGCAGCGGCGCGTCTGGACGAGCCCAGCGGCTTCCCGTCAGTAGCTCAACAATACACCCCTAATCACTCTCCCCCTTTCCAGCAGCCCCGAGCTCTGGCCCCAGGCACTAGCGCGCAGCTCGTGCAGCCAGCAGCAGTACAGGCTAACCTTCGTCTCCAGTTTCTCTACCCACCAGGTGCTAACCCCGCCCACCAGCAGAGGCCCGCAGGCGCCAACCCCGCCCTCCAGCAGCGGCCCGCAGGCAACCCCGCCCACCAGCAGTGGCCCACAGCCCCACAGCGTCAATCAGGCGCGGGCCCGCCCCGGTTTGCAGCGCAAGCCCACCCTCTTCCCTTCCAGCCTCCTTTCCCCCGACTAACTTTCCTCCCCAAGCCGCAGCTTGTCCCCTAGGCACGTTCCCACCGCCTACTCTACAAGCTCCGGAGTACACCCTCCCCTGCGCCTCCACCCAATCCAAATCCACATACTCCCTCTTCACAGCCACCCCGATGCCCGTGCCGTCTAACGCCATCGCCATGGAACCTCCACCGGTATCCCAACACATCCGCGCCCAGATCCTCACAGGCGCGGACGCAGACCTCTCATCTCTGCTCTCTCTTCTTCCCGCTGCCGAACCAGAACGCCGGATTGATTGCGGGGATTACTCAGTCACCCTGAGGAACACAACCACCCACTTATCTTGCGTTCTCTCTTTCCCCGAGTTTTCAATCGCCTTTTCTCGGTTTACCGAAATAATTTGTTCCGTTTTCCCCCAAAGGCGGCGCGAACTGAATGATTACCAGGTGATCACAGCCGAACTCGCGCTGTCCTACGGGGGGGGGCACTTCTATACTTACCACAAGCTCTTTTCCGCGAAAAGCGCCGTGCGAGTCGCACAGTGGAACCAGTGCCCCTACTGGGGCGCACTCGACCCAGATCTGCACAACAGGGTGTTCCTAGGCTGCAGGAACATCACTTGCGCCGTGTGCAGGTCCGTGGCGCACCCCACAGCCTCATGCCCACAAGTTAACCCCTCCCCCCCTGCCCACACCAGTTCGAGCAACCCTAAGTCCACCAGCTACGTACCGCGTACGGCAACCACCAGCGCAACCCAGGTCCGCTTTCGTTGAAGGCAGACAGCTCTGCGACAATTTCAACTCAGGCAGATGCCACAGAGCACGCTGCCGCTTCATGCACATTTGTAGTTTCTGCGGCGGCGCCCACGCCCGCCTCGTATGTCCAGTCTACAAATCTGCAAATAAAACATCCAAAAACTACTTGACGACTCCTGTAAATATTTCGCGCATGCATTTTGAACTGGCCCTCCACCCGGATGCCGAATTTACGAGTTACCTATTATCAGGCTTAAAAAATGGCTTTAAACCAGGCTTAGAGTGCCCGCTGTCACAAAACCTTATATGTAACAACCTGCTATCCGCCCTTATAGAACCCGAAGTAGTAGACCAACTGATCAAAAAAGAAGTCGAGTCAGGCTTCATGATCGGCCCGTTCAACAATCCCCCATTCGACCTGTTCCGCATCAGCCCCATCGGAGTGGCCACAAGAAAATTCACTGGTAAAAAACGTCTAATTATCGACCTGTCAGCCCCTCACAATTCCCCGTTCCCAAGTATAAACAGCTTGATCCCTCTCGACGAATTCTCGCTTAAATTCCACGACATTGGCCAGGTAATCGACATGATTAAAATCGCGGGTCGGGGTGCCTGGCTGGCCAAAGTTGACGTTACATCCGCTTTCAAAGTCATGCCCATCCATCCCGACTCATGGCATCTCTTTGGAGTCCGCTGGCTCGAGAAATACAATTTCGCCGTACGTCTAACGTTCGGATGCAAAAGCAGCCCTAAGATATTCGACATGCTATCAGAAGCAGTCTGCTGGATCCTGTCAAACAACTACGCCATCCCCCATCTCATTCACCTGCTAGACGATTTTCTAATAATCTCGCCTCCCAACGCCATACCAGCCGCGCACCTCCTCTCAGTCCAAAACGTTTTCTCCGAGCTAGGAATTCCCCTCGCAGAGGAGAAAACCATGGGCCCCGCGACGTCCATCGAGTTTCTAGGGATCAATTTGGATTCTAGGGAATTCCAAGCATCCCTACCAAAGGAGAAAATCGACCGAATAATTCTCGTCTCCTCTACCTTCCTCGAGAAATCTTTCCTCTCGAAACGCGAACTCCTATCCCTGCTTGGCCATTTAAACCTCGCAATGCGCATCATCCCGCAGGGTCGCCCCTTTATATCGCATCTCCTCTCACTCGCGTCCTCTGTCCACTCGCTAGATGACCCCATTTCCTTAACCCGTGCATGCCGCGACGAACTCAGGCTGTGGGTAACATTTCTGAAACAGTGGAACGGCCTATCGTTTTTCTACAAAAACCTCGTCGCGACCCAAGGTCGTTGGTTCGCGGCTCCGTGGCCACCTCAGTTCCAGGAAATACCGCAATCCTCAGCGCTATTCGAGCTCTACCCTCTCGTAGAGGCAGCTTTCCTATGGGGGAAAGGAATGGGCCTCTACAAGCATCCTAGTGCATTGCGACAATGAGGCTACCGTGCACTGCATTAACAGAGGCCGCTCCCACTCACCCGCTCTGATGCCACTCTTAAGGCGCCTCACCTGGATTCAATTCATTATCATTGCTAAGCATATTCCCGGGTCAGAGAACCAAATCGCTGACTCCCTGTCTCGCTTTCTGTTTCAGAAATTCAGGACGCTGGCTCAGGAGGCGGACCATATCCCTACTCCGGTCCCTCGCTATTCAGAATTGATATTCCCCTAAACCTGACGCACGGCGCTCCCTCCCCCGAAATAAGCAACCCAAGTCTCGCAGCACACCCGCCCCAGCCAAGCGCCGCAGCACACACGCCCCAGCCAAGCGCCGCAGCACACCCGCCCCAGCCAAGTGCCGCAGCACACCCGCCCCAGCCAAGTGCCGCAGCACACCCGCCCCAGCCAAGTGCCGCAGCACACCCGCCCAAGTGCCGCAGCTATAAAAAATAACGGTGATATGATTTCTAAACACATTTTCGATATTTCAATATTTTTGCTGATCTCCAACACGGCAAGTTTAAGGTACAAAATGAGCGCCCATGACCGCAAATCATGCGGCGCAATTCAAACGTGACTGATTGAGCTTCCATAAGTGAGGAGAAAGCAGACAGTTGATATGAGAGGAAAGACTAATTCAGTGGTAGGGAAGTGGTTCAGCTTTCTGAGATCTGATAAACTTCAGGTTTCAGCGTGATGCTAAATGTGCCGGAGAATGAGAGGCTCAAAAGCGCATAAAGCCAACATGTAGGTTGGATCTTTCGCGTTGACTGGCCCATGACGTCATGATGGACATGCGCTTTTGAGCACTCATTCTCCGCGCATGTTGCAACCGATAGCAACATGCGCGTTCATGAGCTTCTCTCTCGTGTCTCTTAAATCCACGGTCACGTAGCGAACTCATGAACTCACCTCTTCATTGTCTAACATGTTCACTAACGTTAAACGATATGTTTATAAGAACAAGTTTTGTTGCAAGAAGTTTTGTGTAAAGAATAATATAATCAGCGTATGTTATTGTTTAAAGTTAAATATATTAATAAGGTCAGTCTCAGAGTCAAATTGTTTATTTGACTTTTCTTGTTTGTATAAAGGTTAAAATCAAATAAAAGGTGAACTTTAATTTATTTGTTCCGTTTTATTTCTAAAATATTATTTAGTTTTATAGGAGGAGGCTCAAAAGACTTGGCAAATGTATTTTTCAGAAGATTGTAGGTACCGACATCCGTTGTGGCTGTTCATGGCATTTTTTCTGAGGCTTTTATATTGTTCATATCGATATCGGAATTATATCGTATCGACCGAAATTAAGAAATATATCGTGATATAAAATTTTGCCATATCGTCCAGCCCTAAGGTCAATACAATACAGGACTGAAGTTGCTGTGCATTGTTCTAGTGCAATATGCTGTTGAAATACAAGCATTTTTTGTGAAATTAAATTTTCTGTTTTTTACTGGATTAGATTAATGTCATTGTATAAAAAGTTTTAAATAAATACAAATCTTACAGACATACATGATTTGTATAAATTTTATTTCTGTGGTAAGATGACTTGAAATGACTTGAAACTAAAATGGTAGGACTTTGGACTCGACTTGAGACTTGTTGGCTTTGACTTGTGACTCGACTCGGGACTTGCCTCATCTTTGACTCGACTTGACTCGGGACTCGAGGGCAAAGACTTGAGACTTACTTGTGATTGCATAACAATGACTTTGTCCCTCCTCTGGAAGGTAGCTTCATTTCTTATAGGGCTTTGCTCCCATTCGTCTACATAGTAATCTGAACATGTATGAGCTGATTGCGTCACTCACTAGACTGAATGGAAAAAAGATCAGGGGCCTCATTTATAAACGCTGCGTACGCACAAAAGAAGGCGTGCACCGCACTCTACACAAAAGTTGGGATTTATAAAAAGCAAACTTGACATGAGAAATGGCGACACAGTCGGCAGATGGATGAAATACATGAAACTGTGTGAAATTGCAGAACATTGTGTAAAATAAATAAAAATATTACCTGCCATTAATAATATGAAGGATTTACAAAGCCATTCTTACAATTAAAAGCCTACACAAACAACTGTTTGATCGATATGCAAAAACAAATCAGATATATAAAACAAGATATAACGTCAATTAAAATGAATAGCCTATATATTTCCAAAAAAATAACTCAAATATGTTTTGTATTATATTGTCATGTTGTGCAATTAATCCTCATAAATAATACGGCGAACAGAATTAAATTAAATGTATAAAACTGATATTCTTGTCGATGTCTCCGTCTGACGGAGCGGATAGATGGGATAGATATGGAGAAAGATGGATAGATGGAAATATATATAGATAGATCTAGATGGGGAGATGGATATATACATATAAATTAGGGCTGGGATATTAACGCCTTAATCTGATGCGTTAATTTCAAATCTTTAACGCTTTAAAATAATTTAACGCAATTAACGCACCACTTTATTAAGTTTAGTTTAGTTTATCATATAAAAGCCAAACACAGGGTCATTATTTACGTTACTAGAGAGTATATAGGACCGAAACACCCGGTCATTATTATGTTTCAATCCGCCAATCCGTGTTACTGCAGTAATGTGCGCCTAATCGGGCTTTTGACCAAACAAGTAACTGTTAACCGATGTTTTAGATAAATAGATAGAAACTGCTGCCCAATTAACACAGTAGAAGACGAGTAAATAAATCATTCCAATTGCATTGGGATCCCCATCATACAATCTACCCTCTAAAACGATTGTTTTGAGACATAACCTGCTGGAGAAAGCAGAGAACGTCACTCTCATGGAGACCCTAACCAACCCGACATCACCAAACTTAATTTCACTTCATTCTGTTTGTCATTCATATTACAAAGGCTGTTATAGATTCTTTTAAATTAATCTGGCAACTTTACATATAGTGCAATTATTTTGGCCTATAGGCTTAAGTTCTAAAATAATCTATCTTTGTCATTGATGGTTTCACCTCCCACCTTGTCATTTTGTTTTTGAAAATGTTTTATTTCATTTGGACAATTTCCAAGATGATCCAGTATTTTTGATAACCTTCAGGGTTTAAATATATAACTTGCACTTCAACACTTTGTTTATAAAGTTGCTATATTTGATAAGAATGACTATTCTGTATTGTTCACATGAGAGACTATCATAAAATAATGTATTTAAAATATACTTCATTGTGTTAATTGATTTATTTCAGTGTTTCAAACAACTTGGGGAAAATGCGATTAATCGCAATTAATCACAGGATTGTGTGATTAATTAGTTAATTTCTAATATAAATATATAGTCTTTATTGTCTACTTTATTGTCCACTTAGTATAGGTTATCCGGGTTATATCAGAAGTGTTAGTAGGTATAATAGGTTTGTCTCATAATTACATAAAGTTTCACTGCGGGTGAACAGGCAATCAAAAAAGCGCAATCAGCAGCAATGTCCGTTTTCCAAATGTAATAATCGAGTGAGAATAAAAATGCTTTCATATATCAAAAACATTTTCATTCGATCATGTCCAAATAATTAGTGTCACATTATCATCAACATTGTGCTAATAAATCGGCATTTTGGCATTAGTGATGCCCACACTGTGCCCTACAAACAACATGTTCTCCTCTCCTCATTAGTGATGCCCACACTGTGCCCTACAAACAACATGTTCTCCTCTCCTCATTAGTGATGCCCACACTGTGCCCTACAAACAAAATGTTCTCCACTTATCCACCTCTCCAACAGAAACTTCACATTGAGTAACTTAACTTTTCCGGTTTTCCTCCCAGTTTGTCATGACGTTTCAATCAATGTATATTAATTTAGGGCGTTTCTTTGACTATTTATGGACAAATATGGGCGTGAAATGAATCCGCAAAAGCTGCGCCACATTTTTGAGTTCATTGTGATTTATTAAGCGAAAACGGCGTAGGACGTGCGTGCGCACGATTTAATAAATCCCAATATTTTTGTCCGTACGTACATCCTACGTTTCATCCATACGCCACTTCTGATGCAAATCGTACGCAAAGTTTTATAAATGAGGCCCCTGATCTCAGTCAAACAACTGTATCTCAGTCGTTAAACGAGCTAGAGACTTTAAACTATTACCAGTCGTGTTGACATCAAAACATACGACTGATAAACAGGAAGTGCACCCCACTGAACTCCCCGTATGGATAAAAATCTCACCACTCGTGACACACTGTGATTACTTTATGAAAACACTGTATTTTCAGGGGTTTAAATACTTTTGCAAGACAGATCTCTGTGACATGCTGTTAAAATTGTTATTCATAATGTTTTTTCCTTGTCATTCAAAGGCTCACTTGGCAGTTCTCTCAGGCACCCGTATCTGTAAAGTATTAGACAATACTGGTCTTAGACTTTCAAGTTGTCAGTAAACAAAATGCTATTTTTTCTCCCTTAGATAAACAACAAGCTAATAGAGAATGGGATGTCTGATGGTGCCATTATGAGATGGAAAAAACAAACCGATGGAAAGACCTTCCACAAGTCAGAAAAAGACCAGATGAAATGTCAAGAAACTCAATTAGCCTGAAGGTGATTATTTCAAGAAACCTTTGGGGACTTTTATAACAAACATACCTTTAACACTGACTAGCTTAAATTATTGATCCCATAACACTGACTTAATGAACCAACCAGATTAACCGAACCATCACAGTCAGTCATAAACCACATTGTTTTACCCAGATTTGTTTTACCCAAATATACCACTTCATGTTTTATTTCTACTCTCTAACTATAGTTGTAGTAATACTGACTGGTATAGTATGCCAACAAACATTAGTCCCCCCAGTTTTAACTGTATTTTTTGTCTGTTCTGGTTGTCAGTTTGTCTTGCTGCCTGCCCACAACATGTCTTTTGTTTGGATACCAATAAACCTTGCCTTGTTTGTACACGTGCCTCTTGAGTCTGCACTTCTCACCATAGCTATTACAACTACAACCAGACACCTCGTTTATCTACTATGCTCTCAGTATGAACCCCTCAGGCCCCCCAGGTCATCTGGGGTCTTGTCTGCTAACCATTCTCTTAAGGACCTACATTGTAAGGAAGAAATCAAATGACACTATAAGTCCTGGAGTTTTCATTAATACAAGAAGAGGAACTTTTAAATAACTTTTTAAATGTATCACATTACACTTGTTCTATGTCACTTTCTGCATGACACAAGTATTATTTCCAACAATTGTTTTCATAGAATAGACCTTTTACGCACTTCCGCTTTTTTCGACCGGAAATACTGTCACGACCGGGCTCAGGCAGGTAACAGGACACGGAAGGCTGAGATAAGAATAGGGCTGCACGATATTGGAAAGAAATTACATTGCGATATTTTTTCTCCAACTATATATATTGCGATATTGCGAGCCATCAATCCAGGCTAAAGTCAATAATTACCATTCCATCAGACTGTACCGTCAGACTCATGTAGGGCTCCGTTGTCCTGCTGGACCATAAATCTGTTGTAGCTGCATAGTATTCCACGTGTGACAGCTCTGCTTCAATCTGAGATTTGCATTTTCCATACAGAAAATGCATGTATTTTATTTTTTTATTCTGATAAAAGAATGTATTTTATCATTGTATTATTATTTTCCTCTGTAAAGCACATTGGGCCATATTCTTCAACCGTTCTTAAGAAGAAATTCGTTCTTAAAACCCACTTACGCAGTTTCTACGAAGATTCTGACATTCACCAATGTTTACTTATCTGGAATTTGTTCTTAGGAAAGAACAAAATCTACGCACAGTGAAAAGCACTCTTACGCAGATTTTTTCGTGACAAATCATTAGTCTCTGCGTTTTCATCAATTGTACAGTGATTTATATATTATGAATAATAACATTATGAATAATATTCAATTATTTCAAATATTTGCATATATTTAACTTTTTTGTGGATGGCACACCCGAGATTGCGGTTATTCCGATTATGTCCAGCCCGACATTATTCAATTGTTCTATTGCCTTTCTTCAAGAATGAGTCATTTAGTCTACATTTGTTTTAAGACATTTATAATAACAAAAAAATAATAATAATGTAACTGTAATACTCTGTTACAACATAATATCCCTGGCTAAGTATAAATTCTAAAATAATATTGGGAGGGTATAAGAGAAGCCTCCACTTGGTTCGCCAATACGGTTAACAGCAGCTGAAATTAAAAGAATAATAGCAACATTAGCCTATGTACTCTGTCTCCAATTTGCATTTAATATTCAAATAATATTTATTTGAAAACCTTTACTCACCAAGATTAGGCTACATGTTTTAGTGTAGGATAAGCATGTAATCCCCAGTATATGGGTTCAGCCAGTCCTGTGCTCTAATTGGCCACTGGCAGGTGTTGAACAGCTTCATGCCTTTACAGCCACGAATTCCCTGTCATTTTGCTGTCATATTTTAAGAGACTGAATTTTTTTGCATTTGGCATAACCCACCGGTTCATTTTTTTAATTAAAAGTGAGATTTTAATCTTTTTGCCGGTGCAACCAAATGTATTCGCCACAGTCCTGCCTGCGCGTTTCACCTCCTCAGCATCCATTTTTACGCAAAATGAAACGCATCACCTGTCCACTCATTCACCGGGCAACCCGGAGCGCAAGAGACCGAGCCCGAACCGAGCCCGAGTCTAATGATATACATTAAGACCGAACCCTAAACGAGCCGTCGGTACCCGACGGGTCGGGTTCGGGCAAAGATCTTCAGCTCTAGTGCGCCCTTTCCCTGACATAGTGTTCACAGAACGAGTGATTAAATCCCATGCATTTAATTTTATTTGATTGTCCAACCACTGACGCTGCTAAATATTACATCTTCTTGCCTGTTCACTTCTTGCAGAAGTATTCTGAACTACTGAAGGTTTTTTTTTCTTTTGGCGTCTGATCCTCAACATTTTCGTTTCGGCATTTTTGCATTCTCCACATTTTTACGATGAGTTTCCACTCCGCCCTGCAGTTGAATGCCCTTTTATGGGAAATACCGGGGCGTTTACCTATGCTAATTAGGAACAATGGCCACAACTTTATAACACTCCAGGCAAAGTATCTGTTTACGGTCAACATCCTCATTGTTGTAGCCGTTTATGTATAATATTAATTATTATTTTACATAATAATTACATCTCCCGACTCCTTGGTTGTCTAAATACATCCATAGTTTATTTAGCTACGCATGTAAACGATCAGGAACAACGAAAACATAACGTTTAACGTTAGTGACTATTTTAGACAATGAAACGGTGAGTTCATGAGTTCGCTACGTGATCCTGGATTTAAGAGACACGAGAAAGAAGCTCCGGAACGCGCATGTTGCTATCGGTTGCTACGACAACACAAACAAATTATTGCTAGTGCGCATGTCCATCATCACGTCATGGGCCAGTCAACGCGGAAGCTCCAAGCTCCATGATGGCTTTATGCGCTTTTGAGCACTCGCATTGAAATGTATGGGGCTTCTCGCATAACACTGTATTCATATGGCGTCAGATTCGGGCCAAATCTCAAGCGCGCGTAATAACATACTCCGCCCGCAAATTATATAATTTCGCCTAAAACAAAACACATGTCGCGTGAAAAATCAAGCAACATGCACACAGAGCAGCCAAAACACGCCCGCGAGTGTTTGCTTTACGAGTGGTGGAGGGCATTTGCTCGCGCAGGTAAATTCTGCACGCGGAGTTAATTTCTACGAGGCGGGGGCGGAAACTAAGGCAGGCACTGGCCCTGTTACGATTGGTCAACTGCTTTCAACACAGTCACTCTAGGCACATCCCCTTACCTTGATTGACAGCTATCGTTAGAGGATGCTTGAATTGTTAGAAACATGTCCATGAGGTAAGTGCAAAGCAAGTCAGAATTCGTGAAATTAAAATATTAATACAATGGCTGTACTAATCACAACTCTAATTTAGTATTACAGTAACCATTAAATTATACATTCAGAAGTATGTTAGGTGAAGTTAACGTTACACATCTTTTAGCGACTAAAGTTAGTCTGTCTGTCGAGTAATTGTAAGCTAACGTTAGCTCATATAGGGCCGTTATTGTTAAGCCAGTTAGGTTGTCTAATTCCAGTGTTATTGGTAACGTTACAAAATCGAGTTGCAATTTTTCAGATGTCTCCATTATATCTAATGTGTCATTTCATAGGAGGCATTTTATGTTTTATATATATCACATGTCTCTGTTCTATTTTTGTGTGCTCGTAACATTAACGTTAGATCTTAATGTCGGAGGTAATGGCGGACCAAAACGAGGTAAACTATTGTCTGTAACATTTTCATTACTTTGTTTTATTACATGTTGCATCTTTGTGGAACTGTTTGTTTGTATTAACCTTTCATCCTAGTTTCTCTCTCAATTCCCATAGGATGAGCTGCTACCCCCGCTAGAGCTGCTACCCCCGCGACCCGACCCCGGATAAGCGGTTGAAGATGAGATGAGATGGGAGAGATGAGATGAATTGCGCAGTATGGCCATTAATTTGGTGACAATGCTGAGAACCACAATCCATAATGTTAACTCGGATACAAATGGTGAGGATCATGAGCAAGTTGCCATCTCTACTAGCTGGCCACCCCTAGACAATGGGGGTATTTCAGAAAGCAGGGTTAACAAACTAGTTGAGTTGACTGAGCTGACAGACAAACAATTGATCACACAGATTATCTATTAAATGAGTCTATAACACACCAACTTAATAACGTTGAGTCGTTGAATAAATTATGTTAAATGTATTGTAAATTAAGTTCAGGGCCAGAGCATCAGAGAGACAGGTGCAGCTAGGGCCATTAGACAGGAACCACCAAGGCACAGTTCAGTCCGTGTACCTACACAGGCACCTTCAGGAACTGCGGTTCAGCAGAACTTGGCCAGGTTTGGATGCTGTTGTTCAAAGGATCCATTTCTATTATATTTCTTAGCCTACGCCCCTTCAATGTTGCGTGGAGTAAATTAGTCTCTGTGTTTCATATCATATTTTTGTCTCGTCAATAAATAATAAAAGCAGTGGAATAGACCAATGCAGTTTCTATCGTTGTTTGACAGTTGGGGCTTTGAATTCAATTTCATTTATTTCTCTTAACTATATTGTTTCCCTGGACTATATTGAGAGAGGCAGAATTCTAGGCCTTTTTCGCGTTCATCCAAAAAAAAGGCCTGCCACTAAAACCACGCCAGTACAGTTCTTTCTCCTTCAGAGCTCCTCAGAGAGAACCCCCAAACCCTCTGAGGAGCTAACACTCTTACAGGCTGGGCTCAGAAGAAGGACTGTAAATGTTCCTGAGAATGCTGGCCATAAGGAGGTATGTAACATGGTATGACATAGTTAAGGAAGTAGGGTAGGATTTTAATTTTGCAGAAAATATACAGCAACCAATTGTAAAATAGAATACAGTAACAGTGTAGGCCCTATATTTACTAGCAAAACCTTTTTATTTATTCTAGAAATGCTGCCATGAAGTATAACACAATCAATTTCTCTAATATTTGCTCATCCTGTGCACACGCTTTAAATACATAGATTACACACATTCTTTCTGAAGCCTATCCAAAGATGTCAGAACTGGAGGGGGCGTGGATGCTTCACAAAGCCATGGGTAAAAAGAAAGAAACTGAATTTGTTTTTCTTTTCAAAACTAAGAAAATACATTTTTGTTTGTATGATCCTCCCAACAAGAACAGAAATATTTTTTAATATTAAACCCAAACAGGAGGAGCAGGTCAACGGAAACTCAACCTGTTGTCACGGAAGAAGGATACACAGGGGCCAGCCTCGTTAAGAGCTGGGGAGGCAAGGGCTGTCTGTTCATTATGCCCATCCAGCACACACTGGATATTTCTCCCCTGCCTTTCACCGCTTTGGAGTTCCAGTCAATGCCGAAAGCCCGGTGTGTGTCATGCCAAGACTATGTGCCACTGCAGCTCCTCAGTGTCCATGTGAAGACATGTACGCAGTCTAAGGATGAGGTATGGCTTGCTAATATATTGATGTTTTATGTACAGGTGTCATCTCAAACATTCCACAGGAACTAATGGATCGTGGAACCATATTTTTGTTTTTGAACACAAGATTGCACGATAGTAGGCTCTCATTAAAAATCAAGTATTAACACAAAATCAAAAGGCTTATTTCAATTGAGTCAGTAAAACACACTAGGCCATAAGATCCCAATAGCTTTATCCCAAACCTGGTAATAAGATCTTTTTGATTGTTACTATTCTTCTTTGTAATTCCAGTCTTGGATGTTTAATTTTACAGGACCGTTATGATGATGACATTATCAACTGTAATGATGACAACATTATCAACCTTGATGACATCAACGTGGTTGATGATAAAACGGTAAGCTATCAAAGTAAATCTTACTCTTACATACAGCATTTAATATTTTCTATGACATAGATTATATGATGTGAAATATTGAATGGCCCAAGTATGTTTTACAGGCATTCACCGATGAGCAGGCCTCATGTTTGGAAAGTAAGGTAAGCAGACTTCAGTGCTACATCTAGTGCTTCTGTATTTTATTTTTAAACTATTCTATTCCATAGGTGGGTTGTTTTCAAGTATTGTTTCTACTTTGTTTTTGTGACAATCTTATTTTAAACAGCCACATGTAAACGTGAATATAAGTAGAACAATCACTTACATTGGCCATGTAAACGGCTGAGTCAGAATGTTGCCTTCTCCAGAATAAGGGCAAAGAATCAGACTTCCAAAACAGAGATATTTAACCATCTTTTTTACAGGTTGCTTGTCCATTATGCAGTCAACTTTTCACAAAGGAAAGCATCTGTATACATGCCAGTGTCTGTGGTGAGAGGTAAAAAAAAAAACATTTCTGACAGATGCATAACGTAGATGAGTTAAGTTCCTAGTTGTCTAACAATGCTCGATTTTGGTTGATTTTATTGTGCCTCTTTTAACCAATATTGTATTGAACGTTTTGAAGAATATGTGGATTGTGCTAAAAAGCAGGCCAGGTTGGGTAAATGCCAAAATGTTTGGACCCAACTTTAAGTTGGACAGCTGATGGATGCAGGTTATAAGAAACATGTTATTTTTTACATGTGTACAGAACAGTGAATGAGGGGCATGCAGATGTTAGTGAGAACCCCAGGGAGCCCTTCAACAGGTATGCAGTACCGGTAACATGTTTTTAATCTAATTGGATTGTGTTGCTTGGCTTGGCATTTTTACAGCTGCTGAATAACATTCTTTTAATACGCTTGTGTAGCTTATCAGATATCCTAAAGTCACTTGAAAAGGAAGTTGATACATCCAAGACGTTCAACATCTGTGTGACAAGGGAAGACTTGTTTCAAAGGGGGCTTAAACAGTGGGCCAGGCAAAAGCAAGCCTCCCCAAAAAAATATCCTCTTTGTCTCCTTTATTGGAGAAAATGGAATTAATCAAGGTGCTCTTCGTAAAGAGTTCCTTACTGGTATGTCTTATCGTAGGAAAAACAGGTTCAATGACCACAGAGTCGAACGAGCCAACTTTTAAGGGTATTTATTTAAAACAGATAAGAAGTTTACAGCCACCAGTAAACTTCTGCTCCTCTCACAGTTGTACCAGCTAGCAGGTCAAAAGTCAGAAGGGCCGTCCCCTGGCATTCTCAGCCTTTATTAGGAAAGGTCAAACCAATCAGGAATGACCACACGTACCCCAAGACCCTGCCTAGGACCAATCGATGCCCTGTTCAGCCAGTCCTTTGTCAGCTAGATCCCTCCCCACATTCCTAACAGCCGCACCCCAACATAAACAAAGTTGAAGCACAGAATATACTGCTTGGGCAGACATAGCAATCCTGATTTCTACCACAGTCTCACCCCAGTAAGCCCTACACAAGTAATAAAGTGCAAATTTAGGAAATTATCAAAGTAAGTCCTATATTGACAGAATCTGCATTGTTTTACAGAGATGATGCGTGGAATCGAGGCTCATTTCTTTGTAGGAGATGGGGAAATGGGGGAAAAACCCTAAATACAGTATATGTGACTACCAGGACAACAAGTTCAAGTATTTTTCACATCCAAAAAAATATAGTTCATTGTATTGTTAAATTAAGTGTTAAAGGACTTAACAAGCCATTTTGTTAAAAAAGTTGTTTGCTTTGTCACAAAAGGACTTGTGGGGAGATTTTTGCCACAAGTGTAGTGCAGGGCGGTCCTGCACCAAACTTTCTGACAAAATGGTGCTACCATGTCTTGTGCCATGGGGAGATGGACAAGGATGGCATCATTGAAGTCAATGATCTAGACATTAACAACCTCATGAAAGAGGTATTGAAACATTTTCATACATAAATACTTTTTTTTCCATAGTATAGGATATTGTCTCCTTTGTCAATAGCAAGTTTATGTTTCTATTTTCAGGTGGAAAATGCAGGAGAATAAAGACTGGTGGAACTGTCAGATGCGATTGCGGCATGTGGCTACACGGGTCTCATAAATGTGGACTGAAAAAAGGCCATAACAGGGTATGTTAACACAGTATTAACACTAGAAGTGCCAACAGCCCACGCCCGCGGGCGTTGCAGTTAGTAATTGAAATAAATATATAATGTTGAAAAGCTAAAGTCTCGTCCTTACATGACTTTTCCTAAATACGTGCATTTTACCTTGTCCCGTTTTCAGAATTGCAAAATCACAAACCGAACACTATAGTAAACTACTATTTACATGTTTTTTGATACCTTAACTGCTCTCCTGTCGCCATAATCCCACGCCGCTGGGCGTTGGTACCCAGGGGCTAATTGCGGTACCCAGACACCGATCACACCTCACTGGGCTTATGACGCCAATGGTTGAATGGGCCATACGCAGACACAAAAGATTGATTGGCTTGGTTTAATTTGAATGAACTAGAAAAAAGAGGTAAGTTTATAAAGAAAAATATGTTTCACTAAATAAACAGAACGAATTCATCCAATCACATGTATGTATAGAGCCCATTCATCTATACAGCCCATTCATCCATACGGCCCATTCATCTAGCCCATTCATATACAGCCCCACCGTGACCAATATACAAACTGTGTTCTAAAATGCGTGTTTTATTGTCTACAGTGCCTTAGTTACCGGACTGCAATTACTATAATACATTTTACAAATAAAAACGATCGAATTATACACTGTAGCCTAATGTTTTTATTTCAAGAGTCTGTGTTGCAATATGTCTATAGCTACGGCCAATCATGCGCAAATCATTTGATTGCACATCGCTTGTGGCCTAAAATGTTTCAGCATTTAATACATCAAAATAGGACATACAGATTGATGGATTTTCATTTATTTGATTTTTTGAAATTTAAATGTCATAGCTTGTGCATTTTAACATCATGGTTTTATATTAGTATTCTATGGTTAGGCCTACATAAGACAATAAATACATACTATTTTATTAAAATGTTTTACTTCATAATTCTTCTTAATTCATTTCATTTAGGATGATAACACATTAGATGATCTGATGCTGTTGATGGCAGGTTACTCGGTGAATGGATGGTGAAGCTGCGGAGGAGAATGTAGTTGCTAATTGGGATGATTCGTATGTTAATGACGCCAGCGGGCGCGGGGCTCTGGCGATTTAAGGAGTGAAAACAGCTCTGGCGCTTCTAGTGTTAAGAGGGGATAACCTGCCCCTTTTTCAGACAACCATGAGTTTAATCCATGGTTTCGATTTTTTTATTTGACATGTGCAGTTTTTTGTACTGTTTTATTGTCGTGTACTAATTTCTAATTTGGCAGAACATAAGATATGGATTCAAATGTTTTTTGCAAACTATTCAATGTATTCCTTCCTCCCTAAGAACATTTTTTTCTTTGGCAAATCCAATTTCACTATTCAAAAATAAAATAATTACCTTTTCTACATTTTCTACGTTGTTACTTGAATCACACACAAATTAAACATACAGAATTTTTTATTGTTGATATAGTAACACATTGCAGGTGTATATTTTAATGTTTAATGTACTCTGTCAGTAATGTATGTAATGTGACCCTTTATGTCACATTACTGGCGCCAGTAATGTGACTTGCGCATGAAGGGTTGAAAATGGCTCCGGCGCTCCTAGTGTTAAACTGTGAGACTTATAGTTTGGATGGTATAGTTGGTAGAAGACGACCATGCGTGAATCTATTTAACAGACAGTTGGACATGCTGCATGTGTATAGTGTGAGAGTGGACATGCTGCATGTGTATAGTGTGAGAGTGGACCTGCTGCATGTGTATAGTGTGAGAGTGGACATGCTGCATGTGTATAGTGTGAGAGTGGACATGCTGCATGGGTATAGTGAGAGTGGACCTGCTGCATGTGTATAGTGTGAGAGTGGACCTGCTGCATGTGTATAGTGTGAGAGTGGACATGCTGCATGTGTATAGTGTGAGATTGGACCTGCTGCATGTGTATAGTGTGAGAGTGGACCTGATGCATGTGTATAGTGTGAGAGTGGACATGCTGCATGTGTATAGTGTGAGAGTGGACCTGCTGCATGTGTATAGTGTGAGTGGACATGCTGCATGTGTATAGTGTGAGACCTGCTGCATGTGTATAGTGTGAGAGTGGACCTGCTGCATGTGTATAGTGTGAGAGTGGACATGCTGCATGTGTATAGTGTGAGAGTGGACATGCTGCATGTGTATAGTGTGAGTGGACCTGCTGCATGTGTATAGTGTGAGAGGACATGCTGCATGTGTATAGTGTGAGGGTGGACATGCTGCATGTGTATAATGTGAGAGTGGACCTGCTGGATGTGTATAGTGTGAGAGTGGACCTGCTGCATGTGTATAGTGTGAGAGTGGACATGCTGCATGTGTATAGTGTGAGAGTGGACCTGCTGCATGTGTATAGTGTGAGAGTGGACATGCTGCATGTGTATAGTGTGAGAGTGGACATGCTGCATGGGTATAGTGAGAGTGGACCTGCTGCATGTGTATAGTGTGAGAGTGGACCTGCTGCATGTGTATAGTGTGAGAGTGGACATGCTGCATGTGTATAGTGTGAGATTGGACCTGCTGCATGTGTATAGTGTGAGAGTGGACCTGATGCATGTGTATAGTGTGAGTGGACATGCTGCATGTGTATAGTGTGAGAGTGGACCTGCTGCATGTGTATAGTGTGAGTGGACATGCTGCATGTGTATAGTGTGAGAGTGGACCTGCTGCATGTGTATAGTGTGAGAGTGGACCTGCTGCATGTGTATAGTGTGAGTGGACATGCTGCATGTGTATAGTGTGAGAGTGGACATGCTGCATGTGTATAGTGTGATAGTGTGAGTGGACCTGCTGCATGTGTATAGTGTGAGGGTGGACATGCTGCATGTGTATAATGTGAGAGTGGACCTGCTGCATGTGTATAGTGTGAGAGTGGACCTGCTGCATGTGTATAGTGTGAGAGTGGACATGCTGCATGTGTATAGTGTGAGAGTGGACCTGCTGCATGTGTATAGTGTGAGAGTGGACATGCTGCATGTGTATAATGTGAGAGTGGACCTGCTGCATGTGTATAGTGTGAGAGTGGACCTGCTGCATGTGTATAGTGTGAGTAGACCTGCTGCATGTGTATAGTGTGAGTGGACATGCTGCATGTGTATAGTGTGAGTGGACATGCTGCATGTGTATAGTGTGAGAGTGGACCTGCTGCATGTGTATAGTGTGAGTGGACATGCTGCATGTGTATAGTGTGAGAGTGGACCTGCTGCATGTGTATAGTGTGAGAGTGGACCTGCTGCATGTGTATAGTGTGAGAGTGGACATGCTGCATGTGTATAGTGTGAGAGTGGACATGCTGCATGTGTATAGTGTGAGAGTGGACCTGCTGCATGTGTATAGTGTGAGAGTGGACCTGCTGCATGTGTATAGTGTGAGAGTGGACCTGCTGCATGTGTATAGTGTGAGAGTGGACATGCTGCATGTGTATAGTGTGAGAGTGGACATGCTGCATGTGTATAGTGTGAGAGTGGACCTGCTGCATGTGTATAGTGTGAGGTGGACATGCTGCATGTGTATAATGTGAGAGTGGACCTGCTGCATGTGTATAGTGTGAGAGTGGACCTGCTGCATGTGTATAGTGTGAGAGTGGACATGCTGCATGTGTATAGTGTGAGAGTGGACCTGCTGCATGTGTATAGTGTGAGAGTGGACATGCTGACATGTGTATGCAGGGACTGGGAGTGTGTATATCTAAAACAGGGAAAGACTAACTTGAGGAGTGTTCATTACAAACCGAACATAACTAAAGATGTGGGGACCCGTCTTAAATTGTCTAATCAAAACTTGCTGATGTTTAGAAAGAAAATTATATGGGATCTTATGCAACCATTTAAACCCCTTTTGTCTAACTGTAAACAGACTCAAATCATGCAAAATAAAGGTTATATATAAAGGTAAATAAAGGTTCTGGATCTCAGTGTCTATTAGGCCTTCTAGTTAAGATCCAGATGGTGGTGGTGAGAATAATGCTGACCCAAAAGGACCAGAACGTGGACGTGAGTGATATTGATCTGCAGGATAACATCTTACAGCAGGTGGCTTTTGCATTTACTGGAGAAATAGAAGGCACCATTTACTACTGATTTGCCAGTCCGTTAAAATATGATGTTTAAGTGTCTATGACAAATTATTATAACTTCTAATATTAACTCGCCCCTCTGGATTTCTAAGCAATCAGCAATTCCTTTTTCTGCCATATTGCTGACGGACCAATGTAGGCCGCTCAGAGGGCTGACAGACTAATGTAGGCCGCTCAGAGGGCTGTAGGCTGCTCAGAGGGCTGTAGGCTGCTCAGAGGGCTGACGGCACATGTACAAATCAAGGTGGTGACCTTGAGAGCTGTATTCATCACTGGCCTCTAGTATTTGTTAAACAAATATAGGGAGTGTTTATTACCATCTTAAGCAAAGTTAGTCTATTAGCATGAGGAGTGTGACTATGGAAATTACAGGATCTAAGTTGTCTCCAGATTGTAAATACAGTTTCAGTACAGTGCTATTGTTAGGTAATATCCCAAAGCAACTCAAATACAACTGACATAGTATGCAATAGCCCATATAACAAAGCATTTATTTATTAATCTTACACACTTGTATATTTAATTTGCTGAATAATATACTTACCCACCTTCACATCTTGTTTGTCAGGAAGTGTGTGATCCATTGATAGATAAAACCAGAAACATTTAACTAGGAGAGTTTTGGAATGAGGACATTGAACGCAGAGCTAAAATCCACAAACAATTTGTTTGCATATACAGTGCATTTGAAAAGTATTCCGACCACTATTCGTTTTTAACATTTCATAAAAAATACAGCCGTATTCTTAAATCAATGAAATAATAGTTTTTTCTATCATAACATTTTAGAAGTAATAATAATACAAGTATAAATGTATTAAAATGTAAATTTTCATCATTATTCTGACTCATTTACATAGTACTTTGTTGTAGTATACATTTTGTGTGTGACACTAGTTTTTCTTATTCATTTCTGCTGATCCTCTTATTGAGGCTCTGTCGGGTGGATGTGGAACGTCACTACCCAGACATTGTCAATTTTTTCCAGAGATCAGAGTTCAATCTTGGCTCTAGCTGGGCCACTCAAAGACATTCACAGACTTTCCTAGTGCTGCTCCTGTGTTATCATAAGGGCGTCGTAATAAGGGCGTCGTGATAAGGGCGTCGTCATAAGGGCACCGTCATAAGGGAATCATCATAAGGGCATCGTCATGAGGGAAATGTACACTGTCGGTGTCAGAGCTCCCCCCAAAGCCAATCTATTGCGAATCTACCGGCTTTGGCGTTTGTCTTCCCCAGCCTTCTAGCTGCCATTGATTTTCCTGCCTTCACATTATTATGTCGTCATCTCAGATACCTCAGTATCTGTTTGGTGTCTTTCTGTTGTAATATTCTACGTTACGTGTTTTCATTGTGAGAGTTCTGTGACTTAATGGCAGCGTAGCTGTTCTCTGCATTAGGAAGTCCCTTCTATTTTCTACTAGTTTTTCTACTTTTGTGAGTTTTTTTTCTTTGGACTGATGAATAAAAAATCAGTTGAATACAATTTAGAATAAGTCTGTAACAAAAGGAAATGTAGAAAAACTAAAGTGCTCTGAATAGTTTCCAAAAGCTCTTTTACTTTGGTTTGTCAAGGTGTTGGAGGATGCAGTAAAGGTCCTTGTTGGCAAAATTGACAAAAAACAATAAAGAGAAACTATTGGGTCAAGGAAGGCATCAGTGATGGTTCTGAGATTTTACTAAAACACAGTGAAAGCGGACCACCAAAGTTTCCAGTGTTTAATTTTAAATGAGGCTACTGACATGATGAGTAAAACAAAGAAAATGAACACTAGGCGTCACTGATGAATGACAGAATTGAATTTCACCTTTGAAAGTGTTCCCCAACACATTTGGAAAGTTACTTTGCATCTCAGTCCCAATATAAGACATCTGGATGGAGAGGAAGCAGCCAGTAACAGATTCCACACAGAGACACTGAGACACCAAGAGTTCACAGGCCAGATCAGCAGAGAAAAAAGACCAGATCAACATAACAGGTTCATGTCTTTTAATCGATTTTCTGAATCCACTTATAACTATCAGAACTATCAGTTAGAAAAATTACATTGCCATGAATGTATGTATTCAAAGTAGAATTTCACAATTTTTAAATAACCTTTCCTTGTAAGTGTATTAATACTTTAAAATCTAAAACTGGAGAATCAAGGATGAGACTTAAGGAAATGATGAGGTCCTGACATTTTAGGGGGCGGTTTAAATTCCATGGCAAACCTTGTTGAAATGTTTTCTATTATTTTTACTGAAATCAGATAGATAAATTCATATTTGAAGTTACATGTTTATGTAAATATACTTTAAAGTCACATTTCTTTCACTCCTTTTTAAACAGAGACAAAACAAGCAAACTCCCATGTCTTTCCGAGTAACATCTTCTGACATTTTACCAATAGTTGTATTCCAATTATAGAGATGTCTGGTTGCTTGTGTGTGTTTCTGTGTGTTGTGTGCCCTGAGTGTGTGTTATTGTGTGTTGTGTGCCCTGTGTGTGTGTGTGTGTTTCTGTGTGTTGTGTGCCCTGAGTGTGTGTTATTGTGTGTTGTGTGGCCTGTGTGTGTTATTGTGTGTGTGTGTTACTGTGTGTTGTGTGCCTTGAGTGTGTGTTACTGGGTGTTGTGTGGCCTGTGTTTGTTACTGTGTGTGTGTGTGTTTTACGTTGTGTGTGTGTTACTGTGTGTTGTGTGCCCTGAGTGTGTGTTACTGTGTGTTGTGTGCCCTGTGTGTGTGTTACTGTGTGTTGTGTGCCTTGTGTGTGTGTTACTGTGTGTTGTGTGCCCTGTGTGTGTGTGTTACTGGGTTTTGTGTGCCCTGAGTGTGTGTTACTGTGTGTTGTGTGCCCTGTGTGTGTGTGTTACTGGGTTTTGTGTGCCCTGTGTGTGTGTTACTGTGTGTTGTGTGCCCTGTGTGTGTGTTACTGTGTGTTGTGTGCCTTGCCCTGAGTGTGTGTTACTGTGTGTTGTGTGCCCTGTGTGTGTGTGTTACTGTGTTTTGTGTGCCCAGAGTGTGTGTTACTGGGTGTTGTGTGCCCTGTGTGTGTGTTACTGTGTGTTGTGTGCCCTGTGTGTGTTACTGTGTGTTTCTGTGTGTTGTGTTCCCTGAGTGTGTGTTACTGTGTGTTATGTGCCAAGTACCTGAAAAGACAGATTGAAACCCTTAATACATGCAACTACTTTCATAAGTTTGAGACAATCGGCATGTTTTTATTTCTTGTTTTATTAGTCTCACTTTGCAACTGTAATATTAAAGAGTACACTGACATGGTTTTATACCCTGTGTGTGTGTTACTGTGTGTGTGTTATTGTGTGTTACTGTGTGTTGTGTGCCCTGTGTGTGTGTGTGTGTTACTGCGTGTTGTGTGCCCTGTGTGTGTGTTACTGTGTGCCCTGTGTGTGTTACTGTGTGCCCTGTGTGTGTTACTGTGTGTTGTGTGCCCTATGTGTGTGCCCTGTGTGTGTTACTGTGTGTTGTGTGCCCTGTGTGTGTTACTGTGTGTCCTGTGTGTGTTACTGTGTGCCCTGTGTGTGTGTTACTGCGTGTTGTGTGCCCTGTGTGTGTGTTACTGTGTGTTGTGTGCCCTGTGTGTGTGTTACTGTGTGTGTGTGTTACTGTGTGTTGTGTGCCCTGTGTGTGTTACTGTGTGTTGTGTGCCCTGTGTGTGTGTTATTGTGTGTTACTGTGTGTTGTGTGCCTTATGTGCCCTGAGTGTGTGTTACTGTGTGTTGTGTGCCCTGTGTGTGTTACTGTGTGTTTCTGTGTGTTGTGTTCCCTGAGTGTGTGTTACTGTGTGTTGTGTGCCCTGTGTGTGTGTGTTACTGTGTGTTGTGTGCCCTGTGTGTGTTACTGTGTGTTTCTGTGTGTTGTGTTCCTTGAGTGTGTTTACTGTGTGTTGTGTTCCTTGAGTGTGTGTTACTGTGTGTTGTGTGCCCTGTGTGTGTTACTGTGTGTTGTGTGTGTTACTGTGTGTTGTGTGCCCTGTGTGTGTTACTGTGTGTTGTGTGCCCTGTGTGTGTTA
Organism: Dallia pectoralis; assembly: GCA_029465975.1. Lineage (NCBI taxonomy): Eukaryota > Metazoa > Chordata > Actinopteri > Esociformes > Umbridae > Dallia > Dallia pectoralis. The sequence goes on along the minus strand of CM055735.1, from coordinate 3,278,155 downwards.
CTGTGTGTTGTGTGCCCTGTGTGTGTTACTGTGTGTTGTGTGCCATGTGACAAGTACCTGAACAGACAGATTGAAACCCTTAATACATGCAACTACTTTCATAAGTACACTGACATGGTTTTTATGGCAGGATTTGAGTTTTGTGTCCCAGATTCCTTGTCATGAGCAGGCAAATGTCTCACCATGCTAATAATGTTAGATTGATCAATACCAACCAACATAAAGACATCTGCAGCTTGCTGTACTTTAGGGAAGGAGAATATGCCTTCTGTCCTCATGTCCTGAACGGAGGCTCTAATATTGCTGTGATCCACTATCTACTGTCCTCATGTCCTGAACGGAGGCGCTAATATTGCTGTGATCAACTGTCCTCATGTCCTGAACGGAGGCTCTAATATTGCTGTGATCCACTGTCCCTTGTCCTCATGTCCTGAACGGAGGCTCTAATATTGCTGTGATCCACTGTCATCATGTCCTGAACGGAGGCTCTAATATTGCTGTGATCACTGTCCTTATGTCCTGAACGGAGGCTCTAATATTGCTGTGATCAACTGTCCTCATGTCCTGAACGGAGGCTCTAATATTGCTGTGATCCACTGTCCTCATGTCCTGAACGGAGGCTCTAATATTGCTGTGATCAACTGTCCTCATGTCCTGAACGGAGGCTCTAATATTGCTGTGATCCACTGTCCTCATGTCCTGAACGGAGGCTCTAATATTGCTGTGATCCACTGTCCACATGTCCTGAACGGAGGCTCTAATATCGCTGTGATCCACTGTCCACTGTCCTCATGTCCTGAACGGAGGCTCTAATATTGCTGTGATCCACTGTCCACTCCGGGGTTTAGCAGTAAGAACTTTAGCCACTTCTGCAGCCTGCCTCTTAAGACCTTCTCAAGGGAAATTTCTAAAGCCATCCAGGGAGCAGCTTGTGGTTGAGGCCAAAACAATAGAAGATGTATCAGGAAAGGTTGCACAATGACATTGAAGGAAATTGCCGGAAGAAAAGCTAGAACCACTGGCACCCCCAAACACACCAAAAAAGAGTTGATGCCGCTTACCCAAAAAGGGGCTTTGATTATTAGTTTTGATTTCTCCCATCCCATCACACTCCTGCTTTTGTTAATAAAATGCCCACAATGGCCCTGAATACACTCTCTGTGTCAGAAACCTTTGTCTCAATATTTCAAATCGAATGTGATGGATTACAAAATCAAAACAACTAAAGTTGTGACACAGTTAAATTGTACTCTATATTTTTTAACAACTAATAACAATAAATATGAATGTTGTTAATTGGTACGAATACATTTGTTGCTGATCCACAGATCATGCAGTGGAGTTGGAGAAGTATTCCTGCCTTCGGTAAGAATTAACTTCCAACAGTGTTTAGGCTAGATTACCTTTCCATTTCAGACAATTTACAAATTAAAAACTCATTGTATTTCCATTCGTAAAAAAACAGTTAATTATCAAATATGATCTCTAAAATACCATCAAAGTGTTTTCATATCAACATTTTTATGACAGATTTATAATGTAAATACATATAATATATATAATGTAATAATATTGTTGCTTTTCAGGATTTTTACTACTTTTTTCGGAGTCACAGGGGGTCAACGTGCAGACAGGTAAATGCAAACATTTGTTAACATTGTTGACTGCATTCAGGGGCACAAATACTAGATTTTTACACAATGAACTGCACATAATGTCAAAAGTATTTTTTTATGGATTAATTTAGATCACTCAAGAAGTTTATATTGACAGAAGAAGTTGTTCATGTCTGGTGGGTGCTAAATTGTATGGGCCTTTGTCTGTTAAGAACAACAAAGACAGTTGACCTCCTCTAGTTCCTGAGGCAATGACCTGGTGGTTATCTGATGACCACATATGGTCTTAAACCTGTTAAAAGTGTCAACTGTAACATACTCTCGTGCGTCTTACTTTAAGTTCAAATTTAGCGTTTAAAGTCTAATGTTTTTTCATGGTTTAACATTAACATTTTAACATTGTTAGAAAATTTGATTTCCTCCCTAGTCTTAGTTTATTTTAAGACTCAAATTTCCACCACAATACACAACTGGGAGGGCACAATATTCCAACTGAAGGGGCTTTGCCCTTTTTTGCCCCCTCATATGTAGCAAAATAATAATAATAAATAGCTTCACTGTCACGAACCAGGTTGGTGTGGTGCGGTGAAGAACCAGATGCAGAGCAAAGTTAAAACGTTTGTGGTGTCTAATCCATACTTTTAGAGAACCAAAACACTAAAACAACGAACGTAAAACATCAACACTGTGTAGGCAAATTAAAACTGCAAGCAATTTACAAAACACATCAAAAGACAGCGACTTACAACACTCAACTTAAACCCAACATGGCTTCAAACAATAACCGATAACCCAAGTGACGCTCCCTAGAACCTTAAATAGCCTCCTTATTGCGAATTCACCACAGTGGCATATACTACGAAGCAAGATTTGTGGTTAGAAAGGTAACTTCAGGTTCAACCCCGGGTTTTTGTTCACTGTTAAAACTGTTACTTGGATCACACTCAATACATTTTCCAACTACTTTTTTGAAGTTTAGTGAACTAAATGATATTTTGAGTAAGGACAACTTAATCTTTTCGCATACATTGAAATGCATATTATTAAGTACCATTTTCTGAAAAAGCCAATAAATTGAGTACAATCAATGTAAAAAATATCAGCATATTATACACATTAGACTTAATTAAAATAGGTAACATTTAAATTAATAAATGCTAGTTAATGTACTTTGATTTATTAATTTTGACCAATTTGCCCTTTCTTTGTTTTGGAAGTGTAAACGGCTTCAAATATTTAGTTGCTCTTATGTCAATTTCCAACATTTATTAAATCATTACCAAATCCAAAACAGTAGCAATGAGCTGGACAGTATCAATATCGTGTAAAAGCATGCCCTCAGCAAATAAAGTGCAGGTTAGTGGAACACCTTCACAGTAGTTTTTCACTGTGTACATAATGTTACAACATATTAATATCAAGCTAACAGGCTTAACAGTTAACTTTTGTAACAATTCACATGCCAATTTCAAACAGTAGCACTTTTGTAACAATTCACAAGCCATATTCAAAATTAGCTGGACAGTGTTAACAATCAATAACATCTGTAAAGCATGACCTCAGCTTATAAAGTGCAAGTTAGAATAACACCTTCACAGCATAGTTTTTTACTGTGTACATACATAATATTAAAACATTTTAATATCAAGTTAACAGGCTTAACAGTTAACAGTTAACTTTTGTAACAATTCACATGCCATTTTCAAACAGTAGCAATGAGTTGGACAGTATATAACATGTTTTCATGCATTAAACAAAGCATGACCTCAGCTTATAAATTGTGGGTTAGTTAAACACCTTTACAGTACAATGTGTACGTAATATTGTACATATAACTGTTTAACACTAACATCACAGGTCACAAGCATGAGCATCTGACCTCAACTTAGCATTATTCAATAGCACAGCGTGTGAATATTTTAAAACATCTTTAGTCAAACATCTCACTAATCTCACCATACGGACCAGCTTTTAAAGTGCAGCTTCACAGCAGATCTATTTTGCGTGTATATAATATACACTTTTTTTCAGACCAGAAAGTATGACCTGCAGCATAGTATAAAACATGACAAGGACAAACCATTACAACCATCCTGAAAAATTCAACGTTATGTCCGATGTATAACGAAGATAACAGCTGACAGTCATGTCTGAGTGCCTAGGCAAGGAGCTTGTTTTTCAGGGTCATGAACTCTTGGTTTTGGGCGCAGTGTGTCAAGTCCCACGAAAAGTCTTTGAAACACCTCAAATGTTTTGGAAAGCTTGGATGGATACTCAAGATTAAGTGCATATGTCAAAACAAGCAGGAAGCAGCACGCTTTGGCCAGATTTCCAAGATTGGTAAGGACTGGTATTCCCTCAATGATGATTCCTACTGCATCTGGTTCACAGCAGACATAGATGCTCATATTCTTCATTTTCAGGTCATGAACAGTAGTCTCTGCAGCCCCCTATGAGATAAAAGATAAAGCATTTAAGATAAACAATCTCCATCAATCAATCCAATTCATTTATAAAGCCCTTTTTACAACAAAGTTGTCACAAAGTGCTTTTACAATCACCCAGCCTGAATCCGACAGAGCAAACATCAACAAGTTGAACAAGAAACAAGTTGAACAAGTTGATACACGGCGGCTAGGAAAAACTCCCTGAAAGTCGGATTAAGGAAGAAACCTAGAGAAAAACCAGGCTCTGAGGGATCACCAGTCCTCTTCAGGCTGGGCCGGGTCAGTTTATGACAGTACAACAAGCGAGGTGTGAATATCTAAGAAACAAAATAGTCCGGGATGACCAGGAGGGATGATGGGTGTGATAGGCTTGGAGGAAGAAGCTCCGGTTGCATCAGCTCTTCCGTCAGCCGCACAGTCAGGGGCCCCAGGGAGGATCCAGCATATACTCCAAACTGGAGCGGTCCCCCTGACAGAAGTGGACACAAACACAGGGAAAGGTTGGACACTAGTTCCCGGCAAACATAATACTTTAAAAGGAGACAGGGGGGTTAATGAGACAATGGCCATGAACGGGTAAAACCAAGGACAAGGCCAGACAAATGTTAGTAGAGACAGGACACAGGAAAGGTTAGACACCCTGGTTCCCTACGTCCCCGGCACCATAGTATAGCAGCATAGATCTTAGAATGAGACGGGGGGGTCCAGTGAAGCGTTGGCCCTGAACAGGGTAAACCCCCGAAACAGGGCCCAATAGGCCGGAAAACAACCACCCACTTTGCCGAGCATCAACCCAGGGACACCAAACGACCATGATCACTCGGGCAGGTTTAGTTTTTGCTCACAAAGTTACTCGAGCTGGTGGAACAAACAAGAACTATAGCGAGCCAGTGACATCCACACCCCAAGGAGCATATGGGAGGTTTCGTTTTTGCTCACAAAGCTACTCGAATTGAAACTGCAACGGAGCACTATAGCGAACCAGTGACTCCTCCCCACAGTTAACTGGGATAATCAGACTTTATTCAGTAGCTACTCGGATTGAGCGAACAAAGGAGAGCTATAGCGAACCAGTGACTCCTCCCTACAGTTAACTGGGATAATCAGAGTTTATTCACAAGCTACTCGGATTGAGCGAACAAAGGAGAACTATAGCGAGCCAGTGACTCCACCCCCCAGGCAGCAGCCTGGAGGTATTGTTTTTGCTCAAAAAGCTACTCGAATGAGGCAACACCAGGGAACCATAGCGAGCCAGTGACTCCACCCCCCAGGCAGCAATCGAGAGAGGACACCCCCGGGGAGATGTGAACCCGCAAGGCAAAGACAGGAGGGCAGAATGAGACCCGAGCCTTCCATTTACATTTACATTTTGCGCATTTAGCAGACGCTCTTATCCAGAGCGACTTACAATAAGTGAAGGCATTTCACATATAGCTAAAACACACATCAAAAAGGCAATAAGTACATTGTTCCTGGGTGGGTGCAGGGGGAAGTGCTAGAGATAGAAGGGGTGCTAGGAGAGGAAGAGTGGGTGATAATCGTAGAGGAATGATTCGGTAGTGAAGTTTCGAACAGGCGAGAGTTGTGGAGCTCCATTCATGGAGCTACTGGAGGTACAGTTTGAAAAGGAATGTTTTTAGACGTTTTTTGAAGATTGGTCAGCGGGCAGCATCTGGTGAAGACGAGGTCCAACACATTGCCTGCGATGTGAGTCGCCGTTGACTGGGTGAGGCTGAGGCCAAACGACGAGAGGAGAGGTAGGACAGATGAGCCTAAGAAGGTGTTGAATGTGGTCGTTGGCAGGTTGAAGTCACCTAACAGGACAAGCGGTGTGTCGTCATCGGGAAATTCGCTAATCAGGGTGTCGAGCTCTTCGAGAAAGACCCCGGGGGCTCCAGTTATATAATACAATTATATTAACATTGAATGGAAACGTCACACGGACAGCATGAAATTTGAACGAGGAAGGGGAAAGGTGAGGGAGGGGGAAGGGAGAGAATCTCCATTTAGCAGAAATGAGAAGCCCTGTTCCGCCTCCACGACGACCGGAAGTTCTAGGACTGTGGGAAAACACATGGCTGGATGACGAAAGGGCAGCCAAGGAAGCAGTGTTTTCGGTGGTAACCCACGTCTCAGTCAGGGCCAGTGATTTATAAGTTTGAACAGAATCTACATTTCTAACCCAGATTGGCAACTCATTCCATAAGAGGAGCTCTATAGGAGAAGGCTCTACATCCAGCTGTTTGTTTAGAAATTGTTGGTACAATTAGGAGACCAGCATCCTTTGATCTAAGGTTACGCGTGGGTATGTATGGCTGGACTAATTCAGCGAGGTAGGTGGGAGCAAGTTGATGTAAAGCTTTATATGTTAACAGTAGTACTTTAAAGTATGCCCTAGCCTTGACAGGCAGCCAATGTAAAGAGGCTAAAACTGGGGTAATATGGTCAAACTTCTTAGTTCTAGTTAAGATTCTAGCAGCCGTATTAAGTACTAATTGAAGTTTGTTTATTGATTTATCAGGGTAACCAGAGAATAGAACATTGCAATAATCTAATCTTGAGGTAACAAAAGCATGGATTAGTTTTCTGCATCAATTTTTGATAAATAGTTTCTGATTTTTGCAATATTCCGAAGATGTAAAAATGCTGTCCCTGAAATATATTTTATGTGATCGTCAAACGAGAGATCCGGGCCAAGGGTCACTCCAAGGTTTTTGACAGTTTTTTGTGAAATGACTATACATCCGTTTAGGTTCAGCGTAAGGTCTGTCAATAAATCTCTCTGTTTCTTAGGTCCTAAAAATAGCATTTCAGTTTTATCTGAATTTAGGAGCAGAAAATTCTCTGTCATCCACTTTCGTATATCTGAAACACAAGCTTCCATTGTAGCTAATTTAGGGGCTTCTCCATGTTTCATAGCAACATACAGCTGTGTGTCATCGGCATACCAATGAAAATTGACATTATGTTTTCGGATTACATCACCCAAAGGCAACATATAGAGTGAGAACAGAAGTGGTTCTAAGACTGAGCCTTGCGGAACACCAAAGCATACCTTTGATTTGTTAGAGGATAATCTACACAAACAAACTGAAGTCTATCTGATAAATAAGATCTAAACCAGTCGAGAACATGTCCTCTTACCCCAACAAGGGTCTCCCATCTTTCCAAGAGAAGGGAGTGATCAATAGTGTCAAAGGCAGCACTAAGATCAAGAAGCAATAGGAGAGATGCATAACCTTTGTCAGAAGCCAATAAAAGGTCGTTTACCACCTTAACAAGTGCAGTCTCAGTGCTATGATGGGGTCTAAAACTGGACTGAAGTTTTTCATATATATTATTTGTCTTCAGAAAGGCCGTAAGTTGTAGTGAGACAGATTTTTCTACGATTTTTGAAAGGAACGGGAGGTTTGATATTGGTCGGTAGTTATTTAGGATGTCTGGATCTAAGTTACATTTTTTTAGCAGAGGCTTAATTTCTGCAATTTTTAGTGAGGTTGGCACTGATCCGGAGGATAGGGAGCAATTTATAAATACTAAATACTTCTAACTTAGTCGAGCGACACTTTCGCTCCAATTTTCTGGAGGCTTGCTTAAGTTTTCTAGTAGTGTCAGTGTACCAGGGAGCAAGTTTCTTATTTCGTATTGGTTTTGTTTTTAGGGGTGCCACAGACAATCTCATTTGTTGACGAAAATGAGAAACTGGTTAAGTCAGTTCAAATTAACAGTCAGCACAATGTAAACCTGTTCACCAGACTGAACCAAACCTGCTTTGAGACAATACTTACACAGTAATCAGAGATGAGCTCCTGTCCACTCTCTCCCATATACTCAAAGAGGCATCTCAGAGTGACATCTCTCTTCTTCACTCCAGTGGCACTTGGGTCCTAATTAATAGAACAATAATGAATAAATTATTTTTGTTGGTAAATTCACTCCAACCCTGTAATGCCATCATACCTGTAGGTCTGTATTAGTTTTTATTCATTATAATACAGTATATTAATAGTAATAACACTTGAGACTTTTTAGAAAAAAAACTGTGTGGTGCGGTGTGGGTGTATGTCGGGCTATGTGCTGATCCACACAAGCTAACAGTGCCCACACTCATAAACGAAAATGTTCGCTCCCTCATCAATGTGGTTTCGGTTAGATTGTGTAACTTACTCGACAAAGTAACATGCTGTTCTGGCACATTAATTTCCAACCGACGATAATCAGCTGTGGCTTTGTGTGTATCTGTGCGTCTATGTGTCCGTGAGTCCATTGCCAAATTATGTCTAAACCACGACAATGTTTTTGAAGAAGTTACAAACACCTCTGAAACATACTATTACACAAAGAAAACATTACTTATACAACGCACACACACACACGTAGATGCAGTGGCGGCTGGCCAATAGAGGGCGCCGCCCCCCCTAAGCCAAAAAATAAATAAAAAATAAAAAAATTATGATAATAATGATAAAAACATTAGTATGTCAATATTTGTGTGTTTTACATATGGAATGCACCCAGTAATATGTGTAAAATATGATAGAAAATCATATTCTCAACCTTTCCTCTGCCTATATGTATGCCTCGTCAGAGTCGTCACAGCTCTGGGGCGCAATAGAAAGCGCCCCAAAGAGGCGGGTCTATGTAGCAGTTAAACCAATTGCTAATTTAACATATGAATGATTGACATAAACTTTAGCCAATCAGCGTTCTTAAATCGAATCCAAGAGGGGCGCATTTTTCTGCTCCCCAAGCTCGCCCTTGATAAAAGAAGAACCGGACTCTAGAGGCGCCATTATATTCGCGGCTTCTGTAGTAGGTGGTACATCAGGAAGGCTTGGCTGGGTGCACTCATGCTAGTGCTTTATTTTGCTTTCCGTGCTTCGATTGACCATGTGCTGGAGGAGCACCTGAAGACAGCTACCGTTTTTAAGGGCACGTCAAAGACGATACAGAACGAGCTGTTAGACTGCATGCTGTCATCCTGCTTTTCAGCCAGCTGCAGAAGAGGAACATCGACCCTGTCTTCATTAAAGCACTTGTCCAGAGGTTCACAGACAGCATGATAACAATCAGGTAAATAACTATATTTACTATTGGCTGATAAAGCTGTTGTTGTTAGAAGGATGAATAGCTCACTTCCAACAGTGTAAAAGCCTAAATGTGTCTTGTCATCAAAGTTAGTGATTATCATAGAGCACATACCAATTATATATTTTTTGTATTTTAAATGGAAAGAGAAGACGCAATCAGACTTTGATAATAATGCAGGAAAGTATTACACAGTTTGTAATAACAGGCGTATTCAGGTGTTCACTATGTCATTTTCTAGAAGAGTACTAGTTGTTATTGAAGATTAACTTTATTGTTATTCAGACAGCACCTCATCAGCGCAACACTGTTCCACGGAGACGTATCTATTCATTGTTGCAGTTCTTGGGCACATTAACAATTAGTTACATTTAGTTTAATCATAAAATACTGTAAGCTATTCTTCCAGTCAAAGGTTCTGTTTAAATGCATACGAAAGGCTTGTGTTTGTGCAATATGGTGTTTTTGTGTAAGAATGCCTCAACTTTTTAATATTGGCATTAAATAATTACTGACTATTTCACTGAGCTTTGCTGTCCTGCAGTTTTTGTTAAATTGTATTGCGATGATAACAGAAACATAAAGTATGGCACAGCCCCACCAAGAATATTTTTCACCAGCCGCCACTTCATAGATGTATAACGTTACAGTGTGTGGCTCAAGTTAACAAACTGTTTGAGATAGAGCACATTCGAATTTGGCGGGCGCAAAAGTTTGTAGGAAACAGAGCGATGCTTTTGCAGATTGCGCAACACAAACACGTTAATTAGGGTAAAATCTAACTTTAACAATAAAAAAAGAGTTACTTACATGAGGCACGTGAAGTATTATCCGGCTCCGTGGAAAACCCCGTTCAAATAAACTTCTGGAACAGACGAGAGTGCAGGATTTGCCCGGGCTTGTTCTTCCGTTGCTGCAGGTGGGCGGGTCGTGTCTTTTTACGTCTGATATAAACTTTTAAAATGAGTTTTGTAAAATAAATTTATGGTGCAGTCCAATTAAATTAATTTTATTATAGAAAATATCAAGTTACAAAAATATTCACACTTTTTACTTTTTGATAACTCAAAAAACAAAGAAAGAAAAATAAACTAATTTATTGGAATAAATATAGTTTTTAAAAGTAAGTCATATGGACAATAGCACTGAACGACTTTTTACAGTGTTATCACGAGGTCCGTTACATCCTCATGGTAACTTATGCTGCGAACCTAACCTGGTCGGGAGCATGTTTTAGTCGAGATAACCGATTAACGCGAATAAAAGCACTGCCTACTGACCAATCAATTCTTGATTAAATATGTCGTCACGATTCATAGAAAATCCTGTTCGGTGCACAAATAGTGGGAGGTTCACTTAAAGAAGCAAAGATATACAGGGGCCGTCAAAACCCATTTACTTTTCCATATGACTATCTTTATAAAATATATAGGTTCTCAGCGGAGGGACTTACGTATATTAGTCAGCTACTTGAGCCGCATGTTGCCAGCGCAAATGTAAATTAAATGCAGCATTGTGTTTGAATTTCATTGAATTATTTTTTATGTTTATTCTTTATTTGTTCCCAAGACCGCTTCACACTGCCTGGGTTGCAACTAAAGGTATCCAGCAATAATAATGACACAAGACAATTAATCTCTTGCTTTAATTGAGTACACGTGTATAATTATAGCGAAATCGAGTCTAAGGAGACAGATTGGGGCAAAATGTATTGGCTGTAAAAAAACTATTGTGGCTGAAATATATACTTGTACTTGTAATTTAATACATGGTAAACAATAAAAAGGTAATTGTTTTTAAAAAATATATTATTTTAAAACGTAATAAAAATACAGAGAGCATTAAATGGATGCTTGCATCCAATCCCATTTTTCTTTCAGTAAAAATTTGTTCTTTCAGTTTCGCTTCTCGCTGTTTCAATTACAGTTTTTTTTGACAACCAAACTTTTGGCCATTTTCTGGTGTTACTTTTCGCCAGTATGACCGTTTTATATTTTTAATATAACATATATAATCCCTCTAACAATAGTCTCTCCTTAATTACTCAAATCACAATATACAATAAGTGTTTATGTAACAATTACAGCAAAACAGCACCGGGTTCTGTTTGTTGTTTTGTCTTGCCTTCTCTTGGTATTTTGTTGCCCCATGTGCCCTTATTCGCTATGTTCTTCCCGTCCTCTCTCTGTCAATTAGTTTGATAATGCTCACCTGTGTTTCACCTCATCTGTGTATTGTTTCTGTCACGGTTCCTAGTCCACCAGGGACAACTAGTGGGTGTTGGAGTTAGTTATTTTAGGTTCAGCTGTTTTACCTGTGGTTTAATTAAAGCGTCACGGCTGTTGGGGATTTGGTGATAATGTTTGTTTAAAAGTCACAGGATCTGGGGCCCGTTTCAGAAAGGAGGTTTAGTTAAAAGTTTGTTTAGCCTGAGATAAAGGAAAATCTAAGTTTTCTGTTTCAGAAAGAGAGGTTAATCAAACCTGAGTGACAGGGGTAACTCCAGCCCATTTCAGAAAGGGAGGTAACTTAACCTCAGAGTCAGTTACTATGGTAACTGAGTCTGTGAACCTAACCTGGTCGGGAGCAGGTTTTCTTCAATAAACCTGGAGTTTCTCTCAGTCTCCTCCCTCTGACACAGCGATCTTTCATTTAATTATTAATAAATTCAGTATGTATCAGGCACATTTTAGCGCAGTGTTGTCATCTGCATGAATGAAATAGGATTGTTTTATTAACTCAGTTGTATTACTTCACAGGGAGTTAAACATAGGTTGGGAGATGATATTGAGGAAACCCGACTAGATGTATTTTAATTTCCAGATAACTTCCTATCTGAGCGGTATAGTTTTTCTTTACAGTCTATCAGATATGCAGACCTGCCAACCTTGAATACATTTTATGAGTACAACCGCCCGCAACCCCCCACAACCCGCGCGAACCCGACAGCCCACCGCCAATGCATGCTCCACCCTTACCCACCCACCAGTGAGAAACCTATGAGCTACCCAACACTCTAATACATAATATACACATATACTTTCAACAATAAAGATTTATTAGTAACTCCATAACCAAATGTTATACAATTACTGCAATAATTTCCAACACTGAATTGAAAACTAACTGTTGTACAGGAGGAATAGCCTATGGAAACTTCTTCCACTTGAAAATCTTGTCAGAAATAAAAGCAAACTGAGGACATTCTTTGTAAATAAACAAATCAAAAGATTAAATAAATGTGCAAAACCAGCAGTTTTCAATATCAAAATCAGTTTGCTAAAAACAAACAAAAAAGATTCACATTTTCCATGCGTAGTGTTTAAACATTTGCATTGTTTAACTTGTTAAAGGTTGCAGATTTGGCTTTTTATGTAGTGCGTCAGTGAAAGTCTGTTTGTAACAAGTGCTGCCTTTGGAGGCAATCATGACTTGGTCACCAGATAACTAAGCATCTCTGCATAGGCTAGCACGACATTGTGTTTTGTTTTTAGTGACCAATCCTTTCACTTTTCACATTGCTGTGAAAAATCACACACACCCCAAGCATAACATTTTTTACTCATTACTACCTCCTAGATTACAATACATTATTATTACTGTGTAGAGGAGTGGATGAATGGCTGTACATGTATGTAGTGAAACTACACAAGAAATGTTTTCCTTTTATCCTGTCCAATATTTTGTGCCCATATATTTTTGTTAGTCTAACCAATAGGAGGCAGGGTGAGCTAATAAATAGACCTAAACACTTCTGTGTTAAAGAAGTCAGAACAGGTTAAAACATAGCCTTCTTCTGATTACTGAAGGGAAATTAAGTACTCCAAGTAATGATTTATTCATAAAGCAACTTTAAATAGTCCTAAAGCAACTACTAAAAAAGCACAAGATTGAAGCCTGGCAGAGACAATATTATAGGTTAATAAATAACATGGGTCAGATATTTTCAGATAGGCTTTTAAAAAGGTTGAGAGCTACTAAAGGAGCTCCGGTGAAACTGACTGTTTACTGTTCTAAATGAATGCATTACATTAAAACCCCAAAAAAATGTGAATCTGTTGTTATTTCCTGTTACGGGCCCTTGCACTTTTATTTTGAAGCATTGTATTAACCCTGGTTTGTGTCTATGTGTAATTGCATACAGGTGCAAGCAGGTGATTGGTGTGCCAGTTTTCCCTGCAGTCGTTGCTGTTCCAGCTCAGCCAATCAAGCAACTGCAGCTGATATTTAAGAACTGTCATGTGGGGAGTTTCGGCCCTTGTGTTTTTTCATTATGATGGTTTTCAGTATGGATCATGATGATTTTGTGTATGTGCAGCAGGGGAACCAGTTATAGGTGAGCTGCCCATGGGTATACATGACATGGCTGTATAGCTAGCATGTGTTGTTCTTCAACATACTGTTAGCTAAATCATTTCTACTGATTGCCAACTTTACAGAATGTTATTGACTTCTTTTTAGCAAAACGTTATCTTTCTGGGTCGTAGCTGAGCCGACTAATCAGTACCTAGTCTGTCTAAAACCTTAGTTTTCTAGCCATTCCACCACTTTTCTAACTGCCCCCAACTAATGTGAAGGATGGCGGGTGTGATAAGCTAGCCTACTGACACTATGAAAGTTTTTTTCTTATCATCCTTTCATTTGTAATAACATAATGTTTCGGGGGTGGGGGCGTATTTGTGTGTGGGACTGGGTTTGTTACCTGTTGCTCGTTGGTGACTGATGTCCGATTTGCACACGGTACAGAACAGAAGGCATGGTGAGGTAGCCTTAACATGAGTATGTGAGGCCTTCTCTCCCGATAGCTGTCCAAAAAATTTTTGGGCGGTTCAGCAATGGCATTCAAGCCATGGATGTATAGAGACCGATGTAAGCCTACAGCTATCCGTCCAGCCGTACACTCGGCCCAGCCTGACTTGCTTGCTTGCCGAACTGAATTGAACGCGAAGCATTTGGATAGGAGGGGGCAGGGGAGCGGAGGGTGGAAATGCAGCGCTCTGATTGGCCGAAAAGCTTTTCAATCTCCACTTTACACGCTGTGGCTCAGCGGCAGAATCAACATCATGCATAAACAAAATGCGTACATAGAGAGAAGCGAATCGTACAAGCGTATTTAAGGATCTAAATGCGTGCATGTTAGCAGGTCTGGATATGTACATAACCTTATCCATAATGTAACCCATCGTGGACATGCTCTTACATCCGAGCAGATTATTTGTGTTGCATTACATTTTTTGCAAACGTCAGTTTTAGGGCAGTATTAGTACAGCCACTGTATGCAGAGCCTTTAGAAAACTATTAAACGTGTTTGTAGTGTTCCGAGCCAAACCAGTGAGAGACATTAAAGAAGAGGTCCACAGGATTGCAGGTGAATAATGCAAAACCCTTTACAATGAATAGTTATTAATTATATTTCGGTTAAGGACATGGGGCTGCCAGATCAGACTCGTATAGGCCTATTTGAATTTATTTTAGGATTTCCTACTGCGATTGGCTGCATTGATGGCACACAAATGTGTTTTTCATTCGCAGGATTGCGCCTAAATGAAATTCCACCAGTTTTTACCAGTAATATAATACTTGTGATTAAATATGAGCATGGGTGTGTATTTCAGGCCTGTGTGTAGTTTGTTCTAACAAACATAGTGTAAAAAAGTAATTTCCAAACTGGGAATTAATAAAAAGTATAAATTAAAATTGTGTAAATTAAAAATCTAATGAAAACACTATATTGGAACTTTGCGTTGACCCGAGCAGAATTTATTTTCTAAATATGTGTTCATAGTCGCTGTAAGCCTGCATCAGTATTTCAAGCTCTATTGGGGTGACGTATGCGGTAGTAATGCTGGTTGCCATGGTGAATCGTAGTATCATGGCTCCATTCATACTCAGAGTTTTCCATCTCAGGGTAAATCAACCCTGAAGTCAGGGTTAGATTTAGAGTTTGTTAAACCTCCTTCTTGAAACGGACACCTGGTATGCAGTTTTGTTGGTTATTGTTTCATTATGTTTGTTAGAGGTGAGAGTGTGCTAATTTAAGACCTGGTGCTGCTGCTGCTGTTGAATGTATGTTTATAAGTCGTGTCACGGATATGGTGTTCAGGCAGCAGGTAGACACAAACGCAGAGAACTTGATTATAAGTATGGTTTAATTCCCAAACCAACGGGCGTAAATCAATACTGTACCTCGTACAGGGACACAATGACGCTACACACGACCAAGACATACGGATGACATCACAATAACCCACACTGACAGACAGACAAGACAGGACTTAAATACACAGACTAACGGCACGATCCGAAACAGGTGCGGGAGGATCACAGCTGATCTGCATGTCGTTGATTATTCCCCTCCGCTGGCAGGGGAACGTGCCAACATTGGCATAGAGAGGACAGAAATGTCAGAGTCTTACAGTACCCCCTCCTTAAGGGCGCGGCTCCAGAAGCGCCCAAACACAAGGGCAGGGAGAACTGAGGTGCTGGACAAGGGCAGAACGGAGAGACGGTCTCGGACAGGTCAGAGAGTCGGGTGCAGGTCCGGTGGTCGACCCGGCGGATGCAGGTCAGAAGGCCGAGTAGACAGATGCAGGTCAGGTGGGCGAACAGACGGATGCAGGTCGGATGACCGGACAGGCAGATGCAGGTCAGGAGGTCGACCTGAAGGAAGCAGGTCCAAGGACCGGACTGGCGGATGCAGGTCAGGAGGTCGACCCGGTGGAAGCGGATTAGGAGGTCTACCCGTCGGGAGCGGGTCAGGAGATTGGACGGGCTGCGACGGCGGGCGTGCCGGGGGAAACGGTTCAGGCGGGCGTGCCGGGGGACACGGTTCTGGCGGGCGTGCCAGAGGACACGGTTCAGGCGGGCGTGCCGGGGGACACGGTTCAAACGGGCGTGCCGGGGGACACGTTTTTTTCAGGGTGGATTTGAAAACTATATTGTCCTGATATTTTACTGCCTCTTTTTTAACCTGGATGTGTATGTGTTCTATAATGTCATTACAAAGACCAGATTTATGGAACAAATAATTAAACTTCCGGAACGCTGCATGGAAAACAATCCTGACGAGTACCAGAGAAACGAGGTCATCCACCTGAGTTTGGCCGAGGGACCGGATCTCCTCTGACCTGGATCTCCTCTGACCTGGATCTCAGGTAGGGCCTGTTTCACGGGCAGACCACATAAGGCATCAACTCTCTGATTTGCATGAACCGATGGCTTGGGCTCGATTATCAGGCGCTGGTGGTCCTCAGTGGTTGCCTACAAATTGAAGGAAAGACACACCTTTTTATAGGTTCCCTTATAAACTAAAGGTTCAATAATAATCCTGTTATTATGACAAGTTAATAAATATGGAAGATAACAGTGGTGTACTGTATTATAGGAAATGATGACATATAATCATACCTCGACTGAAGACTGGTGAAGTGGCCAATGTGAATCAAACAACTCTCTACGAACTCTCTGCTCGATCACAAGGAGTCTGTGATGAGCTTTCACTGTCAACATCTGATCATTCAGAGTTAATTTAATCTGAGTATTTACTTTACAGTGTTTACTTTTTAAACTAATGTACACAACTGATTTTGTACAGGCTATCACAACATTATGTATCTACTGTTCCTCACCAGCTCAATGAGGTGGATATCTTTTCCTTCGGCAACTTCTGGAAATCTACAAAATAAATACAAAATTATATTTATTTAGTTCTTGCCCTGTGCTGTCTAGCCTGATCTATTTATTATGTGTTGTACTGTACTGGAGTCTCACTCACTTTTTCAGGAAGGCCTTCCTTGCATCAGAGACGATCCATCTTCTCATGTGACAGTGAGGTTTGGGAGATTTTGTTCCTGGAGAGTTAGGAACTCTCCGATGAGCATTATCTGTAAAATAGTTGATGATAGCTCAGAAACCAATGAGAGACAACAGGCTCAGGATCATTTTAACACACAGATTTAGTTATCTACAGTAAAGCAGAGAATTTAGTTAATACTGTGGGATATCATTCACATTTAAGCTTAGTTAGACGAGCACTTCTGGATAACAGCACTTCTGGTCATCAAGGTCACTCTCCAACCAAGATCGTTGGATGTACGTCGGGGTCATCCATACTCGTCTTAAGTTGTAACCAGTAGACCAGTTAAAACGGGTCAACAGGCTTTTATGTACGAAATTACTAAAACAACAAGTAACTAAAACAACAAACTTGGCTAATGCTAACAATACTATAATACACAAAGAATAGCAATACAATCGAGAGATACAAGTGATACGGGCGTTGGAAATTGAAGTGTGAATGCACAGGTAAAGTGCAAGTCGTATTTATAGGCCAGTTGAACATTCTCATAAATTGATGCAACAATCAACGGGAACAAATGTGTTCTATGACATGACCACTAGATGACGCTTGTTGACAAGATACGTTCTCGTATCTGAAATTGTAAGTTCTCCATGACAACCGTGGATATTTCTAATGACTCTCTTTGGTAATGGATTTAAATTCCTTAACACTAGAAGCGCCAACAGCCCACGCCCGCAGGCGTTGCAGTTAGTAATTGAAATAAATATATAATGTTGAAAAGCTACAGCCTCGTTCTTCCATGACTTTTCCTAAATACGTGCATTTTACCTTGTCCCGTTTTCAGAATTGCAAAATCACAAACCGAACACTATATAAAACTACTATTTACATGTTTTTTTATACCTAAACTGCTCTCCTGTCGCCAAAAGCCCACGCCGCTGGGCATTGGTACCCAAGAGGGGCTAATTGCGGTACCCAGACACCGATCACACCTCACTGGGCTTATGACGTCAATGGTTGAATGGGCGATACGCAGACAATAGACTGCGAGATACACGCACATACAAAAGATTGATTGGCTTGGTTGCATTTGAATAAACTAGAAAAAAGAGCTAAGTTTATAAAGAAATATGTTTCACTAAATAAACAGAACGAATTCATCCAATTACATCGAAGTATACAGCCGATTCATTTAATTTCTAATTATTTATTAGTTCCATGTGTCATGCGCCTATTGCACTCAATTATTTAGTAGGCTATACGAATAAACCCCAGTGTAATCATATAGCCTACAAAAGATTTCAACAAAATATATTTTTGTATCGAAATTAAAGTAATATTAACCCTAATTATTATTATTAGTCTTACTACAAATGAGCGATAAATAAAGTTACTCACAGAGTTTCATGCACATAGAGAAGGACGTGGGACATACATAAGTCCGGGACGCATACCGCAGAAAGAGCATGAAACTGGACTCGTTTGGTCCGATCTATATGAAACGGGACTCGTTTGGTCTGATCTATATGAAACTGGATATATATAACGGATTAGTTTGCTGCTGTCTCATGTGCACTCGCAACAACACTAATGAACACTGTGTGCGGTGCAACCGGTTAGTTTGCGTGCCCTGCTCAAGCAGACAAAAGACTGCGAAGACTTGGTTGAATTTGAATGAACTAGAAAAAGAGGTAAGTTTATAAAGAAAAATATGTTTCACAAAATAAACAAAACGAATTCATCCAATCACATGTATGTATAGAGCCCATTCATCTATACGGCACATTCATCTAGCCCATTCATATACAGCCCGACCGTGACCAATATACAAACTTTGTTTGAAAATGCGTGTTTTATTGTCTACAGTGCCTTAGTTACTGGACTGTAATTACTATAATACATTTTACAAATAAAAACATTTGAATTATACACTGTAGCATAATGTTTTTATTTCAAGAGTCTGTGTTGCAATATGTCTATACGGCCAATCATGCGCAAATCATTTGATTGCACATCGCTTGTGATCTAAAATGTTTCAGCATTTAATACATCAAAATAGGACATATAGATTGATGGATTTTCATTTATTTGTTTTTTAGAAATGTAAATGTCATAGCTTGTGCATTTTAAAATCATGGTTTTATATTAGTATTCTATTAGGCCTACATAAGACAATAAATAGATACTATTTTATTAAAATGTTTTAATTTATCGTAATTCATTTCATTTAGGATGATAACACAGTAGATTATCTGATGCTGTTGATGGCATGGCAGGTTACTCGGTGAATGGATGGTGAAGCTGCGGATGAGAATGTATGTGCTAATTGGGATGATTTGTATGCTAATGACGCCAGCGGGCGCGGGGCTCTGGCGATTTAAGGAGTGAAAACAGCTTCAATAGCTTCAATAGCTTTTTGGTAACATGACCTAGAATGTTCATATCTATGTTCAACCCTTCAGATGGATGAGCAACACATTGCACAACCTTTATTTTTTAAGAAAAAAAACAAATGTCAACTTTAATCACAAGTTCAAATGTGTGCTAAAATGGCTTTTAACTTCAATAGCTTTGTGGTCACATGACCTAGAATGTTCATATCTATGTTCAACCCTTCAGATGGAGTGGCCACACATTACCTTTATTTTTTAGAAAAACACATCAACTTTAATAACAACTTGATTTATATGGTCAAAGGGATTCAACATTATATTTTAAGGCAACTTGCAGAGCTTTTCTTTTTCCAGCTAACTAAAACATGCAACAAAGACAGATCCTTTTTATGGCTAATTATTTGGTAGATATATTCAACAAAATTGCATTTTAAGTCAAAACTCCTTGATCCTAGCCACCTCTACTCAATTCTATTCTTCACCAGGTAAGTTCACATCTTGCACACACTTCGGTTGTATTTGAGGTAACTACATATTTCCAAGATTACATTTTGCTGGAAAATGATCTCACATGGCTGATTATGTGCACACGTAACTATATAAATATATATATATACCTTATAGTTACGGGTCCATGCAAATGGAAAGACAACAGGTGGAAATTATAGGCAATTAGCCTAGACACCCCCAATAAATGAGTGGTTCTGCAGGTGGTGACCACAGACCACTTCTCAGTTCCTATGCTTCCTGGCTGATGTTTTGGTCAGTTTTGAATGCTGGCGGTGCTTTCACTCTAGTGGTATCATGAGACAGAGTCTACAACCCACACAAGTGGCTCAGGTAGTGCAGCTCATCCAGGATGGCACATCAATGCAAGCTGTGGCCAGAAGGTTTGCTGTGTCTGTCAGCGTAGTGTCCAGACCATGGAGGTGCTACCAGGAGACAGGCCAGTACATCAGGAGATGTGGAGGAGGCGGTAAGAGGGCAACAGATATATAAATAAATATACACATATTTATATATATATATATATCATACATATATATAGCATACATATATAATATATATTATATATATATCATACATATATCATTGCTTTTTCAACCTGCCAACAGATAAAGAGTTGTGTTTAATCATTGATGATATGTATGCACTGTCTTTACTTAATTATACTAGGAGTTTTGTTTCAGTTTTGCTATTAGGCCCTAGTGAGAGTTTTTTTGTCAGCACTTTGTGTGTGGTTTTTAGTTTGCTCTTTAATTAATAAAATCATTGTGATCAAAAACGAAAGCCTGATCTGTAAGCACTTTTTGGATCCAGTAGATGGCAGTGCACTAAAAAGACCAATGCTTATCCAGAACAAAAACTCATCAACTTGTTGATTAATGTCAATTTCCTGTACTGGAGAACAGATTCATTCAATACTTTTCACTAGTCAATGGTAGCAAAACATGCAATGGGTCGTGTAAAAAAAGGACACAGGAGTAGAGAAGATCTTTGGAGAAAAGCTGGTGGAAGAGATGTGGTTGTGCAGGTTTTTTTGGAGCATGGTTTTAGAAAAAGAAAAGTTACGACACTGTGGTCTATGGCAAGCCGTTTTAACATTTATTCATACAAACGTACTAGTGACTATTATTTAGATACTAGTAACTAATACAATAGTTACTAGTATATATTACAGTTTTACTAGTAACTATTCATTAGATACTAGTAACTATTCTTTAGTTACTAGTAACTACTTCAATAGTTACTAGTATCTAATACATTTTTACTAGTAACAAATTGCAAATTTTTACAATTGACTTCCATGGGGCACTGCTTTACAGATATCTGCAATTTGTTTCGAACTAGTAACGATTCCAATACTTACTAGTATCTATAGCAGTTTTACTAGTAACAATCCATTAGATACTAGTAACTATTCTTTAGTTACTAGTATCTATTCAAATTCTTACTAGTAAAAGTTTTATTGTTACTAGTAAAAATGTATTAGATACTAGTAACTATTGAAATAGTTACTAGTAACTAAAGAATAGTTACTAGTATCTAATGAATAGTTACTAGTAAAACGCGAATAGATACTAGTAACTATTGTA
Organism: Dallia pectoralis; assembly: GCA_029465975.1. Taxonomy (NCBI): domain Eukaryota; kingdom Metazoa; phylum Chordata; class Actinopteri; order Esociformes; family Umbridae; genus Dallia; species Dallia pectoralis. The sequence goes on along the minus strand of CM055735.1, from coordinate 3,256,714 downwards.
TTAGTTACTAGTATCTAAATAATAGTTACTAGTAACATTAAAATAGTCACTAGTACGTTTGTATGAATAAATGTTAAAACGGCTTGCCAAAGAACTATCAACTAGTCATTTTTACTAGTAATTTACAATGACGAGTAAAAAAGCAATTCTTACTAGTAAAAATAATAATGTTACTAGTAAGAATTTGAATAGATACTAGTAAGTAAAGAATAGATACTAGTATCTAATGAATAGTTACTAGTAAAACGCGAATAGATACTAGTAACTATTTGAATAAATACTAGTAACTAAAGAATAGTTACTAGTATCTAATGAATAGTTACTAGTAAAACGCGAATAAATACTAGTAACTAAAGAATATTTACTAGTATCTAATCATTTGGAGATATCTTTATTTTGGAGATATCTTCATTCAAATGTTTTATTGAATAAACATGAGGTAGACAACCACATGGTTTCCTTGTCACGCCCACTTGCGAAGTAACCCGGATAACATGTCTACGTACCGCTCAAAATTAATCAATGTTCGCGGGATGCTGAACGCATTCTTCGCAGGCTGCGTGCTATATTCTTTTAACGTTTTTTCTAAGTGAAAAATGCCGGAGCTCAAGTTGGCGTCGCCATAATAAGACCTTGTATTAAGCATTGCTGGCTTAAGTGATATAGCCACAGTAGTTCATCCACCAAAATACATATCTCAAATGTATTTTGTCCAAGAATAATTAGTGGACGTTGTGGTTCAATGGCAAAATGTACGAGCCAGAAGTATTAGCACCACAACAAGCTGGATGATTATCAATGGCGTTTTCTGTTTTGAGTATATTAGAGTTTAATAGCTGTTTCTTGATGATGCTATTTGTCAAGGCTAAGAGAATTAATAATGAAATTCGTTTTTAATTTATCTTAAAAGAAACAGGCTAACATTTTATATGATCTTACAAATGAAAATGTCATTGAGACAGATCAAGAAAATGTTTTGAACCATGATTGGATTTCATCCAAGTTAATCTTTTTTAGAATACATATACTCTGATTGTATTGTTTTCTATTAGACATGAAAAAAAACATTTGGAAGTTTTTGACTACCATCAGTGCTTCCTATCAGTTTATGTGTTATTAAGTCTCTTTAATTTTCAAGAGTAAAATAGCAACAGGCTATGTTTGAAATTGTCAATCTGACCTCATTAATAAACTACACTTGGATCGATGTGACTTGCCCTTCTTCACCACAACACAGTGTAAATAGGATTCAAATTGTATTTATATAGCACCTTACAACAACCAGAAGGTGCACAAGGCGCTTTCAGGAAGGGTACAGTAAAAGACCAAAAATAACTACAGATCACATTGATTACACATAGATCCAACCCTTTTTAACAAAAAGGGTGCCCCCACTGGAATAAGATCATTGCACTGTTCCAGCCCCTCGGGTCTACCAGAAGAGTAAGTACAGGGACGTGGATCAACTTATTTTGCCTTGCCCAAGGCATTTGTCACAGTCGGGGAATTTAACAGGCAACTTTCTTACTACAAGTACAACTTCTCATCCACTCAGACAGCTGACGCCTATTAGTCATCTCCATGGAGCCCATCATTCTTTATCCAGGAACTCCTCTAGGACAAGCTATGCAGAATAAATGTTGCCACACCTCTCCATTCCCTGATTTCAAACTGCTTATTGAAAAAAAAGTTGGGCTGGTTGACCTCTCAGACAGTATAGATGTGGAATACAATGACTTGTGTTTATGAGGCCAAATGGCCATGTTGTTTAGGCTCAGCCAGTTGCAAGAACTGATAACTAAATTGTACTGAGGATTTCTCAGGTATGGCCATCCTCCTATACGCGGTGGTTGGAGTCTGGCCCCTCTCTAGGTTTCTTCCTGGGCTTAAATCCCCTGGGGAGTTTTTCCTAGCCACTGTACGACAACCTGTTGCTTGCTCTCTGGGGTATGGTCTGGGTATCTGTAAAAACACTCTGTGACATCTTCTGATGTAAAAAGGGCTGTGCTGTGGTAAAGGGGTGAAAGGTGCTGATATTCAGAGGGCCCTGGAATTAAATAATGGCTTTGTGCCAGATGTTTTACTCCTGATGACGTGTCAAGATGTATGAAAAGTTTTAATTTGACCTAGACCATTACTTTTCATAAAATAAATGAAAACATTAGAATAGGGAGGAATATGTAGGTCCCTACGTGCATTGGTACATTTGTGACACAACTTGCAGATAACTAATTTATCAAGCTTGCTCAAATACTTTAATGTTTTTTGTATGTTGACTAGAGTAGGTTTAGGTCGCTTACGTTATTACCTTCATTTGGATAGTCTAACCTTGACTTAGTGTCTTTAGCCAATGTTCATGCATGCATGGATGTATTTAAATGTTTTAGCAGTGTTTACTGCATTGTTTAATTATATTCCACAAGCTATTTTGTTAAAGCTTTATTTGGTTGTTTTTATGCAGGATTACAAATCTGGTTAAAAGGTACAGTTCCATCATCTGTCAATAACAATCTTATTACTGTGGCTGTAAAAAACAAATTTACAATTGTACAAATAATTTTTATTCAAATAAATGTTGTGACAAATGTACAATAAAAGTTGTCTTTCAGTCACTATAAAATCACTGAGATATATGCATTAAGCACCATGCAAAACAAATATATAATGAGAGCATAGACAATATGTCAAAGTCTTGTGATTTAAGACAGTTCTTGTGTTTTCACCAGTGTTCCTTTCTACATACATACACATCTTATATGTTTTAAAACTGGTTCTGGACTGATGCCTAATAATGAATATCCCTGAGGAAGTGTGACAGGTACTGTAGATCTCTCACACACTCGTGTAGAGGTCTAGGAGAGGAAACTGAAGTGTGACAGGTACTGTAGATCTCTCACACACCCGTGTAGAGGTCTAGGAGAGGAGACTGAAGTGTGACAGGAACTGTAGATCTGTCACACACTCGTGTAGAGGTCTAGGAGAGGAGACTGAAATGTGACAGGTACTGTAGATCTGTCACACACTCGTGTAGAGGTCAGGAGAGGAGACTGAAGCCCTGGCTGTCTCATACATTTAACTTGTTAGAAATTTCAGTGCAGCATGTTTGGTATTTCACTTTTAAGTCCACAATTCCCTCTATGGCCCTCAAAACGTATTGCTGTTGTTGGGGGTTCAGGATAACATTAGGTTGTTGGACAACCACAGCTGGGAATTGTTCTTCTATACCAGTAGGAAAGTTATTGATGCCATGTTGTGCAAGAAGGGCCTCTACATTCCGCTCCCTATATGGGACATCACCAAACACATTGTTGATAGGGGTGCTGTCTGCCTCCATGTTTGTCAGCATTCCCTCTGTCCAAATCTGTGAGGGTGTTCGATTGTGTTTAGTCCTAAGGCCCAATCCGAATACTCCCACTTACCCCTTCCCCTTAGCCCTACCCCTTAGTTTACCCCTACCCCTTGGCCCTCGAAACCGAGTGGTAAGGGCTACGTTCCCCTAGGAATTGGGACACCACTCGGTTTTGGCTACGTCATCATACATCGTCGCTAGCTGGCTGCCACGTCACCAGAGGCGACACAAATGTTGATCTCAAACTTCCGAGATGCAGTCTGGAAAAGTGTGTATGTTGTCGATTGCGTGGATTTTAGTTATGTTTTTGCGATTGTCTGCAACAAATCGCAGAAATCAAGCGAGAAGAGGTCTACGACGCCTACGAATGCTGGTAGTTTAACTTAAGGTATGTATCGATTGGTTGCAAACAACATTGTCGTATTGTATTTAAAGTTCACGGAACTAACCAACAAGGTAGCAAACATTTTTCCCAACTCAGCCATTAATGGTGTAAAATTGTTTTATTTTCCAGACTGGTGGTCCAACAAGATACTGTGCCATAAACCCCAACACGTCTATACTGCGCATATGGTTCAATGTATGTAGTAGTTATTTGTTTACTTTGGTGGCGGTGCATATTGATGCAGATGTTCTTCTGTGTACTATTGTTTTTAATGTTTTTGTAAAGCACACGTGCTATATAAATAAACCTGCTTGCTTACTACTGAAGGCTGTTTTCAATAAATAATTTCATCCACATTGCATTGTGTTTTGTATATCTGTTTCAGTGATCACTGTTTTGAATGTCATTGATCGATGTTCAGAAACCCTTAATCAAAAACAATGTGCAAAGTGCAACAACAAACAAACTACAGTTTATCAAACATTTTTTCAAAGATGTCCAATAACCTCTATGTCTTGGCATCACCAGTGTCCTGTATCATATCCAAATTATGTTGTACACCTTCATAATCTACAGTCTATGGTTGTACAGCATGAAACTTCTGTTCATTTTCTGCCCGAAAGCGAATTATTTGCCGGGTTTCCTCCGGCGTCCCTGTGTGATTCGGGGCGGTATGTAAAGCACTTTAATCGCTATTCCAAACGCAACAGGTTATGTTATGCACTGATATGAATTATCTGCTAAAAGAGTTAACTGTAGACAAACATGCATTGAGTAAAGGTAGTCAGAGAAATACGGGACAAATTACCAATGTATCTTTGGCGTTGAAAACTGGCAAAAAGTAGCGATTTAAAAAAAAACTTCAATTATTAAAATGGTTAAAAATATATATGTACAGGACTGCGTAGATCACAAAACAATTGTGTCGTAATTTTTAAATTCGTTATTTAATCCGAAAATACTACATTTATGGGTCTCTTTTGCTGATCTAGCAGCCATTGTTGACGTCTCGCAATGTGTTCTGGGTACCCCTTGGTTTCAAGTGAGCTCTCGGAAAATCTTGATTTCAAGGGGTATATAGCCCTTCGTCTTACCCCTTCGTCTTGATCAAAATGAGTATTCGGACAGCACTTGGTGTCGCGCGAACGCGCAAAACTAAGGGGAAGGGCTAAGGGGAAGGGGTAAGGGGGAGTATTCGGATTGGGCCTAAGACTGTGCTGATTCCAGGCCTCTCTAAACATGTTCAACCTACTTTGGATTTCTGGTAGATAGGTCAGGTGTAGTGATAGCTTGTGGATGTCATTTTGTGGATCCAGTGTGGCAGCATCCTCTAGGCTGTAGAATTCATTGTAAAAGTAGTGTAAAACATGCAGGAACACATCTCTCCAGAGGCGCTCTATCCTCTGGTTGTGGACAGATTCCCCTGTTATTTGACTTCTGCGTTCCTCACCCTGTACAATATTCATGAACAATGCTACTTGTGTGTTCTCCCCACCATGGTCAGAGCGAACTCTGGATGGGAGTCCATAGAGGCAGGTGGCCTTTAAGAACTGTGTTAGTACAGTGACAGCTTTGTTGTCTGTATTACAGTTTAAGAAAGTTACTAGGCGTGAGTATCCATCTATGGCTCCATAAACAACTAAGCCCCACCTGTAAGAGAAAAACTATTGGTCAACAAAATTGGTACTTTTCAGCTATGTCCAATACATCTTTAATGGTGCCATTTGTAGAGTTTGAGCAGATGCTACCTGCTGTATTTCTGATAAAGTATCCAAAATCACTAATTATATGGGATGGTTCCTTACACAGCTGTCATTGACAAAAACCTATAGACACACAACACTGTCTGTTTTGGTAGCTGGTTTCTAAAGAAGAAAGTAGTTTGGTTTTTAACAAAGTGCATATTTTATTGAATATAACTGAATACCTGATGAGACGCATATTTCCATCTATATGCCACAGACTGTTGGGAAATGGCACATGGTAAGTTCTTCTTGCAACAGTAGCGCTCCATCTTCGTGCAGCGGCCGCTGGATCAATGTATGTCAGCATCACTCTCACTCTCTGTCGTGTTACAAACAATCCTTCGGCTCGCAGCAATGCCCTCATCATCTGAAATCACAGCCCAATTTACACTTCTGGTAAAGAAATAATAATCTTTTTTGAGGTAGCATTAAATATAAGATTTAAATATATTCATATATTATTTTAATCAATTACATTTCACCTTAGTGAACTTTTATCAAAAACGTTAATATACCTAGGTGTCCTTAAACATTTGAGTGGTAGTGCATTAAAATGTACACATCACAAGGGCCAGCGTGCTAGACATGTTACAGGAATACTGTTTACAGTTATACAACACTTATAACAAGTTTACCTCTTCTTATATGATGTTTAAGTTCCTCATTTGTTAGTGAACTTGACCTAGAACTCCTAATTGGTAATCCAAGCGCTCTGGTTCTTTTGTATAAAAACGATGCAGAATATTTCATCAGCTGTGCCATGCGCCTGACAGGGTAGCCTTGCCCCATCAGGAACTTGATTTGCTGCCTTGTTATTGCGATTCCAGGTCTCCCTCGTCGACCTGAAAACATAAGTTAGAGATACAAGTTGTGCTGAGATGGTCTGAAAACGTTAGCAATGTAATAAAGACGATAAGGCCAAGGTAGATAAGCTAGCTAGTTTAAGTCATATAACCTACAGGATCTCTAATATCTATATTTTGCAAACCACCATGTTACCATTGTATGAGTAATGTAATCTAAAGGAGAAATCAAAACGTTACCTGAAGGCATACGAGGAGCTGAAAAAGCATCTTCGTTGTGCTCTCTAATTGGCATCGAGTATGTAGTGATGAGAGCTTGGAGTTCTGAAAGACTATCAGCAACTTCTTCCATTGTCTCCATCGATAACATGCCGTCCAGTCTTCTTATATTCACCAGTGATGAATCAATGGACATAATTTGTACGTGACCTATGTTGCTTTGTAGAAAAGCTCTTTCTATATTTTGGCATTTCCGTCGAATATGTTCAATTACAGAAGTCATTTTTCCAATCGGTTCGCGTCAAATTTCTTCAAAATGGTGGGGTCTTTAGTGCTGTTTTCAGTAAGGGGTGCTCTTAGTTAATATTCAGGAGCTAATTTGCATACGAGGTAGATATCTCGTTGTCAAAGTTACTAGTATCTAATGAATTGTTACTAGTAAAAACGTATTAGATACTATCAACTATTTGAATAGATACTAGTAACTAAAGAATAGTTACTAGTATCTAATGAATAGTTACTAGTAAAACTGTAATAGATACTAGTAACTATTGTATTAGTTACTAGTATCTAAATAATAGTTACTAGTAACATTAAAATAGTCACTAGTACGTTTGTATGAATAAATGTTAAAACGGCTTGCCATAGTGGTCTGCTGTTGCACTTCACCTTTTCAAAAAGGACAATATAAATGAAAAGGAATGGTTACATGTTGTATGGAGCAAGGACGGGAAAGGTGTTAAAGGAGAGGTTCTTGGAAATTCAAACAGAAAAGGTAAATATGAACCACATTGAATGCATGTATGCTGTTAATTTGAATGTTTATTTCTTTGTAAAGCACATTGAAATGCTTATATGTATGAAATATGCTCTATAAATGAGCTTGCTTGCTTTTTTATATCAAAACCTATTCAAGTTATTGCCAAAGAAAAATTAGTTTTTTCATGCATCAGATATTACACCTTCATGCCAAATTAATACTCAGTAATACCAAGAAAGGCATGTTTCAAGTTTGCTTCATTTTAAGTATACATTTTCTGTCAGGAACAAGGGCCCCATGAAAACATTATTTGGGAGCATTGTTTCGTCGCAATACACTTGGTAATGGAATTATAAATATTATGTCATTACAGATAACAGGAAAGGGAAACGTAGCCATAGTGCAGGACCAGGAAGATATTAAGGAGATTTTGACCAAAGATGATAGAAAGTGCCAAGTACATACATTTGAAGGACCAGATGAGTTATCACAGGATGGTGTCAATGACCTGAACGAGACCATGGAGATAGATCATACGAAAGCTTTGAATAAGAGAGACAGAGAACATGGCCTTAGAGAGAGGAGAGCGAAGGATAAAGAAGATGAACAATCAAAAGGTATACATGGTGACCTATACAAAGAAAGGGAGGAAAAAAGAGGGATACTCATGAAGGAAAGAGACGCAAGAAAGGTTATTAATTATTGGAATTATTGGAAATATGTAGAGGTGGTGAGAGTGTGGATCAAGAGGATTCAAAGAGTACCGAGAGAGTGGATCAGGAGATTTTTAAAAGGAAAAAGGCACAAAAACAAAAAAGAAAAGGGAAAGACAGTGTAAATCCCAGGAAGATGTGATCCTACAGGATTACTCTGATGATAATTCGCACATGAGAGACCAAGAACATGATGTCAGTGACAGAGAAGAAATAGACATAAAAGAGGAATCAACAGATTTTGAGCATAGACAAGTAAGACCTGTTCCAAAAGTGTTTTCCATATCCTTATCTTCGGAGGAATGGGATAATATAAAGCCTTTGCAAGGCTCCACTAGCCTTCGACAGCCGTGGACAAATGTCCTCTATTCAATGTTTATAAAAGTGAATTCGTGCTGCACTCTGTCCTTCAAATACCAGCATGTCAAACTACAAGAAAGCCGCAACAAATCTTCTCCCTAATTAAATGTGTCGGCATCCTGCACTTTTATGGGGTGCAAGGCAAAATACATGTTTAAGAAGAAAAAAGGCAGCAGAAATGTGCTAAAAATGTAACCCTAAAAGTATTCAGATTTGGAGAGGTCACTCATTTAAAGAGCGAAAGGAAGTTCAGGTACGCAAGATACTCTCGAAGAGGTACAATAGCGAAAGCAGTAAGAAGAGGTGTGAGTAATTTTTACTACAGCAAGTTACGGAAGACTCCCACAGCTGAGATTTTGGCTGGAAACATCTCCAGGTGCCTCAGTAAAGATGTTTTGAAGGTCATTGCCTCCGAAGTCCGAAAAACCACCAGGCTTCATGGTGACATGCTGCTGGAGCTTATGCTGACTCAGAAAATTATGAAAGAGTGTGGCAGCATCATGTCTTCAGATACTTCAGCCTATCTGCAACACCTTCAGGTAGACCCATTTGGAGTACATCTGTATACCAAAGATGGTTTAACCCTCGTGTTGTCCTGGGGTCATTCTGACCCCAAAAAAAATATTTTGCCGAAAAATATGTTTTTTTTTCATTAATTGGTCTGAAAATAAGGGTAGTTGTTTATTACTATGCTCTTTATGAGTCAAACTAATTAGTAGTAATTTGATTGAATTCTGGGTGTTTCACTAAATGTAATAACCTCTGTTATCCTCTGGGGTCAAAAAGACCCCGCAGCACAAAGTAGTCCAATGGAGCAAATTGTCACATAATACTGCTTGGCAAAACAACTTTGATCTTGTGTGTTTGTTGTGTGGGGTCAAGCAATGGTTATGACAACAACACAAAACAAAACAAGTATTTTCTCACAGGTGTTTGGGGCATTTCACATGTTAGTCTGAGAGAGTCATGCAGCACAATGAGGAGGCAGACGTTTTATATTGCACATGAGGCTTGCAAGATAATTTATGATATAAAAGAAAATAATGACCAGGAGGACAATGCTGCATATAATGAGGATGAATCAACTGATGAAGAGGGTTCAGGGTCAGAGGAGGAACATAATGGTGAGGTGATAGATCCAACATACAGACAGCATGCTAGTTCTTCCTCTGAAGAAGCCCCCACATCTCTTGCTGCAGAAATGGAAGATGATTATGAATTTTAGGAAATGGATGAACGTGATGATGAGGAAGAATCTGAAGCTGATATGGAAGAAGTGTCATAAGTGGAGCACGGCACCTATTATGATGAAGAATCAACTGATGAGGTAGAATCTGAAGTTGAAATGGAAGAAGTGTCAGAAATGGAGGACAACATATATTATGATGAAGATGAAGAATCAACAGATGAGGTAGAATGAGGAAGAGGACCCAGCTGAGATGGAAGAATATTTCCAGTCAAAGTATGAAACATTGATCTGGTCTTCCATCCCTCCCAGTGACCGGCGAAGAATGTTGTCAGCAGAGAGAGAGACAAGCCACAATGGTGAAACTGCATATGCAAGGTCTCAGATTGATGACATAAAGTCCACGTTTGACCTGTTTCTGCCTATTGAAGACATAGTGCTGAATATGACAAACAAGGAGGGGCAACGCATTTATGGTCACAAGTGGAGAAAGATGAATCAAATGGATTTGCAGGCATATGTGGGTATGTTTTATGTCAATAAGGTCTATTGGCTCTAAATTCCCAAAAAAATCAAATATTTTCTAATAATGGGTTGAACTGAAGTATGACTAAAGGTGTAACACAAAATCTATTGAAAATTTATACTATATGCTTTATAAACAGTCAAACCAGGCGGGGTCATTTTTGACCCCAGAGGACAAAAGGTGTGATTATGGGCTGCCATTTCTAAAAATAAAATTATTCAAAAACAGCATCCTGACTATACTTTGACAAATACCACTCAGTGATAAGTCAAATAGTCAAAATAATATTAGGTCAAAATAATTCATAGTTTTTTTCAGTTTTGTACTCAAAAACAGGGTATACTTTTATGTAAACAGGGTCATTTGGCTCTAATTTCCCCAAAAAAAAATTATTCAAAAACAGCATTTTTCTATTAATGGGTTGAACTGAAGTAAGACTAAAGGTGTAATACAAAATCTATTGAAAATTTATACTGTATGCTTTATAAACAGCCAAACCAGGCGGGGTCATTTTTGACCCCAGAGGACAAAAGGTGTGATTATGGGCTGCCATTTCTAAAAATAAAATTATTCAAAAACAGCATCCTGACTATACTTTGACAAATACCACTCAGTGATAAGTCAAATAGTCAAAATAATATTAGGTCAAAATAATTCATAGTTTTTTTCAGTTTTGTACTCAAAAACAGGGTATACTTTTATGTAAACAGGGTCATTTGGCTCTAATTTCCCCAAAAAAGCATTTTTTTTCTATTAATGGGTTGAACTGAAGTAAGACTAAAGGTGTAATACAAAATCTATTGAAAATTTATACTGTATGCTTTATAAACAGCCAAACCAGGCGGGGTCATTTTTGACCCCAGAGGACAAAAGGTGTGATTATGGGCTGCCATTTCTAAAAATAAAATTATTCAAAAACAGCATCCTCACTATACTTTGACAAATACCACTCAGTGATAAGTCAAATAGTCAAAATAATATTAGGTCAAAATAATTCATAGTTTTTTTCAGTTTTGTACTCAAAAACAGGGTATACTTTTATGTAAACAGGGTCATTTGGCTCTAATTTCCCCAAAAAAGCATTTTTTTTTTCTATTAATGGGTTGAACTGAAGTAAGACTAAAGGTGTAATACAAAATCTATTGAAAATTTATACTGTATGCTTTATAAACAGCCAAACCAGGCGGGGTCATTTTTGACCCCAGAGGACAAAAGGTGTAAGGCATTTGGGAGGACAACACGAGGGTTAAGGATTTTTACAGAGCACTTGAGACAACCCAAACCTGTAACGGTTCATCTAGATGCCACAGGTGGGGTTGTTTCAAAGATTCAAAATAAAAAAAGGGCTTTGTACTATGCCCTTGTACTGCTTGGAATGGGCAAAGACAAACCGCCCATTCCCATCACCGAACTGATATCGAACCAACACTCCATACCTACAGTTTCATTTTGGCTAATGGAAACACTATGCAATGTCTCCAGGATCACATCTTGCAAGAGCCCATCGTGTTGTGTCAATGGAGATGCCCAAGCGTGACCTGCAATCATTCACTGTGTTGCATCTGTGCTCTGCTCACATCCTCAAAGCTGTCTCCCAAGCATTTGGGAAGAAGACTGATGACAAAGGACTACGAGAATATGCCACATATTGTTTAAGTTTGTTGTTAAACAGTACCAGGCTGGAGCAAGCACTTGATGTGTTTCGGGAGATGTGTGTGCTATTCACAAGCAAACATGACAGAGATCTCGTCAATGACTGCAAGAGGTCTCTCGATATGAGAATACTGCAGTCAAAACACATTAAAGTTGAGGATGTTACAGGTGAATCGACTACATTGGAAGATAAAGAAATGGCATCCAATAGAAAAACAATCTGCGGAAGATCTCCATTTACACATCTATTTGAGGATGTGCTTTGTCAGGCTCACTGTCTCCAGGCAGATATCAGCGATGGGCCAAAGAACAACTATTGCTGCTCTGGGGTGATTGATGTTCTTATGGACACTTACATGGGCATATTTCCTTTATGGAGTGGAATACTTCTTGGTGACTTGACCAGATATTCCAAAGATCTGCCCAAAAGCACATCACAGGTGTCCAAAACACATGAGACCAATTGCCATGTTGAGCAATGGTTTTGGATTGTGAAGAACTCCATTCTGCAAAAGAAGAAGTTCCTGCGTCCAGCAGATTTCATACATAAGATGTATGTCTCGCTCCAAGGCAGATACAGAGAGCATATCATGCAACAAAACCTACCTGACTCCCTGTTCTTTAATCAGTCCACCCGCTTTTGTGCATACCACCCGCTCATCCCCAAAGCAATTGCTTATACCAGGAGGAAGAGAAGTGGTCCAAGAGAGACCAACAAAGCGGACTTGCAAAGTCAATGACAAAATACTTTCACCCTCCACAAAAACATCCAGAGCATTCCAAATTATCAAAATTGAAACAAGAAAAAAAGGCCACACACAAAGGAATTAACCCAGCAGCCAGAGCAGCAGCATCACAGGTTTTGGTGACAGAAGTATCCAAACAGGCTACACACCAAAGTGAGTATCAGGACAGAGACCAATCACCCGTAGCAGCAACGTTAGAGGTTTCTGTGACAGAAGTATCCAAACAGGCTACACACCAAAGTGAGAATCAGGACAGAGACCAATCACCCGTAGCAGCAACGTTAGAGGTTTCTGTGACAGAAGTATCCAAACAGGCTACACACCAAAGTGAGAATCAGGACAGAGACCAATCACCCGTAGCAGCAACGTTAGAGGTTTCTGTGACAGAAGTATTAAAACAGGCTATACACCGAAGAGAGAATCAGGAAAGAGACTTTAACCAAGCACCCAAAGCAGCAACATCAAAGGGTGATGTGACACAAGTTGTAACTCAGGTATTATACACGTTTAACTCTGATTAATAAGATATATTTGGGCGTTCATTCTTTTAAATGTTGTTCCCTATGATTGTTTATCTTAAATTTTAGGTCAAAACACTGTGGAAGAGAAAGCCCACTGAGGTGGTCGTTTCTGTAATTCAGTCGCAGGATAAAAGGTCCAACTACTAGAGGTGGGCAGATCGATACTAATATCGATAATATCGATACCAACGTTGGTATCGGTATTGATCGATACCAACGTGAAAATATCGATACTTAAGTTTCAGTTTCTCTCGTTTTGCGACCTGACTGTGTTTGTCAAAATACTGCTGCTGTCACAGAGCAGAGCAGGCTCTCTGTGATCCTCCTCCCAAGAGTGCTCTGCTCTCCTCCCCCTCTCCTGTGTTGTACCGTCACGTGACTCACCACTAGCGCGCTACTCAGGACTAACCCCACCCCTACCGCTACCACCAGCGGCCGAAAATGAGACAACAACGAGTTGTATCATTTGCAGAAAGTCTTTAAAATACAGTGGCAATACAACTAATTTGTACAAACATATGAAAAATCACAGACCAGAAAATGCAGAGCTGCAGAAACGGAGAGAGGAGAAAAATCCCCCACCCCCACCCCCCGGCCCCGACAGACTCAGAGGCAGAAGTCACTGCCAGAGGCATTTCAGTTTGGCAGAGAATATCCAGCTAGATAAGAGTGATGAAAGACATATTTTAGTCATCTTCAGCATTAGTTAATAATAATTAATAACTGGTCATTTGTTACTTTAGTCAACAATTATGCTAAGACCTAGAAGTAATACATTAATTCCATTGAAGCGTGTTATTTAAATGAATACATTTACTGGAACTGAAACAAATATACTGAATATAATGTAGCTCATATTTGATATTTAAATATATAATTACCCTTTTTGTGTTAACTGCGAAAGGGATACTAGTTTCTATATTTAAACTACATGTAGATGTGCACCAGACTTAATTATTTTTATTATTTCTCTTAGCTGAAGTAATAATTTTGTAACTTTGTTTATTTAAATAAAAAAGAAGTTACCAAAAGTTGTTTCTGAACAAAAGCTTTTGTAGTACTGATTTTAACAAGTCATGAAAATTCATTTAGATTTAGGTTGAAGACGCATCCACCTTAATTATTAAAAAGTATCGGTAGCGGCGATACTGGCCCTGTATTTACTTGGTATCGGATCGATACCAAATCTAGCGGTATCGCACACCTCTACCAACTACATCCTACATCACTCAGAGTTTAAAACACTTCAACCACACAAATGGCTTGTGGGAGAGGTAATATGCATAATGAACTCATCACAGCTTTAAGTTTTTTAAACTTACATACATATAGTTTCCACAGTAAAGATTATTTAGCTGAACAATGCTTTTACATGCAATTAATATTTTCTTTCATTTGTAACTAGTTTGATTTAATGTCCCCAAGTGCATCTTTATTTAGTTGCAGATTTATCATAATTTTTTACTATAATTTATTTGCCATTCTTTAGACAATTGAAACCTACTTTCTAGTGATGGTCAAAAACAAGAGTCTAGAAAATAGGATTTATATCCTGAATCATTATTGTAAATGGACAAAGAACCGAAATGAGTCGACACACTCTGCCAAAGGTAAATATTTCATCTGATAATCAGCTGATCCATCACAATACAAGTCTGTCTGGCTGCTTGAATTGTAATATTACATTCCAGGTCAGGTTTGAAAAACGACACGGCTGTGCTAAGTTTCATCAATGTTAATAATAATCATTGGCAGTTTCTGGTAAGAGAATTTCATTAATTTGTATAGATGTAAAAAACAATAAATATGTTGATGTGTTTCTCATGAATTAGTTATTTACTTGTTTTTTTATTATTTTGATGTGTTTTCTATAGTATCTCCATGCACCATCAGAACAGGTGTTTGTTGTGGATCCCATGGGAAACAATGAGAAAGAAAAATCTGAACATGCTGCTACAAGATTCCGGTAGGAGTACGAAGTTATGCACCTAATGCACCTAATTCAACTGACATACACTACATTGCACTGACCCTTTCAGTCACAACAAATCATACCCAGAATGGATTTTGAATGCTCAACACAGCTGTGATGCAGCCCTTGAAAACGTAATCTTCTATTCCAGAGGATTTCAAATTCGGTGAATGTGAGCCTCCCCTTAGAGTAGGTAAGGACAGCCGAGCCCCCCCTTCCCCAAAATCCTGTCCGCCTACCCTAACCCACAAACGCCTCTGCAGTAAATGCCATCTTCTGTGTGTTCCAGGCAGTGACGAGTTTCAATAACAACTGATAAAATGTAAATATTTTTTAATATTGTATTTTATTTCCACTTTTTATTAGAAACTCATTAATGATTCTTTGCAACAGCAAATAACTTCCAACTTTATGCAGGCCTAATTGAGGCTACTTTTAAAAATCACAGAACATCAGTAGGCCTAACCATAAGTCAACAAAACATGCTTAACATGTGAATGTTACAAATGTGAAACTTGTGTGTCTGTGCCTCAAAGGGATAGTTCACTTTAAAATGAAAATTCTGTCATAGGCTACTTACCCTCAAGTTGTTTCAAACCTGTATGAATTTCTTTATTTTGCTGAACACAAAGGAAGATATTTTGAAGAATGTTGGTAACAAGACAATTAACTTGTCCCATTGACTTCCATGGTAAGAAAAATATATATACTATTGAGGTCAATGGGACCAGATAACTGTTTTAGTTACTGACATTCTACAAATTATCTTGCTTTGTGATCAGCAGAAGAAAGAAATTAATGCAATTTTGAAGCCACTTGAGGGTGAGTATATGATGACAGAATTTTCATTTTAACTTTAAGTATTCAGGATCATATTTCCTACGTTTTTTGCAGGGTCCTGTCTCCTCCATTAATGCTGACTTCTGTTGACTTGGGACAAGGAAACGATTCATTTTATTAAAGCTGCAGAGTTATGAATGTTGTATGAATTCACAACTTTCCCAAAAACCCTTCAAATGATCGCTATGACAACGTAGAACAACAAGCCGATAACAAACTTCCGGTTTAGTTTAGCCTGAATTACTGTTATCAGTGCGATCTGACCAATCATAGTAGATTAACATGGGAGGATTTTTAAACTTGAGAAAAATTGACCCTTCGCTAAGCCACGCCCTCCTTAACCATTCAAGTCGGAAACACACAAATTGAGGAACAGCTATGTTCTTGCACAACAGGGTAAGTGAATATAATCTAATAATTGTAAATCAAGCAGCTTATCCACACATCTTGTGGAATAAGCCATTTGCTTGACCACTTTGCTAACATTCTACCGCTTATATTTTTAGCGGTAGTTGTCGCTAAAGCAAATAAAAACCGTATTTGGAGACCAATATAAAGTATAAAGCATGAGAGCATGTGTGTTCTGTAATACATCTCTGTCATATAATGTACACATGTAAATGTGACTATGGCTTTAAGGGCATTCTGTTACGTATGCAAACTTTTAGGATATCGGGTATCAGATTTACACAATCCATAAGCACAACGCATTGGCATGTTTCCCTTGCTCGAAAGCTTGACAGACCTGCTGCGCCTAGTTACGGTTGCTAAACCACGATTGGCCTGTGGCGGCTTTCGGGCGTGGCTTAGCGAAGGGTCAATTGCTACTTGTCAATCAGTCCCAGTGTTGCCAGATTTGGCGGGTCTTTAAAATGTGTTTTTTATTGTATAACATAACAGTTTTAATAACAGTATGTATTTTGGGCTGGTATTTTTTGAAACGGGCGGGTTTTAAGCTGTCGTTGGGCTGGAAATCTTTAGTACAATCTGGCAACACTGATCAGTCCACTCGTTTGTACCGCGCCGCGAGTATACTGCGTAGCTTTGACCCAGTATACTGCGTCGTGAGTAGCTATGGTATGGTTTGTTTTTATTTTTTCTTAAAAGAAAACTTTTTTTGGACTTTTGTTGGACTTTTGGGAAAAAACTGAAAATAGTCAATGGAAACTGAAATGGTTTAAAATCTGTGCTGTACTGATCAAAAGAGATGTAAAAAAACAATGGTACTGATCATTGAAAACTTCATGATCATTTATAAATATGTTTAAACTACAGAAAATGTGTGTTATTGGTTATTGGGTGAACAAAAGTCTGTGCAATGTGTGGCCCATCCATCTGAAGGGTTGAACATAGATATGAACATTCTAGGTCATGTGACCACAAAGCTATTGAAGCTTAAATCCATTTTAGCACACATTTGAACTTGTAATTATGTGTGCTTGACTATGGTCAAGGACACATATTGTAATCTCACATATATATTATTTATGTGTGCTTGACTATGGTCAAGGACACATATTGTAATCTCACATATATATTATTATTATTATTATTATTATGTGTGCTTGACTATGGTCAAGGACACATATTGTAATCTCACATATATATTATTATGTGTGCTTGACTATGGTCAAGGACACATATTGTAATCTCACATATATATTATTATGTGTGCTTGACTATGGTCAAGGACACATATTGTAATCTCACATATATATTATTATGTGTGCTTGACTATGGTCAAGGACACATATTGTAATCTCACATATATATTATTATTATGTGTGCTTGACTATGGTCAAGGACACATATTGTAATCTCACATATATATTATTATTATTATTATATCAAATTTTGACCACCCCTACTCCTCCCACAGTTTTTGCACTAGATGGACAAAAAAGGTGTCAAAATGTGCGTCCCGAACTCTATTTAGTTGGCATTGTTTTGTAGAAGGTTTCGTTATGTAGTTTACGAAATATTAACGATAATGTCGCTAATTAATCCCCATTGAAATACATTGACGGAATCTTCAAAACTAGAGTGTGAGAGCCCATTCAGCAGAAAATGTAGAGAACATTTGTAAACTGCTACTGCTGCCTGAGTTTCAACTCTTTACACACAAATGGCATATCAAAACGTTCATCTATTTGTGCTGTCACTCAAAATGTTCAAATATAAGCTGTAACATATATATTTATTTCGTTATGTCCTTTTGTTTCCAACTTGCGCCTCCCCATAGACATCCATAGAAACGGTGATTTTCTCCACTCTAATTTGAAAGCGATTTCTTGTGTTTTTTTGTTCGTTTGTAAATTGTGATAGCGCCTACATTTCTGGGGTTACAGATACATGTTATACATCAAAATGTCCGCCTGGTTCTTAGGATTCTCATGATGTAATTGTTTAAACTGTGTGAGTAAAACTCTGGTTAGTAGAGCTAAAAGTATACGACCATGTCTGAATCTTTTGAAATGATAGACAGTGAAGCAGCATTTTCTGGTTGTTGATTGGCTAAATAGTAGGAACATTCTGGAAGGGGTGGGGGGGAGGAGGCAGCGCGCTCTGATATCGATGAGAACAGCTGGTCCTCCTGACAAAGGCATGGCTGGCAGGCAACAGCCACAGACACTGCAATCAACAGCCACAGACATATCCTGCAGCAAAGAAAGAATGAATGAATGGGTAAGTTCTTTCTCTGGGTCTCTGTTTACACGTTAGCATGTTAGCTAGCGTTAGCGCGCTAGCTATCGTTAGCATGTTAGCTAGCGTTAGCTCGCTAGCTAGCGTTAGCTACTACTGTAAGTTTATGCATACATTCAGACAGCCTGCAGCAATGTATGGATGGGTAACTTCTTTCTCTGGGTCTCTGTTTACACGTTAGCATGTTAGCTAGCGTTAGCGCGCTAGCTATCGTTAGCATGTTAGCTAGCGTTAGCTACTACTGTAAGTTTATGCATACATTCAGACAGCCTGCAGCCATGAATGGATAGGTAAGTTCTTTCTCTGGGTCTCTGTTTACACGTTAGCATGTTAGCTAGCGTTAGCGCGCTAGCTAGCGTTAGCATGTTAGCTAGCGTTAGCATGTTAGCTAGCGTTAGGTGCTAGCTAGCGTTAGCTACTACTGTAGTAATGAGTAATGACTGATAGGTTTAACACATTGTATACTATTGTGCATGCAGCAGCAGTGTGTATTCATGAGTATTGACTGATAGGTTTAACACATTGTATACTATGGTGCATGCAGCAGCAGTGTGTATTCATGAGTATTGACTGATAGGTTTAACACATTGTATACTATGGTGCATGTAGCAGCAGTGTGTATTCATGAGTAATGACTGATAGGTTTAACACATTGTATACTATTGTGCATGCAGCAGCAGTGTGTATTCATGAGTATTGACTGATAGGTTTAACACATCACATACTATGGTGCTTGCAGCAGTAGTGTGTATTCATGAGTAATGACTGATAGGTTTAACACATTGCATACTATGGCGCAGCAGCAGCAGTGTCACCTCAGTCTGGCAGTTGATATCAGTACACAGTCGACTACGGGTGGCCGCAAGCACACATCATCACAATTTCAGCAGAAATTGTACGCTATCTAGTTATTATTATTATTATATCACTTTTGTCCACCCCTACTCCTCCCACAGTTTTTGCACTAGATGGACAAAAAAGGTGTCAAAATGTGCGTCCCGAACTCTATTTAGTTGGCATTGTTTTGTAGAAGGTTTCGTTATGTAGTTTACGAAATATTAACGATAATGTCGCTAATTAATCCCCATTGAAATACATTGACGGAATCTTCAAAACTAGAGTGTGAGAGCCCATTCTGCAGAAAATGTAGAGAACATTTGTAAACTGCTACTGCTGCCTGAGTTTCAACTCTTTACACACAAATGGCATATCAAAACGTTCATCTATTTGTGCTGTCACTCAAAATGTTCAAATATAAGCTGTAACATATATATTTATTTCGTCATGTCCTTTTGTTTCCAACTTGCGCCTCCCCATAGACATCCATAGAAACGGTGATTTTCTCCACTCTAATTTGAAAGCGATTTTTGGTGTTTTTTTGTTCGTTTGTAAATTGTGATAGCGCCTACATTTCCGGGGTTACAGATACATGTTATACATCAAAATGTCCGCCTGGGTCTTAGGATTCTCATGGTGTAATTGTTTAAACTGTGTGATTAAAACTCTGGTTAGTAGAGCTAAAAGTATACGACCATGTCTGAATCCCATTCGTTTGACACAGACACTAATCAGGAGGAACATTCTGGAAGGGGCGGGGGGGAGGAGGCAGCGCGCTCTGATATCGATGAGAACAGGTGTTCCTCCTGACAAAGGCATAGTTGCCTGGCCACAGCCAAATACACTGCCAGGCAACAGCCACAGACATATGCCTGCAGCAATGAAAGAATGAATGAATTGGTAAGTTGTTTCTCTTGGTCTGTGTTTACATGTGAGCATGTTGGCTAGTTTTAGCGCGCTAGCTAGCGTTAGCGCTAGCTGGCGTTAGCATGTTAGCTAGCGTTAGCATGTTAGCTAGCGTTAGCGCGCTAGCTAGCGTTAGCTACTACTTTAAGTGTATGCATACATCCAGACAGCCTGCAGCCATGAATGGATAGGTAAGTTCTTTCTCTGGGTCTCTGTTTACACGTTAGCATGTTAGCTAGCGTTAGCATGTTAGCTAGCGTTAGCGCGCTAGCTAACGTTAGCATGTTAGCTAACGTTAGCATGTTAGCTAGCGTTAGCGCGCTAGCTAGCGTTAGCTACAGCTGCAGCATGAATGAATTGGTAAGTTCTTTCTCTGGGTCTCTGTTTACACGTTAGCATGTTACCTAGCGTTAGCGCGCTAGCTAGCGTTAGCAGTTTATAATGCTGTTTCATATGCTACTATGGTGCATGCAGCAGTAGTGTGTATTCATGAGTAATGACTGATAGGTTTTTATACATTGTATACTTGACAGGGAGGTATGAACCAGTCAATAAAAATAAGTACATATTAACTGAGAAGATTTAAACATGTGCTAAACTCCTGTCCATTGTACTGTCTTCTCTTTTTCACAGAGGTCACGGTGATAGGATAGGATGGAAAGGCCCAGGAAAAACATTTGAAGCCGGTGTGAAGCAAACCTTGCCCCCCCCACCAATGACCTATTACTGGTAATTTAATGTAAACTGTTGAGGGTTTCCCTTCTTTAAAGAAGGCTACCTGATGAGTCCATGTTTATTCTATAACAAATCAAAAGTCACTGCGTCAGGGCTGGCAGGAAAGTGATATGAGACAGGGAGCCTGTATGGTAACTTCCTGTTGAGCTTGACTGCCAGGTTAACACTAACTGTACGTTTATACAATACTAAAGCATGTGAATTGTTGCTGCTTGCTCTCCCTCCCTTTAGGCATCCCCCCCTTGCATACTATGGTGCTTGCAGCAGTAGTGTGTATTCATGAGTAATGACTGATAGGTTTAACACATTGCATACTATGGCGCAGCAGCAGCAGTGTCACCTCAGTTTGGCAGTTGATATCAGTACACAGTCGACTACGGGTGGCCGCAAGCACACATCATCACAATTTCTGCAGAAATTGTACGCTATCTAGTTATTATTATATCACTTTTGTCCACCCCTACTCCTCCCACAGTTTTTGCACTAGATGGACAAAAAAGGTGTCAAAATGTGCGTCCCGAACTCTATTTAGTTGGCATTGTTTTGTAGAAGGTTTCGTTATGTAGTTTACGAAATATTAACGATAATGTCGCTAATTAATCCCCATTGAAATACATTGACGGAATCTTCAAAACTAGAGTGTGAGAGCCCATTCAGCAGAAAATGTAGAGAACATTTGTAAACTGCTACTGCTGCCTGAGTTTCAACTCTTTACACACAAATGGCATATCAAAACGTTCATCTATTTGTGCTGTCACTCAAAATGTTCAAATATAAGCTGTAACATATATATTTATTTCGTTATGTCCTTTTGTTTCCAACTTGCGCCTCCCCATAGACATCCATAGAAACGGTGATTTTCTCCACTCTAATTTGAAAGCGATTTTTGGTGTTTTTTTGTTCGTTTGTAAATTGTGATAGCGCCTACATTTCCGGGGTTACAGATACATGTTATACATCAAAATGTCCGCCTGGGTCTTAGGATTCTCATGGTGTAATTGTTTAAACTGTGTGATTAAAACTCTGGTTAGTAGAGCTAAAAGTATACGACCATGTCTGAATCCCATTCGTTTGACACAGACACTAAACAGGAGGAACATTCTGGAAGGGGCGGGGGGGAGGAGGCAGCGCGCTCTGATATCGATGAGAACAGGTGTTCCTCCTGACAAAGGCATAGTTGCCTGGCCACAGCCAAATACACTGCCAGGCAACAGCCACAGACATATGCCTGCAGCAATGAAAGAATGAATGAATTGGTAAGTTGTTTCTCTTGGTCTGTGTTTACATGTGAGCATGTTAGCTAGTTTTAGCGCGCTAGCTAGCGTTAGCATGTTAGCTAGCGTTAGCGCGTTAGCTAGCGTTAGCATGTTAGCTAGCGTTAGCGCGCTAGCTAGCGTTAGCTACTACTTTAAGTGTATGCATACATTCAGACAGCCTGCAGCAATGAATGGATAGGTAAGTTCTTTCTCTGGGTCTCTGTTTACACGTTAGCATGTTAGCTAGCGTTAGCGCGCTAGCTAGCGTTAGCATGTTAGCTAGCGTTAGCATGTTAGCTAGCTACTGTAGTGATGAGTAATGACTGATAGGTTTAACACATTGTATACCATGGTGCTTGCAGCAGTAGTGTGTAGTCATGAGCAATGACTGATAGGTTTAACACATTGGATACTATTGTGCATGCAGCAGCAGTGTGTATTCATGTGTAATGACTGATATGTTTAACACATTGTATACTATGGTGCTTACAGCAGTGTGTATTCATGAGTAATGACTGATAGGTTTAACACATTGTATACTATTGTGCATGCAGCAGCAGTGTGTATTCATGAGTAATGACTGATAGGTTTAACACATTGTATACTATTGTGCATGCAGCAGCATTGTGTATTCATGAGTATTGACTGATAGGTTTAACACATCACATAATATGGTGCTTGCAGCAGTAGTGTGTATTCATGAGTAATGACTGATAGGTTTAACACATTGTATACTATTGTGCATGCAGCAGCAGTGTGTATTCATGAGTATTGACTGATAGGTTTAACACATCACATACTATGGTGCTTGCAGCAGTAGTGTGTATTCATGAGTAATGACTGATAGGTTTAACACATTGCATACTATGGCGCAGCAGCAGCAGTGTCACCTCAGTCTGGCAGTTGATATCAGTACACAGTCGACTACGGGTGGCCGCAAGCACACATCATCACAATTTCAGCAGAAATTGTACGCTATCTAGTTAAAGTTGACATTTGTTTATTTCCAAATTAAAGGTTGTGCAATGTTTACATGTGAAGGGTTGAACATGGATATGAACATTATAAGTCATGTGACCACGAAGCTATTGGAATTCAAAGGCTTTTTTAACATATCAACATGTTTATATAGTTTTCACCTACTTTTTGCCAAACAAGGTTGTGCAATGTTTTGGCTTATTCATACACATCACATGACTATTCAGGTCGTATGATCAGCAATATATTTAATTCGTAACCTGTGTATTTTAGTTTTTTTAACCTGTTTTCAAATTGTTGTGGTGCACTTTGTTGACGGTCCCTTGCAACCAACATTGGCGAAGCACATAATGCCTACAACGATACAAACATTATATTGTGCATTTGCCTATTTCTAGACGGAATTTGGAAAACAAGACATGTGCGTTGTTGTAAACGTTTTTACTTTTTAATATAGACTTACACGATGTCTCTAGCTTCTATCGTTTGCATGCTATTGATCTTTGAATGTCCGAAAATCTGTCAAATATCGAACATCCAACCAGATTTACCACGGTGCTCAAGGACATCTGAGCCACCTGTGTTTTTGCCTTAACATGCAATGTTACTGCGTTACCAGACACAACAAATAAACATAACCTGAACATACCTACAGTTGAAACCAAATATTTACATACACTTCAGAAAACAACACAATGTTTATTCCTTTACTGTGATACATTAAATCAGAGTAAACTTTTTCTGTTTTAGATCAATAAATATTAACATATCTTTTGCATTTGTTAAATGTCAGAATCAGTGAGGGAGAATTTGTATGTATTTTTTTTATCACTTTCATCAAAGTCAGAAGTATACATACACATTTCAACCTATTCACAATTTGCACATCTGTCAATCAGTTTCATTGTTGACATGGTTATTACCCTTTTATAGACAAAGCCATATTGATTAATAGACTGTGAATGTGGCAAATTACTTTCCGTAGTGCCTAAATTCTGTGTCAGTAAATTACACGTATTGAGGCTTAGAAATAAAAATCAGTGAACTTTGTAATAAAGATAACAATTTATTTTCTTGATCAGTTTTACTTTGATATATGGCTGTGTAGTCAAAAATTATTGTGATGTCAATTTGTCGGTCTTATTTAGGAATAGCCTCAGTTCATATCAGTCTTTGTGCATTCTCGAAATATGAGATGCAAATGTGGATTTTACACTAAATGTTTGCTCACAACCCCTTCCCTCCTGTATATGGCCTTTCACATGACTAAGAAACTCCTTCAGATTTGTAGATGTAACTTGACAAAATTCTATCTGACAAATCAGTGTTGTGCCAATTTGTTCAACTCTAGCACATACCTGTCAAGTTTTGGATTTGAAAATAAGGGACATTTTCCAGTGCCCACCGTGAGCAGTCCCATCACCCCAACCAAGCTCCAGTATCCCTTACATTTTAAGACAGGTGATAGCCGAAATGAAAACACAAAAGGGTATATATGAAGAGCATTTATTATGTGTGCTTGACTATGGTCAAGGACACATATTGTAATCTCACATATATATTATTATTATGTGTGCTTGACTATGGTCAAGGACACATATTGTAATCTCACATATATATTATTAAACTTATATCACTTTTTGACCACCCTATCTCCTCCCACAGTTTTTGCACTAGAAAAAAAGGTGTCAAAATGTGCGTCCCGAACTCTATTTTGTTGGCATTGTTTTGTAGAAGGCTTCGTTATGTAGTTTACGAAATATTAACGATATTGTTGCTAATTATTCCTCATTGAAATACATTGACAGAATCTTCAAAACTAGAGTGAGAAAGCCCGTTCAGCAGAAAATGTAGAGAACATTTGTAAACTGTGTAATGAATCGCGGGGTGTGTAGCAGGTACAGGAACGGGCAGGAAGCAATCGCGGAGTTTTACAAAGATAATTGTGCTTTTATTAATTAACACACACGGACTTACACAAAAACAAGAACACGGATATAACCTCTACACGGAGACGAGACCATTACATAAAGACAATGCCCAACACCCACAAACCCAAAACGAAGAACTTAAATACCCAGACACTGATTATTGACACGGAACAGGTGAACATGAGAAACAGGTGCCAGTAATCAGTCCAATCACCTATCAATCATCTCCCTCTCTCGGTTGACGGAGAGGTCTCAACTAGGTACCGAGAGAGGGAGAGCTTCAACAACCCTTACATAATCCCCCCTCTCTACGCAGCTCCTGAGGCGTATAATACAACACCCAACCCCCCTCCCCTAGGGAGAAACAAGTCCTTAATACAAGGGTCGGGAGGCCGGACGGGAGAATGCGGAGCCGAGGGACAGACGGACGGAGGCTGGTCAGGAGGCCGTGGAGGCTTGGACGGGTCAGGAGGCCGTGGAGGCCTGGACGGGTCAGGAGGCCGTGGCGGCGGACGCTGGTCAGGAGGCCGTGGAGGCCTGGACGGGTCAGGAGACCGTGGAGACCTGGACGGGTCAGGAGACCGTGGAGGCCTGGACGGGTCAGGAGGCCGTGGAGGCCTGGACGGGTCAGGAGGCCGTGGAGGCCTGGACGGGTCAGGAGCAGGCTCTGGATCAGGCTCTGGCGGACCTGGATCCGGGTCTGGCGGATCTGGATCTGGCGGATCTGGATCTGGCGGATCTGGATCTGGCGGATCTGGATCTGGCGGATCTGGATCAGGCTCTGGCGGATCTGGATCAGGCTCTGGCGGATCTGGATCAGGCTCTGGCGGATCTGGATCAGGCTCTGGCGGATCTGGAGGATCTGGATCAGGCTCTGGCGGATCTGGATCAGGCTCTGGCGGATCTGGATCAGGCTCTGGCGGATCTGGAGGATCTGGATCAGGCTCTGGCGGATCTGGATCAGGCGACGACGGTGGTTCAGGTGATCGACCCGGCGGGAGCGGGTCTGGAGGTCTACCCGGCGGGAGCGGGTCTGGAGGTCTACCCGGCGGGAGCGGGTCTGGAGGTCTACCCGGCGGGAGCGTGTCTGGAGGTCTACCCGGCGGGAGCGTGTCTGGAGGTCTACCCGGCGGGAGCGTGTCTGGAGGTCTACCCGGCGGGAGCGTGTCTGGAGGTCTACCCGGCGGGAGCGTGTCTGGAGGTCTACCCGGCGGGAGCGTGTCTGGAGGTCTACCCGGCGGGAGCGTGTCTGGAGGTCTACCCGGCGGGAGCGTGTCTGGAGGTCTACCCGGCGGGAGCGTGTCTGGAGGTCTACCCGGCGGGAGCGTGTCAGGAGGCAGGTCCGGAGGAGACGGGTCTGGAGGCAGGTCCGGAGGAGACGGGTCTGGAGGCCGTGCCGGAGGACACGGTTCAGGAGGCCGTGCCGGAGGACACGGTTCAGGAGGCCGTGCCGGAAGACACGGTTCAGGAGGCCGTGCCGGAAGACACGGTTCAGGAGGCCGTGCCGGAGGACACGGTTCAGGTGGCCGTGCCGGGGGACACGGTTCAGGTGGCCGGGGAACCGGCTTTGGCCCGGCAACAGTCCTTGGCCCGGCAACAGTCCTTGGCCCGGGAACTGGCTCGGCCAGGATGACGGCCTCGGGCATTGGACGGGGCTCGAAAACAGGACGGGGCTCGAGGACAGGACGGGGGACTGGACTGGAGTCAGGCAGGGGGACAGGACTGGAGTCAGGCAGGGGGACAGGAGTGAACTCTGGGTCTGGAGTGAGCTCTGGGGCTGGCGTGAGCTCTGGGGCTGGCGTGAGCTCTGGGGCTGGCGTGAGCTCTGGAGCTGGAGTGAGCTCTGGAGCTGGAGTGAGCTCTGGAGCCGGGACAGCCACGGGGACAGACTCTGGGACGGACACGGGGACTGGGACAGACACGGGGACGGGGACAGACACGGGGACTGGGACAGAGACGGGGACAGGCTCAGAGACGGGGACAGGGTCAGAGACGGGGACAGGGTCAGAGACGGGGACAGGGTCAGAGACGGGGACAGGGTCAGAGACGGGGACAGGGTCAGAGACGGGGACAGGGTCAGAGACGGGGACAGGGTCAGAGACGGGGACAGGGTCAGAGACGGGGACAGGGTCAGAGACGGGGACAGACGTGCACTCGGGGACAGACGTGCACTCGGGGACAGACGTGCACTCGGGGACAGACGTGCACTCGGGGACAGACGTGCACTCGGGGACAGACGTGCACTCGGGGACAGACGTGCACTCGGGGACAGACGTGCACTCGGGGACAGACGTGCACTCGGGGACAGACGTGCACTCGGGGACAGACGTGCACTCGGGGACAGACGTGCACTCGGGGACAGACGTGCACTCGGGGACAGACGTGCACTCGGGGACAGACGTGCACTCGGGGACAGACGTGCACTCGGGGACAGACGTGCACTCGGGGACAGACGTGCACTCGGGGACAGACGTGCACTCCGGGACAGGTTCTGGGACTACAACAGGTACCGGGGCTAGAACGGGTACAGGGGCTAGAACAGGTACTGGGGCTAGAACGGGTACAGGGGCTAGAACGGGTACAGGGGTTAGGACAGGTACTGGGGCTAGAACGGGTACAGGGGCTAGAACGGGTACAGGGGTTAGGACAGGGATTAAGACACGCTCAGGAACTGAAGGCTGCATAAGGGATTGAGCCGGACCAACGGGCCATGGGCTACGGGACATGGGAGACCCAGGCTCAGGGTTGTCCGACAGTCTGGCCTCGGAAAAACTGTGAGGCCCAGCCTCGGGCGGGACAGGAGATAGCCTGGTCTGGAATACTGCAGAGAGTAGGGATTCCGGTAGGACGGGTAGACCATCCTTATCAATATAACCCCCGAGCAGATAAAAGTTCTGAACAATGTCATCTGAGGATGGTTCCTCTGTCTTAACGGGGAGGGTGGATGGGAGCTGCGATACGGCAGTCTGTAAAAATGAGCCGGTAGACAGACCTGATTCTTTGGGAGGTTGAGGATGGAGTGAAGATTCGTACCGGAGAGTCTGACTGGGTAAATCCGGGAAAGCCTCATACGTCTCCACCACCTGCGAGAACAACTCTGCAGGGTCTTCGAAGTCATCGTCCTCCTCATAATAGTCCTCGTACTCCTCGTCGCGGTTAGACTCCGCATTATCTTCTACCTCGGAGAAGAAATCCGCCCGGACCCAGCCTACTGGGGCGGGAGCGGATGGTCGGGGAGGCAGGGGTGGTCCGCGACGTATCGCGCACCGGCGAAATTGTTCAGCTGGTCTGGAGCGGGGTTTCTCTTCCAGGAGAAAACCCCAAAGATCTCTCCGCTGCTTCCTCTTAATTCGGTTGGGCATTCTGTAATGAATCGCGGGGTGTGTAGCAGGTACAGGAACGGGCAGGAAGCAATCGCGGAGTTTTACAAAGATAATTGTGCTTTTATTAATTAACACACACGGACTTACACAAAAACAAGAACACGGATATAACCTCTACACGGAGACGAGACCATTACATAAAGACAATGCCCAACACCCACAAACCCAAAACGAAGAACTTAAATACACAGACACTGATTATTGACACGGAACAGGTGAACATGAGAAACAGGTGCCAGTAATCAGTCCAATCACCTATCAATCATCTCCCTCTCTCGGTTGACGGAGAGGTCTCAACTAGGTACCGAGAGAGGGAGAGCTTCAACAACCCTTACAAACTGCTCCTGCTGCCTGAGTTTCAACCCTTTACACACAAATGGCATATCAAAACGTTCAGCTATTTGTGCTGTCACTCAAAATGTTCAAATATAAGCTTGCGCCTCCCCATAGACATCAATTGAAACTGTGATTTTCTCCACTCTAACTTGAATGAGCGCGGTAAAGTTAGTTTTACGATGGACATTCGGTGGATATTCATATTCACTAGTGAAAATTAACAATTCAGGAGAGTGACCAGCATCGATTCCTGATGAGGTTAAGTTTTTTTATTGGAAAATAAATACATATTAAAAATAAATAGCCTTTTTGTTTTAAAAAAAAACATATTTTTTTACTGTGGCTAAAACATTAAAAGTTCAATAGCATCCACAAATTGTGTGCCATGGCAACAAAGCAAGGAAACTTTACAATCCACGGCTTTTCGTTTAAAATTATTGACAATTATTTTAAATTAATGACCCTTTAATGTTCAATAGCATCTACAGGAAATATGTGATGGCTATAAAAGTACTATATTCTGACTTGGGAGGAGATGCTCTACTATCCACGGCTTTTAGTTTTTTCATCATTTGTTGAAAATTTCTAAGTTGACCCTTTAAAGTTCAATAGCATCTACAAAAAATGTGCGATGGCTACAAGAGTGCTATATTCTGACTTGGGAGGAGATGCCCTACTATCCACGGCTTTTAGTTTTTTCATCATTTGTTGAAAATTTCTAAGTTGACCCTTTAATGTTCAATAGCATCTACAAAAAGTGTGTGATGACTATAAA
>CM055735.1:3191300-3226596 GCA_029465975.1 Dallia pectoralis | reverse complement strand
GGCCAATAAAGTTATGAGCAAATCTGGTTCCTTACCTTTCTGTGTATAGTGATTTTATTATCCCAGTGCATTGGTACTGAATGGAAAGTTTTTCTTTCTTGTAAATCAGTCTGTGCCCAAACGTTTCACTGCGTTTCCAAACAGAAACCCCAAACGTATTCTGACCAATGAACGGATAGCTATCTTAGCGTGGCCCTTTGAACTTCAACCAATCGTTACTCCTTGCAAAGGGTAGAAGAAAAGCCATGGCTCGGCATGGTCAGCATCTGTTACCTCAAGTAAGTTTTCGATTATGTAAAACGTATTTTCATGTCCATGCAGTAGTAATTAAAATATTATTTTATTTAATACTGCATGGACATGAAAATAAGTTTTACTTGAGGTAACAGATGCTGACCATGCCGAGCCATGGCTTTTTTCCTCTTTGGAAGGAGTAACGATTGGTTGAAGTTCAAAGGGCCACGCTAAGATAGCTATCCGTTCATTGGTCAGAATACGTTTGGGGTTTCTGTTTGGAAACGCAGTGAAACGTTTGGGCACAGACTGATTTACAAGAAAGAAAAACTTTTGTCACAGTGCTGGTGGAATATTAGTGACAAAACTCTGCGCGTTGGTTTTTTGTACAAAACATATTACAGGACAGAAAAACATTTGTACAAAACGAGTTTCAAAAGAAAAAAATGAATTACAAGAAAGAAAAACTTTTGTCACAGTGCTGGTGGAATTTTAGTGACAAAACTCTGCGCGTTGGTTTTTTGTACAAAACCTATTACAAGAAAGAAAAACTTTTGTACAAAACGAGTTTCAAAAGAAAAAAACGAATTACAAGAAAGAAAAACTTTTGTACAAAACGAGTTTCAAAAGAAAAAAAACAATTACAAGAAAGAAAACCTAAGTACAAAACGAGTTTCAAAAGAAAAAAAACAATTACAAGAAAAAAAACTTATGTCGCTGTTTTACCTTCATAAATTGGAGCCACGTTTGCATGTTAATGGATAGAGACATCCTTATTGTTATTGCAGGGACATTTTTGTTAATATTCCAAAATACAGATTAAATTTCTTCTACACTTACATCAACATAGAACATATGCTTTAAAACTACACAGAGCAATGCTTAGCTGCTCTTTTTTACATACATAAAAAAATATATAACGTATGCATTTCACAAGTTATAAGCTTCTCAAAGATCAGTAAGATAATTTCAAAACTTCTGTATGCACTTACCCAATCAAATGGAGTTTTGCTACCCTCAGGGTTGTCCAGACCACAGTGCGAACCGAACAACTCAAGTGGTTCTGTTAACAGAAATCACAAAAAGGTTCATCTTTTGACCTGAATGCGTTATATAGTGCTGCTTGTTATTCTGTAAAACCCTTGTTCACCATTACAGTTTTCTTTAATTCAAAGGTTTCTTTTCATGTGGAAAGTTTGAGCTTTTGTTAAATCAATTGAACGGATATCGAGACTTTGCCACTTTTCTATTAGCACTATTAAAACTTTAAGTTATAACAGGTTTTACCAGATGACTTTAGGATGTATTTCGCTTGTTGTATCCGTAGATCTTCAACATTTGACTTGTGGTTGCTAAAGCATATAGAATCCTGGACGTTTGGGAAAGATTCTATGATCTCCTGGGCCATCTGTAATAGTAATGTGTTATAGTGGGATTAAAAAATATAAAATATCATAGACTAGTAAAGCATCTGTAACCATAAGAAAACCTACAGTTATGTAGAATGTATGTAATACTTTTCTTAAAACATTAATAGGCCTATATAATTGATTTGTAAATAGAAAAAAATAGAACAGAAAGGCTACAAACCAGCATCACTAATACACCACAACTACAGCCATCATTTTGTGTTGAATGTTCGATTCTTCGTGAATTCCATTATCAACCCAGTCTGTTCTTCCATGCCTGTTTCTCCGCATCTTGAAGTATTCCCTAATATAAATACAGATAACTGCATGTTAGTTTATAATATTCCCCCAACAATTATGTTTCTTGGGCTTCACAAACCGTTTCTGTACAACATTGCTGTACACTTTTACATTAAATGCATCATTTACTGTCTCTTGTGCTTCATTAAACATCATACATATTTAGTTTTTATGTGCCATATTATTTAGTTTTTGTGACACATTATAGACGTAAACATAATGGACAATCTATAGAGAGGATGCACAGTATTTTATTTGGGTAAATTGGGTCAATGATTTGCTAACTGAAGGTCTTCAGCAATATTATGATATTATGATAATAATATTTTTTCAATACAATACCCAATATATCATTCAGCAGAGACTGACATTTTGAACTAATCTTTGGTGCCTCACCTGAACCTAGCGGATGCGCTCCTGCTTTCTTGTGCCTCAGAAGTGCTGTTTGATGCAGGATCAAGAATGATGACTTGCTGAATAGCAGCATGGAGAAGCTACAGGAAGATCAATCATGACTTTATTATAATTTTTTTCTCTACCACAATTTTCCTGAAATGGTTTTATGTTTAATGAAATTATTAACAGTTGTGGATTATCATCTTAAACCTTACCAAAAGTTTCCAATGGTTGCCTGTATTAAAGAATCCGATGGCTCCATCGTACTGCTCAAAATTTACCTTTTTAGACCAAAAAGAGTTTTAATAGTAATACACAATAGTAATACATTTTCCAAACCTAAGAAATCTGGGGGAAAAACATATTTGAAACGATTTTACCCTTGGGAGGCTCTGTCGGACAAGTTGCTCTCTGGTCCCGTGCAGAATTACCCCAATGACATAGTGGTTCAAGTAAAGAAGGGGCTTTGACTTGTCTTTTAGGATGGCCAGGATGTAGTACTCAATGGTCTACCAAAAACAGTTATAAAAAGAGAATTTATATACATTCACAAATCATTTTGAAAATATAAATACATATTTCTCAACTGCTCACCTCTCCTATGTGCCATTCATGAGGCCGCAGTGTCTGGAACTCACTTAGCCGCAAAGTTGAAGCAGTTTTTCTGTCATTTAACATAAGCGCAGCAACAACCTCCTCTGAAAAATGTTTTTCCCACAGTGTCCAGACCTGAGAGGAATATAGGCCAACAGAAGGAGATTAGTAGCTGGGTCACATACTCAAAGCAAGTTACACATATTTAATTAAATACTTACTATTTTCCATTTCATAGCCTTATTTAACACCTCATCACTATTTACCTTATAATCTGTATTGTCTGTCTGTGACACTGCTCTTTCTGTGCTGGTCTTCTTCTGACATCTGCTGCTCCTATTTGGACCTGAGCTTGATTTTTTTATTTCTGAGCTATGAGCTGGCTTTTCTGATAGCTTTCTCTTGAGCTTTACTGGCTCTGGTGACTGATTGTCTAGATCTGAGCTGGCTTTGCTAGGGCTTTGAACTGGACCTGTGCTGGATTCAGTGGGAGTTTGGTCTGGAACTGAGCTGTTTTTGGCTGTGACTGTTCTTTTCTTGTCTGTACTTTTGGATCTGGCATTACCTTCGGTGGGTTTAAGAACTTAGATTTCCTGACTTTTTTATCAATGCAAAACCTTTTTGCCCATCCTTCTTCAACTTGTTCCATGCTGTTTTTGGATGTCAGTGGACGCACAAGAAGATATTCTGGCAGATTATTGTTTAAAATGTGTTCTTTATAGCGGCCTTGCAGAGACGCATACATCCACCTCAAAAAGTGTGCTGGTCGAAGTTGTTTTGCCTTTAAAAGAATTGAATTCTTCACTATACCAAACCAATTCTCTGCAGGACAGTTTGTGTCACGTTGCTTCTCCTCTCTGGCTTTGTGAAGTGTAGTCTTCTTCTTGTCTTTGGTTTCCCCAACATGTTGGTACCGCTGGAGATCACCAAGCAAGATGCCTCTCCACAAAGGGAAAATTCCGAGGTAGGTGTGAAATAAAATGTCAAAAAATGCTGGAATATAGAATTGGTTTGGCTGAAGGTCATCTGAGTGCTGCTGCATGTTAGCAACTGTTTCATCAAAGACTTTCTTGAAGTGAACTGTGAACGGAGAACTTTGAATGACAGATGAAAAGTAATCTTGAGCCTCAGCATCACTGGGAGTTTTTGAAGGCAGCTCTTGCAAATCGTCAGCATTTTTGCGAGAAATTACACTCCTGAGAAGATCTAGTTTCGCCTTGACTTGATCTGTGGTCTGTTTAGACAAAAACCCAATGCACATTGCTTGGAAAATGTGAAGTGCATCTTCCAATGTGCTTGAATTTTGCAGTTTTGCAAAACAGAATATGACAGTCTGAGTCTTTCAGGCCCTTGTTGGATGTCTTTCTGCTGATAGCCATATGTACAGCCTTTAGCACATGTGCAGCGCAGAGATGTAAAACAGTAAACTGTTTAAGATCACTCTCACACATTTTGCCTTGAATGATTTTGTCTGCTTTTTTCAGGTATCCTGTCACACTGTCTTTATTGAAAGACTGTGTCACACTGCATTAAGCCCAACTGTAGTCGGTCTCAACCTGTCCAACTTTTATGCACGTGTATTTTCCCAATTTTAGCAAAAACTTCATGAGCCAAAAGGTTATTGGGGGAACAGAGTGCTCATTTGTCAGCATTTCTGCCACAGGGAGAGAAGGTCTGTTCTTTCCTTCACCAGGCAATACCAAGGAGTAATACAATACCCTCTTCCCTTGGTCTGGTTTTTGTGACAATTCCACCCGTTGCGTCCAAATACAAACTCACAACACGGTTGTTGCGAAGATGGTGTACAAGAATGCCGAGACTGTCTTCTGTATACATGTGAGCACCGAAAGGATCGACCTGCAGATGCTGTATTTATCCTGGCATAGTATAGTGGCCTGAGTCACACTCCTTCAAAATTTTCTGGGCCATAATCAGTTCCAGCATGGTGTCATCATGCAGCCTCATGCTCTTCTTCACTTCAGAGGAAATTACCTTCAGGACATCTTTAGAAAGGCTTCGAGTCATGTTTCCTGCTATGATTTCATTGATCGGGGTTACATTCAACCTTTGGTAGTACATGTTGCTTACACCTTTATGAATTTCTTGGCTTATCTTTCCTCTGAGCATATTTGATGCTGGCCTACATTTTACGTCACCTTTCATATGTCTAACTTCTCCATATCTTGAAACACTCACAGTTACTTTTCCATGACCATCAGTGGGTCTTTTGTCAATTTTGAACACATATCGTGTTTTGCAGGTGGAAAATGCACACACCGCTGTAGCGTGTAAAAATTGACATGTTTTTTTCCGGCTATGGCCTATCCTCGCATGCTGGTATTTAAATGTAAGGGGACAGTTTGGATTTTTTTTCCTAAACTCATTATAAAAGACATGAGTCCAAGGCTTGCGGAGCCTGGTGCTTCCCTTTTCAGGACTTATGGTTCTCCAGATTTGTTTTTTAATAGAAATGTAAAACGTTTTGGGAACAGCTACTGTTTTTCTCCATTTGTTATGGACCAAAGATGATTCAGACCTAATTTCTTTGTTTTTCTTTTTGTTGTTCTGGTGATTTTAATTCACAATCTGGAGGCATGCTCCTATCTCTATCCTTTTCGTCTGTGGACTCTGATGATTGCGATGCACAAGATTGTGGCGTTGGGCTCCTGTCGTCATCATCTTGTTTTTGATCCACAAAATCATGCAGAGGATTGCAATCAAGTGACTGACTTTCATCTCAATCCTTTTCGTCTGTGGGCTCTGATGATTGCGATACACAAGATTGTGGCGTTGGGCTCCTGTATTTTTCCTCAGAGTGGGCATTAACTTTAAAGAATTTGTCTTGTGTACCTTTTCGGTTTTCTCTCCACACCGCCCATAACCAGCTTACATTTTGTCTTGAAACACTCCCAAAAACCTTTTCGGAGAGTGTTGTCCAAAGCTCTGAATTCCAGGGAATGGTGGAAGTTACATTTTCTAACTTTAACATCTCATGAATTAGCCCATCTAGTCCTCCAGCAAGTTGCCATAAATTGGTTCGGTCAGTTTTATGCCTTTTCTTGTACCTGCCCATGATCTGACAAACAATTACGTTAATACATTAATAACTTTTACAAATAACTTTTAATTTAATACATTATTTTACGGAACACTTATGACAAACAAGCTTTAGTAAGGTAAAACATCTAGAGTGATTACTTACTTTAAATTTGTATTTGTGCACAGACAGCTTGCAGATCCATTAGCCGCTGTCTTGACATGCTCAGTTAAATGGTGTGTTCATTTTAAATGTGACAAAATTCACAGTATTACTGTTGAAAAGTGTATGTCCTTTGGCTGTTTCTTTACTGAATGACTAAATGACCTGCCACACAAGGATTATAAAGGCTTGATTAAGGTCAAACACAATACCACAGATTTTATAAAATAGTTACATTTTATAATGGTGACTGGGTCACCAGTCACAAGTGTTTGTTTGATTTCCTGGGAGAGGTCTCCAATGGAATCATAAAATTGTGACAAAGTATCAAGTCTAGTCTGGTTGAGTTTGTAGGTAATTAGGTGGTTTTGTTGTGTTATAGGTATGGTTGGCTTTGTATGTAGGTAATTATTATTGTGTAATGTTATATAGCAATGCTCCTAAAAAGTGTAAGCTTTACTTAATCAGAAAGAGACAAAATGGATAAAAACATATGACAATGATTTTCATTTTACTTTTATTTCACCAGGTAGGCCAGTTATGAACAGATTCTCATTGACAGATTCTAACTGTTTAATCGTTATGACACACTTTTTCATAGAAGCTATTACAAATGGTAATTGACATTATTATAGCAAGCAAGCAAGTTTATTTATATAGGACATTCCATAAATAGAAGCATTTGAATGTGCTTTATGGAGAAATAAAGAACAAGTAAATTAACAGATATAAGCAATTAAGAAATACAATATTAAAGCAGATAAGAAAGGAAAAATCTAAGGTTTTTTTTTTAAATGTAGACGATTCTGTAAGGTAAGCGCTTAGTCATGGTAGGCAGGTGAGGAAATTAGTGTTTTAAACCTGGATTTAAAGAATGATCCGTTTGTGGCACGTCTGAGGTCTTCTTGAAGTTCATTCCAGTTCATCCAGCATTAGTGCTAAATGCTGAATTGACCTGAGTTAATGGATCTAAGAGCCCTGCAGATTTATAATAACTAAAGGCTGTGGATTGTAGAGCATCTCCTCCCAAGTCAGAATATAGTACTTTTATAGCCATCACATATTTCCTGTAGATGCTTGTGAGAACTCCCTCAGAAGCCAATCTACCGCCACCTGCGGGCAGGCTTCGGCAGTCGTTCTCCCCGGTCTTCTGAGCTATCATCGTTATCTCCTCCCCCTGCACACCTGGTTCAGTTTCGTCATCACTACACCTGGTGTCCATTACCTCATTAGAGTACTATTTAAGTTCCCTGTTTGTCGGGTTGTCTTTGTGTGGAATTGTTAAATGTTACGTGTCTTGTACCCCACGAATCTCATTGTGAGATCGTGGTTCTTTATACTCTGTTAGGAGTATTCTCGTTTTACTGAATGCGCTGCGACGCATCTTTTCTATTGGAATATTAGCGTGTTTACGCTCCTCTGCAATCTAAGGGATTGTACCTGGAAAAAAAGAGACTATAGAACGCTATCAACTACTCTGCCTGGCTTCATCCTTCCATCCACCCTACACACCGTGACAATGCTATTGAACATTAAAGGGTCAACTCTGAAATTTACAACAAATTTTGAACAAACTAAAAGCCGTGGATTGTAGGGCACCTCCCACCAAGTCAGAATATAGTACTCTTGTAGCCATCACATATTTTCTGTAGATGCTATTGAACTTTAAAGGGTCAACTCGGAAATTTTAAACAAATTTTGAAAAAACTAAAAGCTGTGGATTGTAGGGCATCTTCTCTCAAGTCAGAATATAGTACTTTTGAAACTTAACCTCATCAGGAATCGATTCTGGTCACTCTCCTGAACCGGTAATTTTCACTGGTGAATATGAATATCCACCGAATGTCCATCGTAAAACTAACTTTACCGCGCTACTTGAATGCAATTTCTGTTATTTTTTTGGTCGTTTGTAAATTGTGATAGCGCCTACATTTCTGGGGTTACATATACATGTTATACATCAAAATGTCCGCCTGGTTCTTAGGATTCTCATGATGTAATTGTTTAAAACTCTGGTTAGTAGAGCTAAAAGTATACAACCATGTCTGAATCTTTTGAAATGATAGACAGAGAAGCTGCATTTTCTGGTTGTTGATTGGCTAAATAGTAGGAACATTCTCTGTTCCTCCTGACAAACAGGCAACAGCCACAGACACTGCATGCAACAGACACTACCTGCAGCAATGAATGAATGGGTAAGTTCTTTCTCTGGGTCTCTGTTTACACGTTAGCATGTTAGCTAGCGTTAGCTACTACTGTAAGTGTATGCATACATTCAGACAGCCTGCAGCAATGAATGAATGGGTAAGTTCTTTCTCTGGGTCTCTGTTTACACGTTAGCATGTTAGCTAGCGTTAGCGCGCTAGTTAGCGTTAACATGTTAGCTAGCGTTAGTGCGCTAGCTAGTGTTAGCTACTACTGTAAGTATGCATACATCAAACAACAACATTAGCATGCTAGCTAGCGTTAGCGCGCTAGCTGGCTAGTTACTCTTGAATGTGTATGCTCCATCACTGGGTAGATTATATTCAAACGACTTTTGTTAGTGTGCAATCTAACTAGCTAGCCAGTACTGTTTGTGTAGGCTCACTAAAACAACTAGGCAGGTTGCAATGCTGTTTAATAGGTTACTAGGTTGGTTAAAAGGCTGCATACAATGCTGCTTAATAGGCAGGTTGCTATGTTTGTTAATAGGCTAGTTGCATGCTGTTTAATAGGCAGTTTATAATGCTGTTTCATATGCTACTATGGTGCATGCAGCAGTAGCGTGTATTCATGAGTAATGACTGATAGCGTTAGCGCGCTAGCTAGCGTTAGCTACTCCTGTAAGTGTATGCATACATTCAAACAGACAACAGTTGCTTAATGGGCAGGTTACACACTGTTTTATAGGCAGGTTTGCATGATAATGATTAAGCAGGTTACATGCTGTTTAATAGGCAGGTTGTTATGCTGTTTAATAGGCATGTTATTATGCTGTTTAATAGACAGGTTACATGGTGTTTAATAAGCAGGTTACATGCTGTTTAATAGGCAGGTTACATGCTATTTAATAGGCAGGTTTTTATGCTGTTTAATAGGCAGGTTTTTATGCTGTTTAATAGGCAGGTTACATGCTGTTGAATAGGCAGGTTTGCATGATAATGAATAAGCAGGTTACATGCTGTTTAATAGGCAGGTTATTATGCTGTTTAATAGGCAGGTTACATGCTGTTTAATAGGCAGGTTTTTATGCTGTTTAATAGGCAGGTTTGCATGATATGAATAAGCAGGTTACATGCTGTTTAATAGGCAGGTTATTATGCTGTTTAATAGGCAGGTTACATGGTGTTGAATAGGCAGGTTAATATGCTGTTTAATAGGCAGGTTGCATGCTGTTTAATAGGCAGGTTGCATGCGATTTAATAGGCAGGTTACATGCTGTTGAATAGGCAGGTTAATATGCTGTTTAATAGGCAGGTGGCATGCTGTTTAATAGGCAGGTTGCATGCTGTTTAATAGGCAGGTTAATATGCTGTTTAATAGGCAGGTTGCATGCTGTTTAATAGGCAGTTTATAATGCTGTATGCTGGTTATTAGGAATGTTATTATGCTTGTTAATTGGCAGGTTACTATGCTCACATAATCTAATCTCCCTTATATATTATACATATTATTAAACGTATAACTGGACATTGGCAGTTGATATCAGTACAGAGTGGACTACGGGTGGCCGCAAGCACACATCACTTATCTAGTTATGTGTGCTCGACTATGGTCAAGGACACATATTGTAATCTCACATATATATTATTATGTGTGCTTGACTATGGTCAAGGACACATATTGTAATCTCACATATATATTATTATTATTATATCAAATTTTGACCACCCCTACTCCTCCCACAGTTTTTACACTAGATGGACAAAAAAGGTGTCAAAATGTGCGTCCCGAAACGTATTTTGTTGCTATTGTTTTGTAGAAAGTTTCGTTATGTAGTTTACGAAATATTAACGATATTGTCGCTAATTAATCCTCATTGAAATACATTGACGGAATCTTCAAAACTAGAGTGAGAAAGCCCGTTCAGCAGAAAATGTAGAGAACATTTGTAAACTGGTGCTGCGGCTAGAGTTTCACCTCTATACACAAATGACATATCAACACGTTCAGTTATTTGTGCTGTCACTAAAAATGTCCAAATATAAGCTGTAGCATAAATAGTTATTACGTTATGTCTTTTTGTTTCCAACTTGCGCCTCCCCATAGAAAGCCATAAAAACGGTGATTTTCTCCACTCTAACCTGAAAGCGTTTTTTGGTGTTTTTTTTGTTAGTTTGTAAATTGTGATAGCGCTTACATTTCTGGGGTTACATATACATACATATTA
Source organism: Dallia pectoralis (assembly GCA_029465975.1). Lineage (NCBI taxonomy): Eukaryota > Metazoa > Chordata > Actinopteri > Esociformes > Umbridae > Dallia > Dallia pectoralis. The sequence goes on along the minus strand of CM055735.1, from coordinate 3,216,092 downwards.
TATAACAAAATGTAGGCCTGGTTCTTAGGATTCTCATGATGTAATTGTTTAAACTAAGTGAGTAAAACTCTGGTTAGTAGAGCTAAAAGTATACGACCATGTCTGAATCTTTTGAAATGATAGACAGAGAAGCTGCATTTTCTGGTTGTTGATTGGCTAAATAGTAGGAACATTCTGGAAGGGGCGGGGGGGAGGAGGCAGTGCGCTCTGATATCGATGAGAACAGGTGTTCCTCCTGACAAAGGCATAGTTGCCTGGCTAAAGCCAAAGACACTGCCTGCAGCAATGAATGAATGAATGAATGGGTAAGTTCTTTCTCTGGGTCTCTGTTTACACGTTAGCATGTTAGCTAGCGTTAGCGCGCTAGCCAACGTTAGCGTGTTAGCTAGCGTTAGCGCGCTAGCTAGCGTTAGCTACTACTGTAAGTGTATGCATACATTCAGACAGCCTGCAGCAATGAATGAATGGGTAAGTTCTTTCTCTGGGTCTCTGTTTACACGTTAGCATGTTAGCTAGCGTTAGCTAGCGTTAGCCAACGTTAGCGTGTTAGCTAGCGTTAGCGCGCTAGCTAGCGTTAGCTACTACTGTGAGTGTATGCATACATTCAGACAGCCTGCAGCAATGAATGAATGGGTAAGTTCTTTCTCTGGGTCTCTGTTTACACGTTAGCATGTTAGCTAGCGTTAGCGCGCTAGCTAGCGTTAGCTAATACTGTAAGTGTATGCATACATCAAACAACAACGTTAGCATGCTAGCTAGCGTTAGCGCTGCTAGCTAGCTAGTTACTCTTGTATGTGTATGCTCCATCAATGGGTAGATTGTATTCAAACGACTTTTGTTAGTGTGCAAACTAACTAGCTAGCCAGTACTGTTTGTGTAGGCTCACTAAAACAACTAGGCAGGTCGCAATGGTGTTTAATAGGTTGTGTCATAGGGTAGGGAATAGAGCGTCCAATCATGAGTATGAGAACGTATAATTGTGTGGGTTTTCTTTGCATGGTGTGTATTTTAATGGGGCATCCAATCATGAGGGGGAAATGTATAATTGTGTGGGTTTTCTTTGCATGGGGTGTACTTTAAAGTGTTTTTATTACATCTTATATGAGTGTATTATGGTGATTTGCCGCATGTGTGTCAATAGTGTGTAGGCTTATGATATTGCGCACTTATCTTATGTTGATCATGGACAATCATTGGACCACCACTAATTGATTGAAACACGCACGATTGGTGCGCTCCGGGACTGTAAGGTATAAAATGATTACACCAGCTGTGAAACAGAAGAGACACAGGGATACGCGGACCGCGGAGACGGGGGAGAGCAACAGCGGAGACCCGGACCGAGAACGACGCGGAAAGCAACGCGGAGCATCATATGTTGACGAGCCTGACTTCTCGTCTGAGAAAGGGAAGTACCAAAACCGTCAACGCAGTATGGGGGCATGGTTGATTGCGTCTCGATAACCACAACCTGCAGTGTTTAAGTGTTCTCGTTGTGGTGTCATTTTTTATGTAGTTGCCGGAGCCAGGGACAGCCCCGCCGACTGACGCAGCCAGCCTGCAGTGATAGAGACGAGACTCCACATCAAGCCTGTAGTTACCCGAAAGAGACGCTAAGGAGAGGAGACGTTACCCCGTAACGAAGTGTTTCATTGATTGTCCAATTTTATGTTCACATGCGGAATATTTTAGGGCATATGTGAATTGTTATAAAAATAATAAAGATGATTATAAATGGTAGTCTGCATCCAGCGTGTCTGTGAGTGTGACCCGGGATCTCTCGAACCTGTTTTAGGGGGGTATAATACCGTAGAGATAGTTAGGCAAAACGAACTACCCCCCGACAGTTACTAGGTTGGTTAAAAGGCTGCTTACATGCTGTTGAATAGGCAGGTTTGCATTATAATGAATAAGCAGGTTACATGCTGTACTATTGTCAGGTTACATGCTGTTTAATAGGCAGGTTACAGGCTGTATATTAGGCAGGTTGCATGCTGTTTAATAGGCAGTTTATAATGCTGTTTCATATGCTACTATGGTGCATGCAGCAGCAATGTGTATTCATGAGTAATAACTAATAGGTTTAACACATTGTATACTATGGTGCATGTAGCAGCAGTGTGTATTCATGAGTATTGACTGATAGGTTTAACACATTGCATACTATGGTGCATGCAGCAGCAATGTGTATTCATGAGTAATGACTGATAGGTTTAACACATTGTATACTATTGTGCTTGCAGCAGTAGTGTGTATTCATGAGTAATGACTGATAGGTTTAACACATTTGTATACTATGGTGCATGTAGCAGCAGTGTGTATTCATGAGTAATGACTGATAGGCAGAGGTGGGACAAAGTCATTGTTATGCAAGTCACAAGTAAGTCTCAAGTCTTTGCCCTCGAGTCCCGAGTCAAGTCGAGTCAAAGATGAGGCAAGTCCCGAGTCGAGTCACAAGTCAAAGCCAACAAGTCTCAAGTGGAGTCCAAAGTCCTACCATTTTAGTTTCGAGTCATTTCAAGTCATCTTACCACATAATTTATATAAATCATGTATGTCTGTAAGATTTGTATTTATTTAAACCTCTTTTTATACAATGACATTAATACAGTAAAAAACAGAATTTAATTTCACAAAAAATGCTTGTATTTCAACAGCATATTGCACTAGAACAATGCACAGCAACTTCAGTCCTGTATTGTATTGACCTTAGGGCTGGAAGATATGTAAAAATTTTATATCACGATATATATCTTAATTTCGGTCGATACGACATAATTCCGATATCGATATGAACAATATAAAAGCCTCAGAAAAAATGCCATGAACACCCACAATGGATGTCTGTATACAATCTTATGAAAAATACATTTGCCAAGTCTTTTGAGCCTCCTCCTATAAAACTAAACAATATTTGAGAAATAAAACGGTACAAATAAATTAAAGTTCACCTTTTATTTGATTTTAACCTTTATACAAACAAGAAAAGTCAAATAAGCAATTTGACTCTGAGACTGACCTTATTAATATATTTAACTCTAAACAATAACATAGGCTGATTATATTATTCTTTACACAAAACTTCCTGCAACAAAACTTGTTCTTATAAACATATCGTTTAAAGTTAGTGAACATGTTAGACAATGAAGAGGTGATTTCATGAGTTCGCTACGTGACCGTGGATTTAAGAGACACGAGAGAGAAGCTCATGAACGCGCATGTCGCAACATGCTCGGAGAATGAGAGTGCTCAAAAGCGCATGTCCATCATGACGTCATGGGCCAATCAACGCGGAAGATCCATGCTCCTATGTTGGCTTTATGCGCTTTTGAGCCTCTCATTCTCCAGCACATTTAGCATCACGCTGAAACCTGAAGTTTATCAGATCTCAGAAAGCTGAACCACTTCCCTACCACTGAATTAGTCTTTCCTCTCATATCAACTGTCTGCTTTCTCCTCACCTATGGAAGCTCGTTCAGTCACGTTTGAATTGCGGTCATGGGCGCTCATTTTGTAGCTTAAACTTGCCGTGTTGGAGATCAGCAAAAATATTGAAATATCGAAAATGTGTTTAGAAATCATATCACCGTTATTGATTCTTTTTACCGCGATATATATTGATATTGAATTATTGTCCAGCCCTAACCTCATATTGCAAAACAGTTTAACTTTCAAATAGACACGGGTCCTTTTAGCCTGAACTTTTTTAAACATGTCATTAATAAAATCCTCACTCCTGAAAATGATCACTTCTGAAAAAATGGACCAACCTGATAATATAATTGGAATGACTCCATAGAGACGTGTGTGTGTGTGTTCGTGTGAGCGTGCCCGTGCGCAGCTCCGTCTGTAATCTTCGACCCGCATGTTTTGCAAATGGCAACTACCTCGTAATTTTTATAGCCAAACAAAACTATATTCGGTATCATTTTGCCAACTGGCGCGTTGTTGCTTGTGCTTCATTGGTTGTCTTGCAATGTGCCTGCTGGATGCTGTCTAATCAAAACAACGTGGGACTACAGTGATTGGATGTCGAATAAAAACAACGTGGGACTACAGTGATTGGATGTCGTGCAGGCAGCGCGCGTGCTCTCTGCATGCATTTTTTTTCACAGATGCAGATAAACTGAGAGCGGCGCGGCCGTGTGAACATTTTCTTCCCCGGTTTTCATGGGAAGTAGCAAGTCTTCTCGAGTCAAAAGGCGCAAGTCCAAGTGAAGTCACGAGTCATTGATGTTCAAGTCCAAGTCGAGTTGCAAGTCTTTGTACATTTTGTCGAGTCGAGTCTGAAGTCATCAAATTCATGACTCGAGTCTGACTCGAGTCCAAGTCACATGACTCGAGTCCACACCTCTGCTGATAGGTTTAACACATTTGTATACTATGGTGCATGTAGCAGCAGTGTGTATTCATGAGTAATGACTGATAGGTTTAACACATTGTATACTATGGTGCATGCAGCAGCAATGTGTATTCATGAGTAATGACTGATAGGTTTAACACATTGTATACTATTGTGCTTGCAGCAGTAGTGTGTATTCATGAGTAATGACTGATAGGTTTAACACATTGCATACTATGGCGCAGCAGCAGCAGTGTCACCTCAGTTTGGCAGTTGATATCAGTACACAGTAGACTACTGGTGGCCGCAAGCACACATCATCACAATTTCAGCAGAAATTGTAACCTATCTAGTTATTATTATTATATCAAATTTTGACCACTATCTCCTCCCACAGTTTTTGCACTAGATGGACAAAAAAGGTGTCAAAATGTGCGTCCCGAACTCTATTTTGTTGGCATAGTTTTGTAGAAGGTTTCGTTATGTAGTTTACGAAATATTAACGATATTGTCGCTAATTAATCCTCATTGAAATGCATTGACGGAATCTTCAAAACTAGAGTGAGAAAGCCTGTTCAGCAGAAAATGTAGAGAACATTTGTAAACTGCTCCTGCTGCCTGAGTTTGAACTCTTTACACACAAATGGCACATCAAATGTTCAGCTATTTGTGCTGTCACTCAAAATGTTCAAATATAAGCTGTAACATAAATAGTTATTACGTTATGTCCTTTTGTTTCCAACTTGCGCCTCCCCATAGACATCAATTGAAACTGTGATTTTCTCCACTCTAATTTGAAAGCGATTTTTTGTGTTTTTTTGGTCGTTTGTAAATTGTGATAGCGCATACATTTCTGGGGTTACAGATACATGTCATACATCAAAATGTCCGCCTGGTTCTTAGGATTCTCATGATGTAATTGTTTAAACTGTGTGAGTGTCTGGTTAGTAGAGCTAAAAGTATTCGACCATGCCTAAATCCTATTGGTTTGACACAGACACTAAATAGGAGGAACATTCTGGAAGGGGCGGGGGGGAGGAGGCAGCGTGCTCTGATATCGATGAGAACAGGTGTTCCTACTGACAATGGCATAGTTGCCTGGCTACAGCCAAAGACACTGCCAGGCAACAGCCACAGACACTGCCTGCAGCAATGAATGAATGAATGAATGGGTAAGTTCTTTCTCTGGGTCTCTGTTTACACGTTAGCATGTTAGCTAGCGTTAGCGCGCTAGCTAGCGTTAGCTACTACTGTAAGTGTATGCATACATCAAACAACAACGTTAGCATGCTAGCTAGCGTTAGCGCTGCTAGCTAGCTAGTTACTCTTGTATGTGAATGCTCCATCACTGGGTAGATTGTATTCAAACGACTTTTGTTAGTGTGCAAACTAACTAGTTAGCCAGTACTGTTTGTGTAGGCTCACTAAAACAACTAGGCAGGTTGCAATGGTGTTTAATAGGTTACTAGGTTGGTTAAAAGGCAGGTTACATGCTGTTGAATAGGCAGGTTGCTATGTTTGTTAATAGGCAGGTTACATGCTGTTGAATAGGCAGGTTTGCATTATAATGAATAAGCAGGTTACATGCTGTACTATTGTCAGGTTATATGCTGTTTAATAGGCAGGTTGTTGTGCTGTTTAATAGACAGGTTACATGCTGTATATTAGGCAGGTTGCATGCTGTTTAATAGGCAGTTTATAATGCTGTTTCATATGCTACTATGGTGCATGTAGCAGCAGTGTGTATTCATGAGTAATGACTGATAGGTTTAACACATTGTATACTATGGTGCATGCAGCAGCAGTGTGTATTCATGAGTAATGACTGATAGGTTTAACACATTACATACTATGGTGCATGCAGCAGCAGTGTGTATTCAGGAGTAATGACTGATAGGTTTAACACATTGGATGCTATGGTGCATGCAGCAGCGGTCTGTATTCGTGAGTAATGACTGATAGGTTTAACAAATTGTATACTATGGTGCATGCAGCAGCAGTGTGTATTCATGAGTAATGACTGATAGGTTTAACACATTGGATGCTATGGTGCATGCAGCAGCGGTCTGTATTCATGAGTAATAACTGATAGGTTTAACACATTGTATACTATGGTGCATGTTGCAGCAGTGTGTATTCATGAGTAATGACTGATAGGTTTAACACATTGTATACTATGGTGCATGTAGCCGCAGTGTGTATTCATGAGTAATGACTGATAGGTTTAACACATTGTATACTATGGTGCATGTAGCAGCAGTGTGTATTCATGAGTAATGACTGATAGGTTTAACACAGTGCATACTATGGTGCATGCAGCAGCAGTGTGTATTCATGAGTAATGACTGATAGGTTTAACACATTGCATACTATGGTGCATGCAGCAGCAGTGTGTATTCATGAGTAATGACTGATAGGTTTAACCCATTGCATACTATGGCGCAGCAGCAGTGTCACCTCAGTTTGGCAGTTGATATCAGTACACAGTCGACTACGGGTGGCCATAAGCACACATCATCACAATTTCAGCAGAAATTGTAGCCTATCTAGTTTATTTATTATAGTATTTATTTGCATATTTTTGTTCATTTAACATTGCTTGTCTTTACATTTTATTTTCATTCCACATATTCTTTTCATTTCACATACCTTTTCTTTACTCGTTTAGTGAGTTATTGTACAAATTTTGCTGCAGACTTTGCATTCTTAAAGACTGTTTTTGAAGGAGTGTATTGGTGGGCTGGGCCAGAGTGGTTAATTTTACATGAGAGTAGAGCGCAAACAGTTCTGTTGTCTAACGTCATCCTATTCTCTGTAACAATCTTCCGTACCATGCTAAACACCCTTTCTGAACTTGCATTGCTATGGGGAATGCATAGTAAATCCTTCATAAGTTTTGGCAGCTCACTGAACCTCATGTCCTTTCCTACCAGTCCCCAGAATCTGTCAATTCTGTCTTCTTGGGAGTGGCTCTGTCACCTGATAGTCTGTGAATTCCTCTCTCATCTTATCCTCTTTCAGACTCAACTGAGGGAACAGGGCCCCTAACCTTTCCACTGTAAAGTAAAACAAGTGTTTGACTGAACATTGCAGCTCTAAACAAGTATCAAGTATACTGTGCCAATTATTTGTTTGGTTATCAATGGGGAACTTTCCCCAGAGGATGTTGTTATGATGCAAGGGTCCAGCACTTTCAGGTCCCTCAGGAGTGGATTGTCGAGGGGAAAGGAGGAGAACATCTTTTTAAGAACTGCCTCATAGAAGCTTCTCACAGTTCTAGAACAGCATAAGAGTGAAAAGAATGCATTAATGGTAATATTTTAGGCACACTTCAGCCTATACTTTCATACTGTCTAAAGATGCTATCATAATATAACTACTGGGTAATAAACTCACTGAAAGATTTTCTTCTCGGCTGACACAGGGAGCTCAGCGCTTCTCATGAATTTCTTTGTGTCTGCTCCGATAAAGAGATCTTCATCAGCCATCTGATGGCCATCTCCATATTCCACCTCCCTGAGAGGTACACCCACGATTGCCCTGGCTGGTATGAGGTAGCCCAGGATCCTCTTCATCAGCCTGCACATCTCCTCTTCAAGTCTGTGAATTTGTACTCCCTCTGACTGCAGATAATATCAATGGTCACAACAAAATAACAGTGAAATAAGAATGCTACAATAACCACAAACATTTAATTATATACTATTATTCACTCATTTATTCAATATCATTGACACCCACTTGGAAGGCAATGTTAAATTCAGATAAAGGCTTAAGGGCAGCACTCAGGAACAGGAAGTAGGTCTTCACGATTGGATCACGCAGATGGCTTGCCAGATCACGCACTTTAACACTCTCCATCTCTTCATGACTGTTAAAGTAGGCCTACAGTACATAGAGATACAGGGTGGCAATACATGGTTAAAATGGAAATATAGCATAGTAAACTGTGTAGATATCTGCTGAGTGGAGTTACCATCCTACCTGTAGTGCATCCAACTGGTTCAGCACCCTCTGGATGCAGGTTAACAGACTCAGCCATCTGGTGCTGCGGTACCTGAGGAGCTTCAGGTGGTCTGAATCAGTGAAGTCTACAAACTCTTTGTAGATTTCACATCTTTTTGCACTGGGAGATAGCAAATGACTCTGTTAGTGGTTGGAATTGTGAGTGAGTGAGTGTGTGAGTGTGTAAGGAATATGAACTTCAGGCCTACTAGGCTACCTTGTTCATGAGTTAGACACATACAATGTTGTTACATTGTAACACACACAATATTAGGCGAGGAAATAGCAGGCCGATATGAATGCATTTACCTTTTATCAAAGTGGGTGTATATCCCCACCAGGATGTCTTCCACCTGGGCTGGGTACCTGGGCTGCTCTGATGCCACAGCCAGTGGCCAACTGTACCAGGTGGCAGATGCAGCCAAGGTCCTGAACGTGGGGCTGGCTGGTCTTCAGTCTGCTGATGACCGAGTTATGGCGGCCTTTCATAACATTTGCATTATCCAAGTTAAAGGCAATCAGGTTATCCCATGGGATGCCTCTTTTTCTATTGGAAACAGGTAAAAATGGCACAAAACGTCTCAAATAAAATGTAAGGTTGTAATTAAATGCAATCTACTGAACATGTCAACAACAAAGTGCAGTTCCCCTTACCTTAATGCTTCACTAAGCTTTTCATACAGATTTTCTGCATTTCCTACATTGCATTTAGGCTATGGAGGACCAAGTCTGTCAGAATTAAAAATAAATGAATAAATAAATAAATGCATCAGTACAAGTATTTTACATCAAAATATACGTAACAAAATAAAAATGTATTCATCTGTCGTTTTCTCCTATTTATTTATTTCCACAATCATTTATTTCTGTAATTATTTATTTATGTAATTATTTATTTCTGTAAGTATTAATTTCCGTTTATATTTATTTCCGTTGACATTTATTTACGTTTACATTTATTTCCGTATATATTTATTTCTGTATTTCCTCAACCTTAGGCAAATGAGGAGGGTGTCAACCATAGTACGTCACAGTGGTATCAGTATTCCTATTGATTAATCGTTGTAGGAGTTCCAAGATCGACTTTATATGTCTACACTGCTATAACTACGGAAGTAATGCAAAGGCTATGACAATTACATTTCTAAAAATCGAATAAATGAAAATCCATCAAACTGTATGTCCTATTTTGATGTAGTGCTAAAACATTTTAGATCACAAGCGACATGCACAATCAAATGATTTGCGCATGATTGGCCGATAAACGAATGTATTTACATGTATCTCTCCGTCCACAGTCGGCTCACAGCTTCAGTTGTTTGTGTCCTGAGCAGGACACGCAAACTAAACCGGTTACATTGCGCACAGTGTTCATATCGGACCAAAACGGGTCCGGTTCCATATAGAACAGACTAAAACGGGTCCAGTTTCATATAGAACAGACTAAAACGGGTCCAGTTTCATATTGATCGTACCAAAACGGTTCCATTTTATAGAACGGACCAAAACGGATCCAGTTTTATATAGATTGACCAAAACCACGTATTTAAGAAAAGTCATGGAAGGACGAGGCTGTAGCTTTTCAACATTACATATTTATTTTAATTACTAACTGCAACGTCCGCGGCTGCGGGCTGTTGGCGCTCCTAGTTTAACCGCAGTTGGTATCAACTTTCGCAGTGCATTGCCGCCCCCTGCTGTCCTGAACGTTTACATCTGTTTCTCCCTCTCTGCGCTTGATTGCTTTGGTTGAACGATTAAGTCCCGCCCCCTCATTTGCCTACGGTTTGATGTAAGTAAACACGTGACTGTCCCCCACCTGCTCCTCTACAGTAAACACGTGACTGTCCCCCACCCTGCTCCTCTACAGTAAACACGTGACTGTCCCCCACCCTGCTCCTCTACAGATATGTAAACACGTGACTGTCCCCCACCCTGCTCCTCTATAAGTAAACACGTGACTGTCCCCCACCCTGCTCCTCTACAGATAAGTAAACACGTGACTGTCCCCCACCCTGCTCCTCTACAGTAAACACGTGACTGTCTCCCACCTGCTCCTCTACAGTAAACACGTGACTGTCCCCCACCCTGCTCCTCTACAGATAAGTAAACACGTGACTGTCCCCCACCCTGCTCCTCTACAGTAAACACGTGACTGTCCCCCACCCTGCTCCTCTACAGATAAGTAAACACGTGACTGTCCCCCACCCTGCTCCTCTACAGATAAGTAAACACGTGACTGTCCCCCACCCTGCTCCTCTACAGTAAACACGTGACTGTCTCCCACCTGCTCCTCTACAGTAAACACGTGACTGTCCCCCACCTGCTCCTCTACAGTAAACACGTGACTGTCCCCCCCCCTGCTCCTCTACAGTAAACACGTGACTGTCCCCCACCTGCTCCTCTATAAGTAAACACGTGACTGTCCCCCACCCTGCTCCTCTACAGTAAACACGTGACTGTCCCCCACCCTGCTCCTCTACAGTAAACACGTGACTGTCCCCCACCCTGCTCCTCTACAGTAAACCTGACTGTCCCCCACCCTGTCCCCCACCCTCCTCTACAGTAAACACGTGACTGTCCCCCACCCTGCTCCTCTACAGTAAACACGTGACTGTCCCCCACCCTGCTCCTCTACAGTAAACACGTGACTGTCCCCACCCTGCTCCTCTACAGTAAACACGTGACTGTCCCCCACCCCCCACAGTAAACCCTGTCCCCCACCCTCCTCTACAGTAAACACGTGACTGTCCCCCACCCTGCTCCTCTACAGTAAACACGTGACTGTCCCCCACCCTGCTCCTCTATAAGTAAACACGTGACTGTCCCCCACCCTGCTCCTCTACAGTAAACACGTGACTGTCCCCCACCCTGCTCCTCTACAGTAAACACGTGACTGTCCCCCACCCTGCTCCTCTACAGTAAACACGTGACTGTCCCCCACCCTGCTCCTCTACAGTAAACACGTGACTGTCCCCCACCCTGCTCCTCTACAGTAAACACGTGACTGTCCCCCACCTGCTCCTCTACAGATAAGTAAACACGTGACTGTCCCCCCCCTGCTCCTCTACAGTAAACACGTGACTGTCCCCCACCTGCTCCTCTACAGTAAACACGTGACTGTCCCCCACCTGCTCCTCTACAGATAAGTAAACACGTGACTGTCCCCCACCCTGCTCCTCTACAGATAAGTAAACACGTGACTGTCCCCCACCTGCTCCTCTACAGTAAACACGTGACTGTCCCCCCCCCCGCCCCTCTACAGTAAACTCTTGCCTGTCCCCCACCTGCTCTTCTACAGTAAACACGTGACTGCCCCCCCCCCTGCTCCTCTATAAGTAAACACGTGACTGTCCCCCACCCTGCTCTTCTACAGTAAACACGTGACTGTCTCCCACCCTGCTCCTCTACAGTAAACACGTGACTGTCCCCCACCCTGCTCCTCTACAGTAAACACGTGACTGTCCCCACCCTGCTCCTCTATACAGTAAACACGTGACTGTCCCCCACCCTGCTCCTCTATAAGTAAACACGTGACTGTCCCCCACCCTGCTCCTCTACAGTAAACAAGTGACTGTCCCCCACCCTGCTCCTCTACAGTAAACACGTGACTGTCCCCCACCCTGCTCCTCTACAGTAAACACGTGACTGTCCTCCACCCTGCTCCTCTACAGTAAACACGTGACTGTCCCCCACCCTGCTCCTCTACAGTAAACACGTGTGACTGTCCCCCACCCTGCTCCTCTAAACAGATATGTAAACACGTGACTGTCCCCCACCCTGCTCCTCTATAAGTAAACACGTGACTGTCCCCCACCCTGCTCCTCTATAAGTAAACACGTGACTGTCCCCCACCCTGCTCCTCTACAGTAAACACGTGACTGTCCCCACCCCTCTCTAAGTAAACACGTGACTGTCCCCCACCCTGCTCCTCTACAGATAAGTAAACACGTGACTGTCCCCCACCCTGCTCCTCTACAGTAAACACGTGACTGTCCCCCACCTGCTCCTCTATAAGTAAACACGTGACTGTCCCCCACCCTGCTCCTCTATAAGTAAACACGTGACTGTCCCCCACCCTGCTCCTCTGCAGTAAACACGTGACTGTCCTCCACCCTGCTCCTCTACAGATATGTAAACACGTGACTGTCCCCCACCCTGCTCCTCTATAAGTAAACACGTGACTGTCCCCCACCCTGCTCCTCTATAAGTAAACACGTGACTGTCCCCCACCCTGCTCCTCTATAAGTAAACACGTGACTGTCCCCCACCCTGCTCCTCTACAGTAAACACGTGACTGTCCCCCACCCTGCTCCTCTACAGTAAACACGTGACTGTCCCCCACCCTGCTCCTCTACAGTAAACACGTGACTGTCCTCCACCCTGCTCCTCTACAGTAAACACGTGACTGTCCCCCACCCTGCTCCTCTACAGTAAACACGTGACTGTCCCCCACCCTGCTCCTCTACAGATATGTAAACACGTGACTGTCCCCCACCCTGCTCCTCTATAAGTAAACACGTGACTGTCCCCCACCCTGCTCCTCTATAAGTAAACACGTGACTGTCCCCCACCCTGCTCCTCTACAGTAAACACGTGACTGTCCTCCACCCTGCTCCTCTACAGTAAACACGTGACTGTCCCCCACCCTGCTCCTCTACAGTAAACACGTGACTGTCCCCCACCCTGCTCCTCTATAAGTAAACACGTGACTGTCCCCCACCCTGCTCCTCTACAGTAAACACGTGACTGTCCCCCACCCTGCTCCTCTACAGTAAACACGTGACTGTCTCCCACCTGCTCCTCTATAAGTAAACACGTGACTGTCCCCCACCCTGCTCCTCTACAGTAAACACGTGACTGCTCCTCCTCCACCCTGCTCCTCTACAGTAAACACGTGACTGTCCCCCACCCTGCTCCTCTACAGTAAACACGTGACTGTCCCCCACCCTGCTCCTCTATGTCCCCACCCTGCTCCTCTACAGTAAACACGTGACTGTCCCCCACCCTGCTCCTCTACAGTAAACACGTGACTGTCCCCCACCCTGCTCCCTCTACAGTAAACACGTGACTGTCCCCCACCCTGCTCCTCTCTAAACAGTAAACACGTGACTGTCCCCCACCCTGCTCCTCTACAGTAAACACGTGACTGTCCCCCACCCTGCTCCTCTACAGTAAACACGTGACTGTCTCCCACCTGCTCCTCTATAAGTAAACACGTGACTGTCCCCCACCTGCTCCTCTACAGATAAGTAAACACGTGACTGTCCCCCACCCTGCTCCTCTACAGATAAGTAAACACGTGACTGTCCCCCACCTGCTCCTCTATAAGTAAACACGTGACTGTCCCCCACCCTGCTCCTCTACAGTAAACACGTGACTGTCCCCCACCTGCTCCTCTACAGATATGTAAACACGTGACTGTCCCCCACCCTGCTCCTCTATAAGTAAACACGTGACTGTCCCCCACCCTGCTCCTCTATAAGTAAACACGTGACTGTCCCCCACCCTGCTCCTCTACAGTAAACACGTGACTGTCCTCCACCCTGCTCCTCTACAGATATGTAAACACGTGACTGTCCCCCACCCTGCTCCTCTATAAGTAAACACGTGACTGTCCCCCACCCTGCTCCTCTATAAGTAAACACGTGACTGTCCCCCACCCTGCTCCTCTACAGTAAACACGTGACTGTCCTCCACCCTGCTCCTCTACAGTAAACACGTGACTGTCCCCCACCCTGCTCCTCTACAGTAAACACGTGACTGTCCCCCACCCTGCTCCTCTATAAGTAAACACGTGACTGTCCCCCACCTGCTCCTCTACAGATAAGTAAACACGTGACTGTCCCCCACCCTGCTCCTCTACAGATAAGTAAACACGTGACTGTCCCCCACCCTGCTCCTCTACAGATAAGTAAACACGTGACTGTCCCCCACCTGCTCCTCTATAAGTAAACACGTGACTGTCCCCCACCCTGCTCCTCTACAGTAAACACGTGACTGTCCCCCACCTGCTCCTCTACAGATAAGTAAATTCGCTGTCCCATTGATCGCGGTATTTACATCAGGGTTTTGTTTTTTTGGCAGGAATGCCTTCTGTCTCTGTCATAGCATCCATCATCCGTGTCTGTTCTGATTTTTCCCGCGTTGTCACTTATCATCTGACCTCACACACTAACCGAGGCCAGTGACAGAGCTGATTGGTTTTTTTTTTAATCCGCTGGGGCCCGGGGTATTATTATTTTTTATTTTTTTTTATTATTTACGCAGGTTAAAATACAGGAGATTTATGGGAAAATACTGATACGGGAGGACGGCGGGAAAGAAGAGTAAAATACGGGACTTTCCTGGCCAAAACGGGATACTTGACAGGTATGCTCTAGCACTCCTGTGAGACGTATACCCCTTATGATCTCTGTATAGATGAGACTTGAAGGCTGCAAATTTTCTGCACGGGTACAATCAGGTACACCACAGGTAAAAAGGCAGTTTGGTGCATTACTGTGAAGTTTCATATGTTGAGTAAAACGTATTATAGTTTTACTCTCATGGGCACACTGTTTGCAGTGATACATTGCTGGTCTAAGAAAAGCAAAAAGAGAGAAAACAGAAAAAGGTAATGAAGGTTGTGTCCAAAGAAACACCAAACAAAAACACTTACAGCTTTAATTAACTACCCACTTATGTGCCATTAATTATATAAACAACCCTGAAGACCAGTGCTTCCCTACCCACACCCAAACTGTCACATTTATAAATGCCACAGAAAATTATTACACATTCAGGCATAATCGCATAAATGAAAAATGTTTTTACCTGAAAATCGTCTTCAGCCATGTATGTTGTTGATCACTGTGCAGCGAAGGACGTTTCTCCTTGACCTATATAGCTATAGACTAAACAATGCAAAAGTTGAAAATCACACATTTGGTTACTTATAAGGTTGGGCACATTTAAACTTCTTACCCAACGTTAATGATGCCTGTCTAGTGTAACATGAAGTTAGATCTAACCCAATATCAGCAAAACCTCTAATTATCTCAGCAAATATTCATTACATTCTGTTTTGGCTGCCATGTCGGTCTGGAGGCCCGTTATACAAAAAGGAAAGAAATATGTCGGGCTCTAACTTAGATCTCAAAAGAGCTGTTAAAGTTAAATATCAGCCGAAATTAAACTTCTTTTTCAGGGGTTGTGCAAAGTCAAACACAGTTATAATTTATATCTGTTAAATCGGGCAATACAGTATATTAATAACGTCTGGAATAAAGGAACGGCGGCTAAGAGTTTAAGAGTTTCTTTAGCAGAGGAGAAAATGGCCAAAAGACAAAGAGGGAGAAGAAATGTGTTGCAGACAATGGATTACATTGAGTAAATAAGACGCTATATATATATATTAGATCATGCAGGGATCATGTTTGTGACTGATCTTATTAGAGACGTGCATCTCAGACACAGCGCAGAAATGCCATAGCGCCAGAAATGAAAGTAATCACTATGTAGACTTTGGACACCCCTGCCTTAATAAATCCACAGGACAATTCGATCAAGTTTGTTTTCCTTTTTAATTTTACTTCGTAACAAATAATAATTGGCACAAAGTATCAACATATGAAAATACTGAACAACATTGAAGTGAAAATACGACTTAATAGTAAAACAAAAAACAGATAGAAGATGTCTATAAACTGTATGGCTCCATCCATGTCTAACTCCAACTAACACAATATAGAGTTAGATGTCTATAAACTGTATGGCTCCATCCATGTCTAACTCCAACTAACACAATATAGAGTTAGATGTCTATAAACTGTATGGCTCCATTCTTATCCTCTTCTAGACAGGTGTCCCGCCGGCGGGACAGTACACTAATCTACACCACCTCTTACACACAGATTGCGAAATTACGAAACGTTCCGTTTTATAATATACGACATGCTTATATTCTCCATAAAGGTTAGAATCTCCCATTTCTAACAAAATTTCTTTTTCAAAAGCTAAATCAAAGACCGTTTTATTAGCAATTGAAAGGCCAATGAACTACAAAATGGTGGACAATCGCGACCAACACCAGTGCAGACATTTGTTATCCATAATGAAAATATTGTACTTACATCAGCCAAAGTCGATCATTTTTGCATTCCAGATAGTCCAAGGGATATAACCAGCAGTGTTTCTTTTGATAAAATCCATGATAATGACCCAAAATAATCAATTTTCTGTCCCGAGTTGGAAACGTCATTCTCAAATTGAACAACATGACGCGGCTCTCTTTGCTCAAATACACCGCTTCATCTCTTGTTTATCCGGGAGGAATTGTAGTCTTTGTAAAGATTAGAAACTCATTTACCCATAGAAACTGACCCCGTCCTTCTAGCTTGTAATTTGACCCAGTAGGCAGTGTTGCCAGATTGGACTAAAGATTTCCAGCCCAACTACAGTTTAAAACCCGCTCGTTTAAAAAAATACCAGCCCAAAATACATACTGTTATTAAAACTGTTATGTTATACAATAAAAAACACACAACATGTATTATCTTATTAAACAACCAGACTAGCAGATCGCAGAGCACCATGCTCGCTGCATTTTTCCAGTGCATCTTTTTTAAAATATAAATAATAATTTTAATAAAGCAAGGACATCGGAAACCTCAGAAGGGGACAACATTTTTTATTGTTCTTGTGCTATTGAGTTAAAAGTACAGTTCTTCTCTAATAGGCAAATAATCTCAAATAATTTCATTACACTTTTTGTATTAGTGCTTTATTTACAAATATTTTTTTAAAATTATTATTAAACTTTTAGACCACTGGGCGAATCAAGATGAATTCACGTTTTTTTCCTTCTTTTAATTTTAAATAAAATAACGACTGAATGATAGCCTACACTGAATCGTCACTAGACAGTGCAGCACCTGTAGCCTATATGTTATTAGGCTTAAGAAATTATCAAACATGACATCAGATTTGTACAGCAAAATAAAAGTGCTATAATAGCGTAGGCCTAAACACGCTTACCTTTTAATATGGAGTTAACGTAACCAGAGAATCTCCGCAGAACTGATGAAAACGTTTCTATTAGCCTATAGAACAATTATAGAAATTATATAACCAACTTTGTACAGTCACAAGCAGATAGATTAATAGATTGTTGAGTCAAATCTCTCCAGCAACTGCCTGGGAGGTTTTGAACGTTGCCGAGGTAAAGCCATTTCTGTCCAGGCCAGTGCGCACGTCCATGATACTGGAGAGTAATGGTAGTCCCATACGATTCCTAGTGTCACCTTTTAAAAGCGAGACGAGGGAAAATGCTCGCTCAACATGGGCATTGGAAACAGGCAGAACAAGAAGTCTTATGGCACCTTGTGCCAATTCCTGGAAACACTTGTTGTTGTTCGAGCCAAAACTTGTCAATGTCCTGATCATCAGAGAAGCTTGCGGTTGTCACATTCCTCCACTGCGATTCTAATGTACCAATGGGGCACGAGAAAAGATCAGCTGGCAAGTCCTTTACTCCAGGCCTATTTATAGTGGACATAACAGATTTCGGGCAGATGAGCTCCAGTTTGCGCAGGAATTCCATTGAAGCAGGTAAACGCAAATGGTACTGCTTTACAAGTTCTTTCAGAAAATCCATACAACGCGATGCAATTCTCTCCTTCATGTCTGGGGCTAACCTACTTTCCTCCAGTTTGTCCATAAATGTGGTACCCAGGTCCGCATCCAGAGGGGATAGGAATATGGCAGGCTGTGTGAGGTCAAGTTTACGGAGCTGCTTGTGATTGCGCATGACGCTCGGTTTGAGAATGCAGTGAATGAAGTGTGGCGCAAGGACAGATTTGATTATAGCTGTGCACTTTGTCCGGTGCATTTGAAATCTTCTCATCTTTTGAAAAGTCTGACAAATCGTCCACCACATTTATTGAACTGTGACAAGCAATGTAGGCTGCGATTCTAATTTCACTGCGCTTTTGGTCATCTTTGATCAGACACTGCCCTGCTGCTCCCGCTGGCACAGTAAACGTTTTTACGCTTGGTGCACAGCGCGATTTGTGTTTTTTTGTGCTAGCATGCACTTTCAAATCGTTTAACTGTGCTCTGATTTCTGATTGACAGTATTTACAAAATGCCTTTGACTCATCGCCTACCACGGGTGCAATCCATGTTTTCAGAGATGGGTCGCTCTCCCATTCCTTTCTGTAGGACTTTTTATATTTACCCCACTTTGGCATGATGAATGATGATGATAAA
Source organism: Dallia pectoralis (assembly GCA_029465975.1). Classification (NCBI taxonomy): domain Eukaryota; kingdom Metazoa; phylum Chordata; class Actinopteri; order Esociformes; family Umbridae; genus Dallia; species Dallia pectoralis. The sequence goes on along the minus strand of CM055735.1, from coordinate 3,197,494 downwards.
TACAGTTTTGTCGATTAAAAAATAAATAGAACGATTAGCCTACAACAACCCGCCAATCAAGTCTGATTGGACAGGATTCCCCTGAACCTTATTGGCTAACCTGAACCATACCTAATTTAAACGTCATCCTACCTTATGTAATTTATTTAATTTTATTCGTTTTCATGAAAAATATTTAAAAATACTGTTTATAGTTGAAAATAAAAACCCGCCCATTGCATCAAAACAGCCCAAATTTTAAAGTGAACCCGCCCAATCTGGCAACACTGCTGAGAACCTCCAAGTCTTTTCAGGTGTTCCAAATTAGTGACAATCCTAGTCACGTGACAAGCAGCCAGTTTGCGCCTGCTGGTGCACTCTGGGAAGTGTAGTTTTTTTAGGCATTTCTGTGATTCAGCTTAACAATTATTTAAAGCTATTTTGCCGAAGTTATGTGCTGAGTGGCTATCCGCCATCTTGCTTGTATTTTTTTCACCAATATATCTTGTTGTCTGTCACCAGGTGGCGCTTGAAACCCCGAAACCAGGTCACATTTTCTGCAAGTGAATTTCATGCAACGTGATATTATACAAACACAAAAATAACATAATGATTATTTTTTATTACACCAAAAAAATATTTACTTATTGTAGACAATTTTGAGTTAACATGAATGACGTGAATATAATCTTGCAGCTTCTGTATAACGAGGCGGCATCAGGGAAGTTCTAAACAACAAACTTATGTAGGCTATGTTTCACAGCCAACCATATTTCACTTTCAAAGATGCTCAAATAATAATGGCCTACTGAAACAATAGGACATTAATAACAGTTGATACATACACAATATTAGGCATTGTAAAGTATATATAATACATTTTGTGTGTATACGATGTGTGAAAAGAGCCGTAACTTACATAGACTAATATAGACTGCTAATTAATATTGTTCACCGATATTATCACACTGATTATTTTAAATTAAAACAAATTATAATATTGAGGTAAATGCGGTACATTTTCTGATATATTCTGTTGCTTCGCCATCGAAGCATCAACGTAAATCAATAATAAGAAATGTTTATATGAAGTTGAAATGCTCTATGCGTTTATTCAAGTTATATTTTGTTATAATGCATTATTGCATTGCATTAATAACATTAAACTAATTTGATATCGATGTAGCCGAAGCAACGTCCTACTGTTGAAATACGGAAACCTCTTGGAAACCGTAACTTTTCAAGAAATGAAAATAATAATTGACCACGGCCTCCACCACATTGTCAAAGTTGGTATATTGTCTTATGTTCGGTTACGTTTGTGTCATTATATTCATAATTTGCTAAAATAAAGTTCTATCGGAGTTCCAACAAGGCATTTAATATTGAATGCGAGTTGTACCTCATCATTGATTTGAACGGGCAATGCATTCGTATTACCAACTTTTAGTTCACATTATTTAGGTATATAGTTGCTGGACGGTATATAACCTAATTTTAGACAATAGTCAAATGTACAACGTGAACTGAATATTTATTTTTTCAGAAGTGTTTATTTGCCATGAATGTGTGTACAGACAAGGAATTTACATTGGCAGGAAGGTGCATAAATAAAACATGAATAGAAAACTAAATTATACTAGGGGTATAGGGATATTAATATACAAAATGTCGTATGCATATTGATGTTTTTATTCGTTTCATTTCGATACACAACAATACTTTGTTGAAGATTCTTGTAGGCTATATCAATACACTGATGTTTATTCGTTAGACTCTACTAGCCACCGACTCGTGTCTGGTACAGTTGCATAGAGGAGGTCCCACAGAATCACCCATGCTTTGAATGGAGTAAATCAGATAATGTGTGCCGGAGAAATGACTTTTTGATGGGCAGTACAACCGAGAATGCACACAATGACTGGCTGCGCTGAGATCTGAGACCGCATAGTCCCGGAGTTCCAGCGGATGAACCACGCCTCTCACAGCCGAATGGTTGGAAGGATATGGGGATTCCCACAGAACCACGCCTCTCACAGAAGGATATGGGGAATCCCACAGAATTACGCATAATTTGAATGGAGTTAATCGGATATAAAGTGTCATTGCAATTCACATAGGAATACAAGCAAAGTTTTGTATTAAATACTTTAATTTAAAAGTAACCTTATATTTGTGGGCTGACATTGACAAAACTGCTGATGCGGATTTACTTCCTTCCCCACCCGACGTAAAAAAACGGAATTATAGTCAGTACTTATTTTAATTAATAACCGCAACGCCAGCGGGCGCGGGCAGATTGTTGGCTCTCCTATAGTGCTGCTAGACGATGTTTATAAATCTAAACTAATTCAGCAAGTTTAGAAACGTCAGTAGAAACGTTAGGCTTCATTCACATGCAAGTCACCTCCATTTACAATGCAATCCATTTGCCCCACACCCCCCAGCTGCCGGGTACTAACTTCAGGCTATTTTATGTGGGGGCAGTGTCTATATTATGTGAATGCGCGATAGAGGGAAACAATGGAACTGGCCAGTGACCTGAATTTTCTTCAAGAAGTGGAGATGATAAATACATTTAGATCATGTATGTTGTTAGAACAATGTATAACACAACTGCGTTGTGTCGTTTTCTGTTCTATTTCCACGTAAGGTGTTGGTTTAAAGCAAATTTATAACATTTCTCACCATGTGTGCGTAACATTAATAAAATACAGTGAAAACGTTCACAGACTTGATTATGTGGGATAATGGCTTCATATGATATAGTTAGTGTTATCTGGGCCAAAATGAGAGAGTTACATGAATGCGGCTCTTAGGATTATATGTCCCCAACCAAAGCATGTTGTTTTCAGGCTGAGCTTCCCGTCAAATGCCGACAATGCGCGAGTCTGTATATTCATGTTATATTATAATTAATTTTATCATCATAACTTGCTAAACTAAAGTTATGTATTATTACAACAAGGTATTTTTGAATGCGAGATGTACGTTTTGCTCATTATTAATTTGAACGGGCATTACAGTTGATAAAAACTTTTAGGTTGTGTCTTTGTGTGGGTACCATACATTTCTCATGTGTGCGTCACATGAATGAAATACTTCATATCATTCATGTTAACTCAATCATATATACAATATAGGCTACGTCAAGTTAATTTTCGTTAATTTAAAATTATTTGTGTGGTATTATGGCACCATAAAGACCTAAATATATGTGATTGTCGTTTTGTGGCTGTTTGCCCGTGATGGGACTTAAAATAATTTAGTGTGGCAACTCTAATTTCCAATGTGGCCAACTTTTCTGAACGGTTGATGTTCTACAAATTAGTGCGTCGCACAGCGGCGTGGTTGGTATCATTGGAAATGTGAGTTTACACAGAATTTGGAAAGGAGTAAATCGGAAACTGCCCGCGGGAGAAACGGGTCCCAGAGTGTTATGGTAATGTTTTAAATTATGCTGCACAAAGACTGCGCACCCACAGAGTCATGTTGGTACAGTTGGAATCACCCATGCTTTGAATTGCTGCCCTGGAAACACGAACATGTCGAAGTTCCAGGGATCCACGCCCCTCACAGCCGGGTGGGGGATCCCACAGAACTATACGCATACTTTGAATGGATAAAGTGTAATCGCAATTTACATAAGAATAGGCTACGGGCATAGTTTTGTATTAGAGGAATTTAATAGATAAAAAAATATGTTTTTAAGTAACCTTAAATTTGTGTGCTGACACTGACGAACTGCGGGTGAATTTACTTTCCTTCCCCATGCGACGTGAACAAACTAATGATAGCTCAAACAGCTATTAGAATTCGATTGTGTAAGGCCATAGAAAATTGTTTCCCACAAACACACACTAGTTACTTTAAATTAAACCAAATTAATTGACTTATTTTATGTGGGTATGGGCAACATAGAAATGAAATAATTTAGTCTGAATGCAATGAGCACAATAAATCAGACAGTTGGAGTTAACAGTGGCGCAACAAAAATCACTTGGAATGCTGGTCTTTTTGGTTACAATTACTTTTACAGTTTACTATAGAATCCATTACTTCAGTGTTTTTATAATGTACAACTGTTATTTCTGTTAATATTTTAGATTTTTTTCGAGATTCATTTGTTTTAATTTAAAAAAACTAGAGTGGTAATGCGGTACCATAAAAGCCTAAATCTATGTGCACTTATTAAATAATTGTGGACACTTTTAGGTAATCTATATTCATTGTAAATTTTGGTTTCACTTCATTCGCCACGGTGATTTTACAACAGCCCGGTCCTTCTGACGCAAAGATGAACAAGATGCGCCATCTGCTGGTCATTGTGTGTCAGCCACATTCTCCCATTCAAACCAACACATTGGGTCTTTTGACCCAAATCGCGAAAGGGGTGGGTATCTGAGCCTCCGCGCTTCTAGTGTTAAACAGTTCCCTATCAGTCATTAATATTTGTACTGGGCTAGCCTCTACCTTCATTTCTATAGCCTTCCATCTAGCTATATATTCTCTATTGCACCAACAAGTTATGGCCCTGAGCTGTGCAGCGTAGAAGTAGTCTTGCAATTTCGGTACTGCCATGCCCCCTCTGTCCTTGGGGAGCTGCTTGGTGCTATATCGAATCCTTGGCCTCCTACCCCCCCCAGATGAACCTGGATATCCATCTATCCCACTCTATAAACTGTTCCCGTGGTATCATTACTGGCAAAGTTTGGAACAGGTAGAGTAGCCTCGGCAATACATTAATCTTAATTATTTATATCCTTGAGCTAAGATCTAATTGTAGTATTGACCACTTTCCTATATCCCGTCTGAGTTCCTGATTAATCTGAATGTAGTTTGCCGTATATAAGTTTCCCTGTGTGATGTTCACTCCCAAATATCTAATTGTTTTGGATTTCCACTTAATTTTGTATTTCTCTTCCAACTCTGGTGTAGGGGTATGGTATAGCTCATGGCCAAGATCTGTGTTTTTGTAACATTAAGTTTGTATCCTGAGTAATATCAATACTCGTCCATTAGGTTCATCAGTGCATAGAAGGACTCACTGTGTCGTTCCAAGTAGGCAACCACATCATCCGCGAATAGCCCTATCTTATGTTCCCTACCGTTCACCTCCACCCCTTTAATGTCCTGGTTCTGCCTAATCGCCTGTGCCAATGGCTCTATAAATATCGCAAAAAGAGTTGGAGAGACCGCACCCCTGCCTAGTGGACCTTCCCAAACGAAAAGGGTCTGTGAGACTGCCATTCACCTTGATCCTAGCAGTCGGTTCCTGATATAGCGCCTTGATACATTGGACAGATTTCTCATTGAAGCCAAATCTCTCTAACACCTTATATAGGTAAGTCCAATTGACACTGTCAAAGGCTTTCTCTGTGTCTACACTAACTAAAATTGCGCTTTTCTTTGTTCGTTGAGTCTCTTCCACAATGTGTATCATCCTCCTAATATTGTCTTGTGTCTGTCTGCCTTTTATAAAGCCGGTCTGGTCTTCGTCTATAATGTCAGTCATAAATGTCTCGAATCTTTTGGAGATTATTGAGGTGTACATCTTGTAGTCTACATTTAGTACTGATATTGGTCTATAGCTGCTACAATGCTCTTTATCCTTGCCCTCTTTAGGTATGGTTGTGATAATGGCCTCCCTCCATGAGGGAGGGATCTTCCCTTCTTTAATTGTGTGTCTAAATTAGGCCAACAGTACTGGCGTCAACTCTTGTCTAAAGGTTTTCGGATGAGACGTTAAACCGAGGCCTTGACTCTCTGTGGTCATTAAAAACCCCAGGATGTCCTTCGATAAAGAGTAGGGGTGTAACCCCGGCATCCTGGCCAAATCTGCCCCTTGTCCTCTGTCCATCATGGCCACCTAATCATCCCCATATATATATACTAATTGGCTTCATCATCACCGTCTCCTCTCCACCAGTAAGCTGGTGTGTGGTGTGCGTTCTGGCGCAATATGGCTGCCGTCACGTCATCCAGGTGGATGCTGCACATTGGTGGTGGTTGAGGAGATTCCCCCTTTCATGTAAAAGCGCTTTGAGTTCCCAGGAAGAAAGGCGCTATATAAATGTAATGTAATGATTAATAGAATTCTGAGGGGAATCCGTCACTGCCAGGGGATTTATTGTTCTTCATCCTAGAGATTGCCCTTTCCATTTCCTCCTCTGTGATGTCTGCAGTCAGTAATGTATTCTGCTCTTCCCCTATTG
>CM055735.1:3157464-3190800 GCA_029465975.1 Dallia pectoralis | reverse complement strand
GCTTGCAAACAACATTATCGTTTTGTATTTAAAGTTCACTGAACTAACCAACAAGGTAGAAAACATTTTTCCCAACTCAGCCATTAATGGTGTAAAATTGTTTTATTTTCCAGACTGGTGGTCCAACAAGATACTGTGCCATAAACCCCAACACGCCTATACTGCGCATATGGTTCAATGTATGTAGTAGTTATTTGTTTACTTTGGTGGCGGTGCATATGGATGCAGATGTTCTTCTGTGTACCACACGTGCTATATAAATAAACAAAACACAATGCATGGTGACACAGACCTTTTTTTCTCTCGAATCTGTGAATTGATTATTTATAATTTGCTCTGAGAAGAAGCAAATATATTTATGTATATTTTGTAGCAATGTATATTCTGTTGTAATTCAGTTTTTTTGTTCTAACTACGTAGATGTTGCTTGCCATGTCATAATAATTTCATTGCACAGTTTGATGCAAGTCATTCGGTACACATGACAATAAAATACTTTGTATGTTTTTTATGTTGATGACTTGCTCCTGTGCTCCGAGACTAAATAAGGTTGTAAAAATGATACCAGGGCGTTGTTGATATTTCTAGCTGAGAATGATCACAAAGTCTCAAAAAGAAAGTTGCAAATTGTCAGCTGCTGTTCATTCTCTCATTTCACAGGCTAAAAGAGCACATATTTAAATATATTAACATATTAACATTGCACCCTGCTAGGTTACTGCACTACCAAAAAAAATTCTGACAATGTCCCATGTTACACTGAAGAGATGCACTGTTCTGAACCCTGTTACTCTTTTGCCTACAGATGAGGATGGTGACCCTCACAAATTGTGCAGCCATAGTGGACGATGTCAGCAAAGTCAGCATGCTGAATCTGGAGTTTTTTGTAGATGGCTCTGCCCAGCCTTCTCCCTCAGGGGAGCCCTTGGTAGCATTGCTCTGAGAGTGCTAAATTACCGCCACAGGCAGCGGTATTGTTTGCACTCACTAAAGCCTATATACTAGCAGAAAATCAGTAGATACGCTTTTGGGGTAGTGCATGAATTTGGTACTCTGTGGTACAATCTGTCACTCAAAGTTAGTTGCAAATCTACTGGATGCTATTCTAATACCTGAGTCTATTTCAGTGTGCAAATGTCAGGCTCACACTAACGCCTCTGATCCTATCTCTAAAGGTAATGATGTAGCTGCTGCCACGTCTTCTGTCTCCCCCATTCTGCAAATGGTTTCTATGTCTCCAGCTAATGTGTTCTCGCTTAATGATGTTTCTGACTTACAATCAGGCACTGACACGGCAGAGGTTGGAAACGGGTGAAATGCTCCTTTGACCAAACACGAAAGCTCTGGGTGGGTGGTCCGTGTAATTAACGGCCAGCGGATATTCGTTTTGAAGGGACATAAACAAAAACGAATATCGGCCCATTTCTCAATTACCATAAGTAAATAGGAAAACGAAAAACGGAAAACAAACCGTTATTCGTTTCTCGTTTTGATATTAAAAAACGAAAAACAATCTCGTTATCCGATTGTCTTTGATGTGTTTGTAAATGGAAATCGGAAATTAAAATACGTGTGTATAAGTCGTATTTCATAATCTTGCATTAGTATTGGTATTTTCCGCAAGTTACTCATCCCAGTATGGCCACGCTAAGACCCGCCCTACGAACCAACTTGATTGGTTGGGGCTATGCATTTCAACTCGAGTGTTTACTTGGCCAATAGTAGCGATTGAAGGGCGGGTCTTGGCGTGGAAATAGTAGGAAAATAAATATCACTGGCAGTCAGCAGAGGGTGCGCTGCAGTTTGGATAACTACAATGGAGAGCTACGTTCTATTTCAAGGAGGGAAACGGGTTACCTTGAAAAATGATGACATGTCTGTGGACAAGATATGCAGGATATTTCAGGTGGTGTTATTGTTCAGAGACACTATATTTCACAAAATATAAGTAGGCCTAGCTATAATTTACAGTTTTTCACATAAGGACATGCCAACACAGTTCGCAGAGCCTTGCCCTTGGTTAGCTTTGTGGCACGTGTTTTCCCTTGGCTAGTTTGGTGCTTGCCCTTGGTTAGCTCGGTGGCACGTGTTTCTAGACAGGTAACATTAAAGTTAGCATGATGAGTTATCGCTAATGTTAGTAACAGTACTGCGTAACTTCATTTTTTTTAATTAAGGATGTAACAATAGCGACAATTCAGTAGTTGCTCCCATTACCAGAGAGAATTCATGGTTTCGGTACAGATTCGATACCAAGCAAGGCAAAAACATGCTAACTAAACAACATCATTTTTATTAATAAAGTTAAACAAAAAAAAATGTGCAAAACCAAGCAGCATTATTTATACTTATATACCTACTCCTGTTTTTTTTACACAAATAAAAGTTTTAGGACTATATAGTTAATAAAGAATCTTCATTCTAACAATAGCTTATATTACAGTTAGCTGTATAGGTGACAGGGCTCGACTTTATGAGACACTTGTCCTTTCGACAAGAAGGCTACATTTGCTTTTCACTTGTCCCCGCACAGAAGTCACTTGTCCGGGTATAGATCTATAATCTTATATTTTTTGGGGGGCACTTGTCCCTTTGACCAACATAGATGAGCTTTAATATTGGACAAATAACAATTGAGGTGTTATTTAAAATGTTATTTGTTACGTCACACAATTCCTGCTTGCCAGATTCCAGTGGTGTGTAGTAACGCATTACTTAGTAGTATATTATATTTAATATATTATTATTAATATTTTTACTTTCCCCGGTAACAAGTAGTGTAAAGAATTACAATTTACAAAAAAGTTGCAAAAACATTTTTGTCTAAGGTTTCTTATGATGACGTCGGCTAATAGTATCCAAAAGCTAAACAAAGGATGGAGGATGTGGGAGAAGAAGAGAGAAACTTTTCATAGCTGGAAGTATTGTCATTAAACCTAATGGTATTTATCATTCTATGCACTTAAACAGGTTGATGGCAGCAGTCTGTACATTACTGATGATGCAAACACTGCAACATTTCCAGAGCCATCTGGACGTTTTTGCACCCTCAATCTTGTACATCGCGGTCATTACGAGGTCCATGGGGATCCAGAACAAAGTCAGCTTCCTGCAAGCAGAGCCCTACCCACTGCTGCTGTTCCATTTGCCTTCATGCGCCGCCCCGCACCTGCTGCTTCTTTTTCTACAGAAACACCACGACCTTCCCCCCCCTGGAACTCCACAAGCTACTGGCCTGTTTTCCGCAAGATCCTTCCAAAGGTTACTTTTTAAATATTCAACTGAACTCTGCTGCTAAAATGTCATCCTATGGTTAAAATAATAATTTTAGGCCCACAGGTGTGATTTTAAACAGTCTGGTTTATCCACAGGTCAATTCATGTTGCTGAAATAGTGAATGACAAGATCAGTAGTTCCAGGGCAGTTGTCATTCGCTTTTCCGAAGCTGATGCAACTGTTGAACGAATAACTGCAAAGGTAAAGCATGAATTAGACTGTGATGATCCAATTACCCTGACAGAGAGCCAAGGAAATGAAATTGTGGACTCAAGAAGTAAGTTTTATGATCAGAATGTTGCTTTTAATTTGTGTTTTGTAATTAGTGTAGATTTTAAATGCAACAGTGAAGTAAATATTTTCCTGACTCCTAAGGTTCCCAATACTGGAAACAGAACTCCAGAAAAATCTATGCCATCTCTGATTGTGACTTTGTAGAGTTCCAGAATGGAAGAAGAGCTAAAGCAAGGTAAAATCATATATAAATATAAAATATTAAATATCGATTCGAGATATGTGAGTTAACTTGTGTGCCATGTAAATTAACAACAACTAAGAGAATGTATCTTAGGTTGACAGTAAGACGTGTAATCATTTATTCATACAGTATTCTACATTTGAAAAAGTCTTCAATAATTCATTTTCTGATCCTACATTAAGTCGAAGGGCTGAAGACAGTTGGAGTGCACAAGAGGTCATTGGTAAAATTGACCAACTAAACTAAAGAAAGCTGCAGAGAGCCTCCAATACATCACTACAACCATTAACCAACTGTCTGAGCTTGCAAAGTCCAAAACCACAACTGTAATCCCAGATGCCTGTCTGCATCCTCTCAAGGAGGCCTTCACCTGTCGGATTTGTAAAGGTATGTGTAACGTAAGTACCAGTGGGTACATATACAATACATTTTAGTTTCCTTTTTATATATATAAAATCAACTATTAAATTATGCATCCTCTCAAGGAGGCCTTCACCTGTCGGATTTGTAAAGGTATGTGTAACGTAAGTACCAGTGGGTACATATACAATACATTTTAGTTTCCTTTTTATATATATAAAATCAACTATTAAATTCTGTATATGTCTTTGATTACAACCATGCAGCTCTAATGGAAGAGCCAATGTTTTCCACATGCTGCGAGTCTTTGGTTGGATGCCGAACATGTGTGGAGCAGTGGTTGTTAACCACCGATCACTGTCTGAAATGCAGAGCTCAAGAGTTTGACTCCAAGGTTCACCAAGTTAAGGGTCTATCTGCTTTCCTATCTTCATTCAAGGAGATGCAAACTGAGTAAATCATTGTTTAAGCAAGGATGGAATCCATGTTACTTGAAATCACAGCTGTTGATTTTATGAATTAACTGATGTTATGTTTTAGATTTATAGACATAAGCTCAACTTTGCAGCCTCTGTAGCAACTTACATGTCAATTACATTTAAAATAAAGAAACAAAGATTGTAAGTTCTGTGTATTTATTGTAAAAAGAGTTACTGCATTGTTAGTGCAATTTATCATCTTATGGACTGAAACCACTTTTACAGTTCCCAATGTTATTTTTACCTGTCACACACACCTTCTGGTGAAATCAATAAGAGACCTAACTGCATCTTTAAAAGGGCCATAGTTATGGTGAACAACATTTTCATAGATTGATAACATGTCAACGTGAGAACCAAACTCAGTTTCAGTCCATTGTTGGGCCTCTTCAGAGGGGATTCCCTTTTCAACGCGGATCCCATTTCCTGCCTGATACAGGTCCGCTGCAACAGAACCAACAGGCAGAAGGTCCTCCGGAAGTTTTGCAGGACACCCTTCTTTAGCCAGTTCATTTGGTATTCCCCTTCCTGTAAGTAACATGTTTTACATGTTTAATCTGCCCATATACTGTAGTTTCAATATACATGTATATCTAAAACTGGGAAAGACTAACTTAGGGAGTGTTCATTACAAACCGAACATAACTAAAGATGTGGGGACCCGTCTTAAATTGTCTAATCAAAACTTGCTGATGTTTAGAAAGAAAATTATATGGGATCTTATGCAACCATTTAAACCCCTTTTGTCTAACTGTAAACAGACTCAAATCATGCAAAATAAAGGTTATATATAAAGGTAAATAAAGGTTCTGGATCTCAGTGTCTATTAGGCCTTCTAGTTAAGATCCAGATGGTGGTGGTTAGAATAATGCTGACCCAAAAGGACCAGAACGTGGACGTGAGTGATATTGATCTGCAGGATAACATCTTACAGCAGGTGGCTTTTGCATTTACTGGAGAAATAGAAGGCACCATTTACTACTGATTTGCCAGTCCGTTAAAATATAATGTTTTAAGTGTCTATGACAAATTGTTATAACTTCTAATATTAACTCGCCCCTCTGGATTTCTAAGCAATCAGCAATTCCTTTTTCTGCCATATTGCTGACGGACCAATGTAGGCCGCTCGGAGGGCTGATGGCCCAATGTAGGCCGCTCAGAGGGCTGACGGACCAATGTAGGCCGCTCAGAGGGCTGACGGCCAAATATAGGCCGCTCAGAGGGCTGACGGACCAATGTAGGCCGCTCAGAGGGCTGATGGACCAATGTAGGCCGCTCAGAGGACTGATGGCCCAATGTAGGCCGCTCAGAGGGCTGAAGGCCCAATGTAGGCCGCTCAGAGGGCTGACGGCCCAATGTAGGCCGCTCAGAGGGCTGACGGCCCAATGTAGGCCGCTCAGAGGGCTGACGGACCAATGTAGGCCGCTCAGAGGGCTGACGGACCAATGTAGGCCGCTCAGAGGGCTGACGGCCCAATATAGGCCGCTCAGAGGGCTGACGGACCAATGTAGGCCGCTCAGAGGGCTGACGGCCCAATGTAGGCCGCTCAGAGGGCTGACGGCCCAATGTAGGCCGCTCAGAGGGCTGACGGCCCAATGTAGGCCGCTCAGAGGGCTGACGGACCTATGTAGGCCGCTCAGAGGGCTGACGGCCCAATGTAGGCCGCTCAGAGGGCTGACGGACCTATGTAGGCCGCTCAGAGGGCTGACGGCCCAATGTAGGCCGCTCAGAGGGCTGACGGCCCAATGTAGGCCGCTCAGAGGGCTGACGGACCTATGTAGGCCGCTCAGAGGGCTGACGGCCCAATGTAGGCCGCTCAGAGGGCTGACGGACCTATGTAGGCCGCTCAGAGGGCTGACGGCCCAATGTAGGCCGCTCAGAGGGCTGACGGCCCAATGTAGGCCGCTCAGAGGGCTGACGGACCAATGTAGGCCGCTCAGAGGGCTGACGGACCAATGTAGGCCGCTCAGAGGGCTGACGGACCAATGTAGGCCGCTCAGAGGGCTGACGGACCAATGTAGGCCGCTCAGAGGGCTGACGGACCAATGTAGGCCGCTCAGAGGGCTGACGGACCAATGTAGGCCGCTCAGAGGGCTGATGGACCAATGTAGGCCGCTCAGAGGGCTGATGGCCCAATGTAGGCCGCTCAGAAGGCTGACGGACCAATGTAGGCCGCTCAGAAGGCTGTAGGCTCCTCAGAAGGCTGTAGGCTGCTCAGAGGGCTGACGGCACATGTACAAATCAAGGTGGTGACCTTGAGAGCTGTATTCATCACTGGCCTCTAGTATTTGTTAAACAAATATAGGGAGTGTTTATTACCATCTTAAGCAAAGTCAGTCTATTAGCATGAGGAGTGTGACTATGGAAATTACATGATCTAAGTTGTCTCCAGATTGTAAATACAGTTTCAGTACAGTGCTATTTTAGGTAATATCACATCTTGTTTGTCAGGAAGTCTGTGATCCATTGATAGATAAAACCAGAAACATTTAACTAGGAGAGTTTTGGAATGAGGACATTGAACGCAGAGCTAAAATCCACAAACAATTTGTTTGCATATACTGTGCATTTGAAAAGTATTCCGACCACTATTCGTTTTTAACATTTCATAAAAAATACAGCGTATTCTTAAATCAATGAAATAATAGTTTTTTCTATCATAACATTTTAGAAGTAATAATAATACAAGTAAAAATGTATTAAAATGTAAATTTTCATCATTATTCTGACTCATTTACATAGTACTTTGTTGTAGTATACATTTTGTGTGTGACACTAGTTTTTCTTATTCATTTCTGCAGATCCTCTTATTGAGGCTCTGTCGGGTGGATGTGGAACGTCACTACCCAGACATTGTCAGGTTTTTCCAGAGATCAGAGTTCAATCTTGGCTCTAGCTGGGCCACTCAAAGACATTCACAGACTTTCCTAGTGCTGCTCCTGTGTTATCATAAGGGCGTCGTAATAAGGGCGTCGTGATAAGGGCGTCCTCATAAGGGCACCGTCATAAGGGCATCGTAATAAGGGCGTCGTGATAAGGGCGTCGTGATTAGACGTCGTAATAAGGGAATCATCATAAGGGCGTCGTCATGAGGGAAATGTACACTGTCGGTGTCAGAGCTCCCCCCAAAGCCAATCTACTGCCAATCTACCGGCTTCGCGTTTGTCTTCCCCAGCCTTCTAGCTGCCATTGATTTTCCTGCCTTCACATTATTATCTCGTCATCTCAGATACCTCAGTATCTGTTTGGTGTCTCTCTGTGGTAATATTCTACGTTACGTGTTTTCATTGTGAGCGGTGTATTTCATACATACTTTATAAAGACAGTGTTCTTTATTCATATGCGCTTGTGATCATGCATTCTCAGTGGTTAGAGACTCTCATTAAATACCCCAAACATTATTCGTTCCTCATCGGCCCCATCCTTCCACCTGACAGACTTCACTACACTGTGGCAGTCGGCTCGCTACACCGCCAATACATCGCTATACAGACAAGCTCTCATTTATTTTCAATAAGTGCCAGCGATTGGGTGGAGCAACACTCTTGAGGCAGAATCTCCCAGCAACAGTGAAATGTGAGTGTGGAGATATTTTACTTAATGCTAATTTCCAGCGAGCGCTGACAGAGTTCTGTGACTTAATGACAGCGTAGATGTTCTCTGCATTAGGAAGTCCCTTCTATTTTCTACTAGCTTTTCTACTTTTGTGTTTTTTTCTTTAGACTGATGAATAAAAATCTGTTGAATAACATTTAGAATAAGTCTGTAACAAAAGGAAATGTAGAAAAACTAAAGTGGTCTGAATAGTTTCCAAAAGCTCTTTTACTTTGGTTCGTCAAGGTGTTGGAGGATGCAGTAAAGGTCCTTGTTGGTAAAAAACAATGTAGAGAATATAATCTATTGGGTCAAGGAAGGCATCAGTGATGGTTCTGAGATTTTACTAAAACACAGTGAAAGCGGACCACCACAGTTTCCAGTGTTTAATTTTAAATGAGGCTACTGACATGATGAGTGAAACAAAGCAAATGAACACCTGATGAATGACAGAATTGAATTTCACCTTTGAAAGTGTTCCCCAACACATTTGGAAAGTTACTTTGCATCTCAGTACCAATATAAGACATCTGGATGGAGAGGAAGCAGCCAGTAACAGATTCCACACAGAGACCAAGACACCAAGAGTTCACAGGCCAGATCAGCAGAGAAAAAAGACCAGATCAACATAACAGGTTCATATCTTTTATTCCATTTTCTGAATCCACTTATAACTATCAGAACTGAATTTTCAATCAATTTGTGGAGTGTTAGAATAATTACATTGCCATGAATTTATGTATTTAAAGTTGAATTTCACAATTTAAATTTCATCCTGTCCTTGTAAGTGTATTAATACTTTAAAATCGAAAACTGGATAATCAAGGATGAGACTTAAGGAAATGATTAGGTCCTGACATTTTAGGGGGCGGTTTAAATTCCATGGCAAACCTCGTTGAAATGTTTTATATTCTCTTTTATTGAAATCAGATAGATCAATTCATATTTAAAGTTACATGTTTATATAAATATATTTTCAATGTCACAGTAACATTTCTTTCACTCCATTTTAAACAGAGACAAAACAAGCAAATTCCCATGTGAGTAACATCTTCTGACATTTTACCAATAGTTGTATTTCTATTATAGAGATGTCTGGTTGCTTGTGTGTGTTTCTGTGTGTTGTGTGCCCTGTGTGTGTGTTACTGCGTGTTGTTTGCCCTGTGTGTCTGTTACTGCGTGTTGTGTGCCCTGTGTGTGTGTGTGTTACTGTGTGTTGTGTGCCCTGAGTGTGTGTTACTGTGTGTTGTGTGCCCTGAGTGTGTGTTGTGTGTTACTGCATGTTATGTGCCCTGTGTGTGTGTTACTGTGTGTTGTGTGCCTTGTGTGTGTGTGTGTGTGTTACTGTGTGTTGTGTGCCCTGTAGCGTGTTACTGTATTTTGTGTGCCTTGTGTGTGTGTGTTACTGTGTGTTGTGTGTCCTGTGTGTGTTACTGTGTGCTGTTTGCCCTGTGTGTGTTACTGTGTGTTGTGTGCCCTGTGTGTGTTACTGTGTTTTGTGTGCCCTGTGTGTTGTGTGCCCTGTGCCAAGTACCTGAACAGACAGATTGAAACCCTTAATACATGCAACTACTTTCATAAGTACACTGACATGGTTTTTATGGCTGGGATTTGAGTTTTTTGTCCCAGATTCCTTGTCATGAGCAGGCAAATGTCTCACCATGCTAATAATGTTAGTAAAATTTATAAATACCAACCAACATGTTTCATAAAGTCATCTGCAGCTTGCTGTACTTTAGGGAAGGAGAATATGCCTTCTGTCCTCATGTCCTGACTGGAGGCTCTAATATTGCTGTGATCCACTGTCCTCATGTCCTGAACGGAGGCTCTAATATTGCTGTGATCCACTGTCCTCATGTTCTGAACAGAGGCTCTAATATTGCTGTGATCCACTGTCCTCATGTTCTGAACGGAGGCTCTAATATTGCTGTGATCCACTGTCCTCATGTCCTGAACGGAGGCTCTAATATTGCTGTGATCCACTGTCCTCATGTTCTGAACAGAGGCTCTAATATTGCTGTGATCCACTGTCCCTTGTCCTCATGTCCTGAACGGAGGCTCTAATATTGCTGTGATCCACTGTCATCATGTCCTGAACGGAGGCTCTAATATTGCTGTGATCCACTGTCCTCATGTCCTGAACGGAGGCTCTAATATTGCTGTGATCAACTGTCCACTCCGGGGCTTGGCAGTAAGAACCTTAACCACTTCTGCAGCCTGCCTCCTCTTAAGACCTTCTCAGGGGAAATTTCTAAAGCCATCCAGGGAGCTGCTTGTGGTTGAGGCCAAAACAACAGAAGATGTATCAGGAAAGGTTGCACAATGACATTGAAGGAAATTGCAGGAAGAAAAGCTAGAACCACTGGCACCCCCAAACACACCAAAAAAAGAGTTGATGCCGCTTACCCAAAAAGGGGCTTTGATTATTAGTTTTGATTTCTCCCATCCCATCACACTCCTGCTTTTGTTAATAAAATGCCCACAATGGCCCTGAATACACTCTCTGTGTCAGTAACTTGTCTCAATATTTCAAATTGAATGTGATGGATTACAAAATCAAAACAACTAAAGTTGACACAGTTAAAATGTTCTCTATATTTTTTAACAACTGATAACAATAAATATGAATGTTGTTAATTGGTACGAATACATTTGTTGCTGATCCACAGATCATGCAGTGGAGTCGGAGAAGTATTCCTGCCTTCGGTAAGAATTAACTACCAACAGTGTTTAGGCTAGATTACTTTTCCATTTCAGACAATTTAGAAATTAAAAACTCATTGTATTTACATTCGTAAAAAACAATGAGTTAATTATCAAATATGATCTCTAAAATACCATCAAAGTGTTTTCATATCAACATTTTTATGACAGATTTATAATGTAAATACATATAATATAATAATATTGCTGCTTTTCAGGATTTTTACTACTTTTTTTGGAGTCACTGGGGGTCAACGTGCAGACAGGTAAATGCAGACATTTGTTAACATTGTTGACTGCATTCTCAGGCCAGGCAGCAGAATTAACTTGTCAAGGAGGCCACAGAAATGACATAGGGGGCACAGATACTAGATTATTACACAATGAACTGCACATAATGTCAAAAGTAATTTTTTATTGAAAATGTTATGGATTAATTTAGATCACTCAAGAAGTTGTTAATTTACGGTGACGGTATGTCTGGTGGGTCCTAAATTGTATGGGCCTTTGTCTGTTAAGAACAACAAAGACAGTTGACCTCCTCCTCTAGTTCCTGAGGCAATGACCTGGTGGTTATCTGATGACCACATATGTTCTCTACTCATACTGCTTGAGGTACAAGTGTCAGTTTATGACATCCCCCCCTTGTGCAAATCAAACTCCTGCCTATCTGAGGGCCCATCTGTTCATTGTACTTTGGTGTGTCAAGTATGTGCGTAACTTATTTCCTTTAAATACCCTGCAGAAATTCTTCTCATCAGGTCAGTCTGATCACAGCACTGTGTGAAGGCTTTCCTCAACCCTATTCTTTAAGCTTGTTAGGGAATGATCTAATCAATGCAAATGCTAAAATCTGTATATGAGTAATGGTTTCTTCATTTATCTTAATTGCAATAAAACCTGTTAAAAGTGTCAACTGTAAAGTACTCTCGTGCGTCTTTAAGTTCGAATTCAGCATTTAAAGTCTAATGTTATTTCAAGTGCAAGATTTTCTTCCTAGTCTTAGTTTATTTTAAGACTCATAAAGAAATTTCCACCACAATACACAACTGGGAGGGCACAATATTCCAACTGAAGGGGCTTTGCCCTTTTTTGCCCCCTCATGTAGCAAAATAATAATACATAGCCTCACTGTCACGAACCAGGGTGGTGTGGTGAAGAACCAGATGCAGAGCAAAGTTAAACCGTTCGTGGTGTCTAATCCATACTTTTAGGGAACCAAAACACAAAAACAACGAACTTAAAACATCAACACTGTGTATGCAAATTAAAATTGCTGATAACAAGCGATTTACAAAACACATCAAAACACAGCGACCTACAACAAACTCCCAACACTCACCTTAAACCCAACATGACTTCAAACAATAACCGATAACCCAAGTGACGCTCCCTAGAACCTTAAATAGCCTCCTTATTGCGAATTCACCACAGAGGCATATACTACGAAGCAAGATTTGTGTTTAGCGAGGTAACTTCAGGTTCAACCCTGGGTTTTTGTTATCACGAGGTCCGTTACCCTCTTGGCGCGTTACATCGTCATGGTAACTTATGCTGCAAACCTAACCTGGTCGGGAGCAGGTTTTAGTCGAGATAACCAATTCAAAGCACCGCCTACTGACCAATCAATTCTCGATTAAATATGTTGTCACCATTCATAGAAGATCCCGTTCGGTGCACGAATAGTGGGAGGTTCACTTAAAGAAGCAAGGATTTTCAGCGACCGACAAAACGCATTTACTTTTCCATATGACTATCTTTATAAAATATTTACACTCACCTAAAGGATTATTAGGAACACCATACTAATACTGTTTTTGACCCCCTTTCGCCTTCAGAACTGCCTTAATTCTACGTGGCATAGATTCAACAAAATGCTGAAAGCATTCTTTAGAAATGTTGGCCCATATTGAATGGATAGCATCTTGCAGTTGATGGAGATTTGTGGGATGCACATCCAGGGCACGAAGCTCCCATTCCACCACATCCCAAAGATGCTGGGTTGAGATCTGGTGACTGTGGGGGCCATTTCAGTACAGTGAACTCGTCATGAATTGTCATGTTCAAGAAACCACTTTGAAATGATTCGAGCTTTGTGACATGGTGCATTATCCTGCTGTAAGTAGCCATCAGAGGATGGGTACATGGTGGTCATAAAGGGATGGACATGGTCAGACACAATGCTCAGGTAGGCCGTGGCATTTAAACTATGCTCAATTGGCACTAAGGCGCCTAAAGTGTGCCAAGAAAACATCCCCCACACCATTACACCACCACCACCAGCCTGCACAGTGGTAACAAGGCATGATGGATCCATGTTCTCATTCTGTTTACGCCAAATTCTGACCCATCTGAATGTCTCAACAGAAATTGAGACTCATCAGACCAGGCAACATTTTCCAGTCTTCAACTGTCCAATTTTGGTGATCTTGTGCAAATTGTAGCCTCTTTTTCCTATTTGTAGTGGAGATGAGTGGTACCCGGTGGGGTCTTCTGCTGTTGTAGCCCATCCGCCTCAAGGTTGTGCGTGTTGTGGCTTCACAAATGCTTTGCTGCATATCTCGGTTGTAACGAGTGGTTATTCCAGTCAAAGTTGCTCTTCTATCAGCTTGAATCAGTCTTCCCATTCTCCTCTGACCTCTAGCATCAACATGGCATTTTCGCCCACAGAACTGCCGCATACTGGATGTTTTTCCCTTTCCACACCATTCTTTGTAAACCCTAGAAATGGTTGCGCGTGTTTTGTCTTCAGGTTGAATTCAGTTTAATTAACCTTCTGCCGCCCCTTTAAGTTTCTTTCAGTTAATATGCACTTTGAACCAGAACAGGAAGTCGGCCATTTTAGTTTAGTAAGCATGTGTATTTTTTGTTGATGGGACTCACATTTCATCTGCTGCAATCTTTCTTTTGTTATATGCCATCGAAAGCATCGTCTGTAAGTATTGGTTTAGCGCAGACCCTAGAACAATATTGGGACATTATCTTTGTGATTAATGTTTTGCTAAGGCTATTTTTGTAAATGAGTCAATCTTAAGCTAAATCTAATGTACGGTAACCAGTTCTCATCTTACCAACATGCTACAGTGCATATTTGATTGTGCATCTTGCTTATTGCATATTTTCATTTATGTTCTACAGTTTCATCCGATTCATACTGTATATGACGGTGACAACTAATAAACCACCAGGAGTTTGGACGCTATATCCTGACTCCCGTATTCATTTGAATGGAGTTTGGCTTACTGCTAAATTGTGTACACATACACACACAACGAGGGCAGCATAGTGAAAAGACGGATACGCAGCTGGCTAAACAACGCTACAGCAGCAGATCGCAGTGAGTAAACAAAACACAACCATCATGGATGACAAAGATTTCCAAGACAATAAGGAAATTCAGAATGCAAAAGATGGAGCATCAGAATGTAGTTCCAGGCATTCTTGTTCAACACGTTCCTCACGATCAACAGTGAGTGTTGCAGCTGCACGAGCGAGAGCAAAGGCAGAAGCTGCACGAGCCCGTGTGGAATTTGCAGAAAGGGAGATTGCCTTTAAAGTTGACAAAGCAAGATTAGAGGCTAATTTGGAAGCTTTGCATCTGGAAAAATAAGCGGCGGCTGCTATGGCCCAAGCAAAAATATGGGAAGCAGCAGCAGAACAAGAGGGTGAGGACTTCTACAGCAGAAAAAGCTGCCCAGCATCAGGAGAAGTCTCACAAGAACACGTGGCTAATTATGTCAAAGACCAAAGTACACGTCTGAGTCAGCCATCAAAGTCAGCTTTTAACTTCCAACATGAGCAGCAAGCATTGCACCCCATTGGACTTTCCTCTCAATGTGGTCCTTATGCCTTAGAAGAAGATAGTAATCAGAATGTTGAACGTGATGTCTGCACATTACTGCCTTACCCACAGCGATGGTCAGAGAAATCCCAGACCCCCCAAATACCTCACAATTCTTTTCCATCTGTCCAGCTACAAGGAAGAATCTCCCCTCAAGTGAAAACAGAGACATTACATGCCCCTCAGTATTCAAATAGTTTACCTGTACGGCAGACAGAGTCTTCAGTTATGTTGGATATGGCAAAATATCTAGCACGCAAAGAGCTTGTCAGCACCGGCTTATCACATTTTGATGACCGACCAGAAACCTATAGAGCGTGGAAGTCGTCTTTCCTCAACACAATAAAGGATCTAGACCTTACCGCTGGGGAACAGTTGGACTTGTTGTCAAAATGGCTAGGTAAAGAGTCAGCAGAGTATGTTAGGTGTTTGAGGGCAGTTCATATAAGCAACCCACAAGCAGCTCTGAAAATGTCTTGGGAAAGGCTGGATGAATGTTATAATGCTCCGGAGGTCATAGAAAACGCTCTCTTTAAGAAGCTGGACGACTTTCCAAAGATCACAAATAGGGACTATCGCAAGTTAAGAGAACTAGGGGATGTTTTAATGGAGCTGCTCTCAGCTAAAGAAGATGGCTATCTTCAGGGCTTGGCATATTTGGACACCTCCCGCGGCATCAATCCCATCGTAGAAAAGCTGCCATATGGATTAGAGGAGAAATGGATTTCTCAAGGATCAAAGTATAAAGAAGATTATCATGTTTCTTACCCCCCGTTTTCCTTTTTCACCTATTTCATATGCCACGAGGCTAAAACAAGAAGTGACCCGAGCTTCGCACTTTCAAGCAACAGCTCTCCTCGGAGTGAGAAACCTCCTTCAAAGTACGCAAACCTAAGACCTCCAGTGTCGGTGCATAAAACTAACGTGTTCCCCACTGCAACTCAGAACGAATCAGCCCCTGAAGAAGATGTAGCAAAGCACTGTCCTATCCATAACAAGCCTCATCCCCTCAAGAAATGCCGTGGCTTCAGATTGAAACCAATTTAGGAACGGAAAGCCTACTTGAAAGAACAAGGGATCTGCTTTAAGTGCTGCTCTTCGCATATCGCTCGCAACTGCAAAGCTGCATTGAAGTGTGACGAATGCAACAGTGATCGCCACCCTTCAGCGCTACATCCTGGTCCAACTCCATGGACATTCATGGCTTCCAAACGCCCACCAGAGGACGGCGGGGAGGAAGAAAAGGAAGATGATTTGTCAACACCTGCTGTGAATTCTCTGTGCACCGAGGTTTGTGGCAGCGCAGGTACAGCAAAGTCGTGCTCCAAGATTTGCCTCGTCAATGTCTATCCAAAAGGGCATTATGAGGATGCTGTAAAGATGTACGCTATGCTAGATGACCAGAGCAACAGATCATTAGCCAGGTCTGAGTTTTTTGATCTGTTCAGCATCAACAGTCATACACTTCCTTACACTTTGAAGACATGTGCCGGCCTGAGAGAGTTCTGGCAGAAGGGCGTCTGGTTATCAGATCAAAGCACTGAATGGTGGAGTTAGCCTTACACTTCCGACATTGATTGAATGCAATAACATACCAGACAATCGTGAAGAAATTCCAACACCTACGGCTGCTCTTCATCAACCCCACCTTAAGAACCTTGCTGCAGAGATTCCAGCTCTAGATGATGAAGCCCAGATCCTTCTTCTGCTTGGAAGAGACATTCTTAGAGCTCACAAAGTAAGGAAGCAGATCAGCGGTCCTGGGAACACACCCTTTGCTCAGAAGCTGGACTTAGGTTGGGTCTTAGTGGGTGATGTATGTCTAGGGAATGTCCACAAGCCCACTGTTAACACCTTTAAGACCAACATCCTAGAAGACGGAAGACCTACCTTGTTCAGACCGTGCACAAGTCATGTCCACCTTAAGGAGAAGGTCAATCCCAGCTCACTGCATGGTCATTCTCATGACAGCTGGAATGGTAACATGGATGAAGATTCCCTTGGGCTGAATGTTTTTAAGAGAACAGTTGATGATGATAAGCGTGCACTCCCCATAGAGGATGAACACTTTCTAAAAACTATGGAAGAACAGGTTTTCCAGGATGAATCTTCCAGCTGGGTGGCACCTCTCCCGTTCAGACATCCGAGACCACCTCTGCCAAACAATCGAGAACAAGCGGTGAACCGTCTTTCTTCTCTACGGCGCACACTAGAGCGAAAGCCGAAAATGAAGGAACAGTTCATTGCTTTCATGCAGAAGGTGTTTGATAACAACCATGCAGAGCCAGCTCCTCCACTAACGAAGGGTAAGGAGTGCTGGTACTTATCAACCTTTGGAATATATCACCCCAGAAAACCAGACCAGATCAGAGTGGTTTTCGACTCCAGTGCGCAATTCAATGGCATCTCTCTGAACAACGTCCTGCTCACTGGACCGGACCTGAATAACAGCCTCATGGGTGTCCTGATTCGCTTCAGGAAGGAGCGAGTAGCTGTGAGCGCAGACATCCAACAGATGTTTTATAGTTTTGTTGTGAGAGACGATCATCGAGACTACCTACGCTTTCTCTGGTATCGAGATAATGACCTAAGCAAAGATGTGGTCGAGTATCGGATGAGAGTCCATGTGTTTGGCAACAGCCCTTCGCCAGCCGTGGCGACCTATAGCCTCAGAAGAGCTGCTATGAAGGGAGAACAGCGACATGGATCAGATACCAGACACTTTGTGGAACGTGAGTTCTATGTAGATGATGGACTGATATCTGTGCCAACCGCAGAAGAAGCAATTACCCTGCTAAAGAGAACACAAGCCTCTCTCGCTGAGTCGAACTTGAGGCTTCACAAGATAACATCGAACAGCGTGGAGGTCCTGAGAGCCTTTCCAATGGAAGATCATGCAAAGGACATCAAGGACTTTGACTGGGGTGGAGAAAACACTCCCACACAGCGCAGTCTTGGCTTGATCTGGGAAGTAGCCACGGACACATTCACTTTCTAGTCATCTGTCAGTGACAAGCCATTCACACGTCGTGGAGTTCTGTCCACAATAAACAGCCTTTTTGATCCTCTTGGGATTGTCGCTCCTGTCACTATTCAAGGGAAGTTTCTACTTAGAGACCTGACTAAGGAAGAAAGTGACTGGGATGCTCCACTTCCACAAGAGAAAAGTGGTGTGTGGGAGTCATGGAGAGATTCACTAGAAGACCTCCAACAGCTCCATATGCCTCGAGCTTACACAGTTAGCTCTCCCACAAACGCCAAGCGAAAAGAAATCTGCATCTTCTCAGACGCTTCAACCAAAGCCATCGGTGCAGTGGTATACCTCAAGACAACAGACGAAGATGGTCAGATCAACATCGGCTTCATTTTAGGAAAAGCAAGACTAGCACCACAAACAGAGCCCACAATACCCAGACTGGAGCTGTGTGCGGCAGTACTAGCAGTAGAAATGGATGAACTTGTTGTCCAGGAAATTGACTTCCAGCTTGATGCAGTCACCTACTACTGTGACAGTAAAGTGGTACTTGGGTACATCTATAATGAGTCAAAACGGTTCTATGTATATGTCCACAACAGAGTTCAAAGGATTCGACAATCCACACAGCCAAAGCAGTGGCATTATGTGTCTACAGAACATAATCCTGCCGATCATGCTTCCCGGTCTGTTCAAGCTTCTCAGCTTACCAACACCAACTGGTTCACTGGACCAGCTTTCTTATATATAAAACACAAGAAACCTGCAGTGAACAGCAAAGTGGGTTCGAGCTCATTGATCCAGAATCAGATACAGAAATCCGACCACTAGTGACAAGCTGTGCCACTAGCACAAGAAACAAGCTACTCACAACAGAGAGATTTGTCAGATTCTCTTCTTGGTACTCTTTGCAAAGAGCAGTGGCAACACTCATTCACATAACTAATTCGTTCCAGTCCTCAACCAGAGCTCCTTCTCAGTGCAAGGGTTGGCATAAATGTACAGAACCCCACACGGTCAGTGACCTGTCAAAGGCAAAGAAGGCAATAATCCTCTCTGTGCAGAAGGTACATTTCTCTGAGGAATTGAACACTCTCTCCAAGGGAGGAAGTATCAACAAGAAAAGCCCACTGGCCAAGCTAAATCCACTTCTAGATGAAGACGGCCTGCTTCGAGTTGGTGGCAGATTAAAGTTGGCAGATCTGAGCTGCAGAGAGAAGAACCCTGTCATAGTGCCTGGTAAGCATCATGTCTCCACATTACTCATACGTCACTATCATGAACAAGTGGAACACCAAGGGCGTACTTTCACTGAAGGAGCCATTCGGGCAGCTGGAATATGGCTTTTAGGTGGCAAGAGATGCATAAGCAGCATCCTTCATGGATGTGTTATCTGTCGGAAGCTACGTGGGAAGATGGAGAAGCAAAAGATGTCAAATCTACCTGAAGAGCGGCTAAGCACTTCACCACCTTTCACGTACACAGGTTTGGATGTCTTCGGCCCTTGGACTGTGGTTGCAAGGCGCACAAGAGGAGGCTTGTCCCACAGTAAACGTTGGGCAGTGCTCTTTACTTGTATGAGCACTCGCGCTGTTCACATAGAAGTCATCGAGTCTATGGATACTTCATCCTTCATCAACTCACTCAGAAGGTTCTTTGCTATTCGTGGCCCCTCCAGACAGATACACTCTGACTGTGGTACAAATTTTGTCTGGGCCTGCAACGAACTAGAGTTCCACGAAGTAGTGAAAGAATCTAAGGTACAGAGGTATGTGAACAGCCAAGGTTGCAAATGGGATTTCAATCCACCACACTCTTCTCATATGGGAGGCGGGTGGGAGCGCTTGATTGGAGTGGCACGGAGAATCTTGGATTCCATGCTGATGCGCAGAGACTATGCTAGTTTGTCTCATGAGGTACTGTGCACTCTGATGGCGGAAGTGACGGCCATCATTAACTCCAGGCCTCTAGTTGATGCAGACTATCCTCTCATACTTACTCCGTCAATGCTCCTTACTCAGAAGCAGAGTGTGCCACCACCACCTGGGAAATTCACAGAAAAAGATCTCTTTAAGCAGCAGTGGCGTCAGGTGCAGAGTTTAGCCAACCAGTTTTGGAGTCGCTGGAAGCGAGAATATCTGCCTACTCTGCAAGTTCGCCAAAAATGGCAAGATTCATGTCCTAACATTGAAGACGGGGACGTTGTGCTGTTGAAAGACAGCAAAGCAGCTCGTAATGACTGGCCAATGGCACTGGTAACGAGCACCTTTCCAGGCGAAGATGGAAGAGTTCGCAAAGTAGAGCTTAAAGTGACCAGGGACGGTTCAAGCAAAAAGTTCTTCAGACCAGTGTCTGAGGTCATTCTCCTTCTGAGAAAAGAAGATAATAGGGACAGGCCTGAATAGTGTTTAGTTAGCTATGTGTGGCATACTTTAAAGATGCCAGGCGGGGAGTGTTTTGTCTTCAGGTTGAATTCAGTTTAATTAACCTTCTGCCGCCCCTTTAAGTTTCTTTCAGTTAATATGCACTTTGAACCAGAACAGGAAGTCGGCCATTTTAGTTTAGTAAGCATGTGTATTTTTTGTTGATGGGACTCACATTTCATCTGCTGCAATCTTTCTTTTGTTATATGCCATCGAAAGCATCGTCTGTAAGTATTGGTTTAGCGCAGACCCTAGAACAATATTGGGACATCATTTTTGTGATTAATGTTTTGCTAAGGCTATTTTTGTAAATGAGTCAATCTTAAGCTAAATCTAATGTACGGTAACCAGTTCTCATCTTACCAACATGCTACAGTGCATATTTGATTGTGCATCTTGCTTATTGCATATTTTCATTTATGTTCTACAGTTTCATCCGATTCATACTGTATATGACGGTGACAACTAATAAACCACCAGGAGCTTGGACGCTATATCCTGACTCCCGTGTTCATTTGAATGGAGTTTGGCTTACTGCTAAATTGTGTACACATACACACACAACGAGGGCAGCATAGCGCGTGAAAATCCCAGTAACTGAGCAGAAGGCACCAACAACCATGCCACGCTCAAAATTGCTTGAATCACCTTTCTTTCCCATTCGGACATTCCGTTTGGAGTTCAGGAGATTGTCTTGACCAGGACCACACTCCTAAATGCATTGAAGCAACTGCCATGGTTGCTTAGATAATTGCATTAACCTATTCTTGACAGGGCACCCAAACTCAATTTCCACCAAAAATGACATACCCAAATCTAAATGCTTATAGCTCAAAACCAGAACCATGTAGGAACATATGGTGAAGGTCATTTGAAAGAAGACACTCTGAATTTTGTGAAAATGTTCAATTAATAAAGGAAAATGTAACACAGAATATCTGGCATGAGGTGAAACACAAAAAACAACATACGTTTTTTTGTTTATTTATGTTTCATCCACTTTCAAAGGCAATATCTCCCTGATAATATAAGGTATCATATTGCAGTCACCTCACATGTGTTCCCCTAGGGGACAACATTATGCCACCAAAAGGACAGGCTAATTGAATATTCAACCAGCCCACAAGCTAATATTTTGTAAGAGGACCCCTAAGTGTCCTTTCGACGGTGCCAAAATGTACCCAAGTGGCCAAATTGGCCAAACTGGTCAAATGATGCATTTGTGCTATGAAGACCATACAAAATGCAAGGGAAATTACAACTTTATTAAAGCTCAAAGTTATCAACAAACACTGGCATAGGTGCATAATCAAAACAAATGGCACACAGTGAGAATAAAACTATATACAAAATCCCTGCAGTGGGGAAGTGGGCAGGAGCTGTATCAGCACGAAGTCTGTGTCTACTCAATTCTACATTGTGTCTACATTCATAGATAATTACGTCACCAGTTTTTACCAGTAATAACACTTGTGATTAAATATGAGCATGGGTGTGTATTTCAGGCCTGTGTGTAGTTCTAACAAACATAGTGTAAAAATGTAATTTCCCAACTGGGAATTAATAAAAAGTATAAATTAAAATTATTGTGTAAATTAAAAATCTAATGAAAACACTATATTGTAACTTTGCGTTGACCCGAGCAGCATTTCTTTTCTAAATATGTGTTCAGTCGCTGTAAGCCTGCATCAATATTTCAAGCTCTATTGGGGTGACGTATTCTGTAGTAATCCTGGTTGCCATGGTGAATCATAGTATCATGGCTCCATTCATGCTGCCTTTTTATAGCGGAAGAAAAGAGTTTTCCATCTCAGGGTAAATCAACTCCGAGGTCAGGGTTAGATTTAGAGTTTGTTAAACCTCCTTCTTGAAACGGACACCTGGTATGCAGTTTTGTTGGTTATTGTTTCATTATGTTTGTTAGAGGTGAGAGTGTGCTAATTTAAGACCTGGTGCTGCTGCTGCTGTTGAATGTATGTTTATAAGTCGCTTTTTATGCACATTTTCATTTCAGTTCAACAAGTTTGTGTTTTACGTTTTGTGTATAAATAAACCTGTCTTTCGAACGGATACCTGTCTCTGCATATGGCTTTTATGCTCTACACCTCCCGCAAGCGTTACAGTTTCCCTGTTTGCCCAATTGTTTAGTTAAGTACTTTTCTTCCTGTCCGTGTCAGCCATTGTTCCATATCAGCGTTTATGTTTTTGAATTATGCACCTTTGTTTAAACCATTTGAAACCCAGGAAATGTTCAATGTTTCTCAATGAAAACTGTAGCTCTGACCACCGTTTGAACCAATGAAGACATCACTGAATTTACCGACAAAATGGTTTCAGTTAAAAAAAACTGCAATAGCATGGACTAATAAAATGTTATCATGTGTTTATTTCTTTGTCAAACAGACGATGTGGCATTGAATCAAGTGGCCACTCAGTCATCCCTTTGGTATCAGTGTTATCCAGCATTAGCAGTCGATGGAAGTGCTAACTCAAACTTCTTCCAAGGCTCCTGCAGCCACACACAGCCACAAACCAATCCTTGGTGGAGAGTGGACCTGATGAATGTGTATAGTGTGACAACTGTCATCATCACCAACAGATGGGACGCTGTTCCTGAGCGGATTCTTGGTGCTGAGGTTCACATCGGTAACTCACTGTACAACAACGGCGTCAACAACCCACTGTTCGTGGTGAAATTTAATGACTTTTTTGTAATTCTTCTTCTATATTTCACAGAGGCACTGTCAAATTCAGTTAAGTTGTCCTTGAATTCTGGCCTTATGAATTTTGAAATTATACAATGGTTTGACTCTGAGGATAATGTGCAGAATTAATTTTTGTGGGGAGAACAAGTATTTTATACACTGGCAATTTTGCAAGTTTTCCCACTTACAAAGCATGTAGGAGACTGTAATGTTTACCATAGGTACAGTTCAACTCTGAGTGACAGAATCTAAAAAAAAAATCCAGAAAATGAAATTGTATGATTTAAAAAAAATATTTTGCAGTTTATTGCATGATATAAATATTTGATACATCAGAAAAGCCGAATTCAATATTTGTTGCAGAAACCTTTGTTTGCAATTACAGACATCATACGTTTCCTGTAGTTCTTGACCAGGTTTGCACACACTGCAGCAGGGATAATGGCCCACTCCTCCATACAGACATTATCCAGATCCTTCAGGTTTCGAGGCTGACTTTCAGCTTCCTCCAAAGCTCTATTAGGTTCAGGTCTGGAGACTGGCTAGGCCACTCCAGGACCTTGAAATGCTTATTTTGGAGCCACTCCTTAGTTGTGGCCAAGGCCCTTACTCCTAGAGGATGTACTGGCACTCTGCTGGTCTGGGACCTGACTGGTCAACGCCCTTACTTCTAGAGGATGTACTGTCACTGCCACTCTGCTGGTCTGGGACCTGACTGGTCAATGCCCTTACTTCTAGAGGATGTACTGTCACTGGCACTCTGCTGGTCTGGGACCTGACTGGTCAACGCCCTTACTTCTAGAGGATGTACTGTCACTGCCACTCTGCTGGTCTGGGACCTGACTGGTAAAGGCCCTTATGGTAAATTATGACACCTGGATGCTCTTATAGGTAACACATGGTGGTGCCACTGAAGTGGGGGGCTGGGCACCGTTAGAGCTTTTGATGTTCTTGGGCTGAAGCTCTGGAGGTTCTCATGCTGATTGTGCCAGATATTGTCTAGACCCAGAAGGGCTGTTATTTCAAAAAATTTCATCCGATGTGAATGAAAATATCCTCAAATGTAAGGTATCAATCTGCACTTTTACCCAATGGTTTAAGTGTCATTCCACAAGTCCTTATGACTGTTAAAATGTACTGTATGTCTTTTATAATGTGTTTTTCTGTTGTCCTCAGTTGTGCTGTCATCACAACTGTCAATGAAGTTTACAACATCCAGTGTAATGGGATGAAGGGTCGCTATCTTGTTTTGTTCATCCCTGGAGTGAATAAGATACTCTGTCTGTGTGAAGTGGAAGTCTATGGTACTGTTAAACCTTCATCTGGTTCCATACTTAATTTGCAGACAGATTGTCAACTAATAATTGCATGAAGCATAAGATTTGGTCAGTCTTCTTCAGATAATGAGCAGTCAGTGGTCAGGAGTGGTCCAGTGGTCCAGGCTGCTGTTCTCAGGCATGTATTTACTGCATGGGTTCAATTCCTGCATGGGTTCAATTCCTGCATGGGTTCAATTCCTGCATGGGTTCAATTTCGGCATGGGTTCGATTCCTGCATGGGTTCAATTCCTACATGGTTCAATTCCTGCTTGGGTTCTATTCCTGCATGGGTTTAATTCCTGCATGGGTTCAATTCCTACTTGGTTCAATTCCTGTATGGGTTCAATTCCTACATGGTTCAATTCCTGCTTGGGTTCTATTCCAGCATGGGTTCAATTCCTGCACGGGTTCAATTCCAGCATGGGTTCAATTCCAGCATGGGTTCAACTCCTACATGGTTCAATTCCTGCTTGGGTTCTATTTCTGCATGGGTTTAATTCCTGCATGGGTTCAATTCCAGCATGTGCCCTGCGCCCACTTTTATGCTTTATTGTATAGACAGTGAAAGTAAGAAAGATGAGAATCTGCAGCAAAGGGCAGAATCTAACCCAAGCAGCAGTGGTATGTGTGCGCCTATCTGCCGCGCTCGGTACCACTGGACCAAACCAGACCACAACACAACCACTTAATAAAGCAAAAACATATATATATATATATATATATATATATATATGTGTTGAGCAGTCTAATGAATATAAGAAAAACTGTATCTGAGCCTATTAGTATTCTATCTTTCTGTCTGATGATAAAATGAAAACAATGTTGTGTTTCCATTTGTGTCTATGGATCTGCTAGGTTCTATAGTTATAAAACAGCAGGTGGTAAAAGTGAAACTGGCCACAAAGGACACAAACATGAACCTGACTAATCCCTTTGTGCAGGAGGCCATCTTACAGCAGGTAAGTGTCACTAATTGCTCTTGGAGAAATCCACTTTTGTAAAAGTTATCAAGGAATATCATTTACCATTTGACTGTTAACTATTGTAATAACAATCAGTATAGTTGTGTTTTGAAGGTGCTCAGTCTCAAAAGTCTGGCTGATTTAAAAAGTGGCAAGTAAACAAAATTATATTTGTTTTTTACTAAGCTGAAGGAAAAGATGTCTGGTAATATCAAACTGAGATGGAAGGAACAGCCCGATGGAAATATCTTCCACACAGAAGAAAAGGAGAAGAAACAAGATTGCCTGTCTGTTAATTAAATATTTATATTGTTAGTTATTTACTGCTACTGTATAATTTACCTTTATTTATCCAGATACAGTCCAGTGCTGTCCTTGTTGATACCCTTGGTAAAGTTAGAACAACAGCCATTGTTTATCCATGTCACAGTTCCCCCTGGTGCAGTTCACCCTTGTTCACCTGCTCTGCACCGGTCAACATCACCTGCCTTCCAACAGCACACCCTTCTTGAACACACCCTGACCTCCCTGTACCATCATTGCACTCCAGGTTCTCATTATTCAATTAGTACATGTTTTAAGTGCCTCTGTTCTCCGGTTCACTTTGTTTACTGATGCTGCCACAAAGCTGCAAAGGCATCAAAAAGCTATCAAGGTCGGGCTCAAACAGAAATCTGTCACGCTCGCTTCATGTCGGGTTTAAAGTTTTACTGGAGGCTCCTTTTTTAGATGTAACAAATCACAATATGTTAAATTAAAATACTTAATCAAAATATAATACAAGTGAGCTAAAATTGTTCAAAGACAAAACATTTTTTAAAACTTTTTTACAATAAACTGCACCACTCCATTAAGCACTTCCTGCCGTTGCCAAGATAAATGCACATATAACTATTTGTCTACGATAATAATAATCCTTGAGGTGGGATACAGTTATTTCTTGCAGAACCACACCGGATCCTTGGACTCCCTTCTTCAGCTCACCGCTCATGTCTTCAATAGCGTTAAGCCCAGGGAAGCCCGGTACCGGTACTTTAGACAATAAAGTGTTAATTTGTATCAACTATTATTAATTGTGCAATAACTTATTGTACAAACTCAATCTCGGTTAGGCCATATAACTCCACTGAAAACCATAAAAAACAGGAAGCAAAGTCCTTTTTGGTTACAATAGTTTTAACTGTAGGCTATATTAAAAGAATCTATAACATCAGTGTTTTTAAAATGGACATTGTTTTTTCTGTCAATATTTTCTGTTGATTCGGTAACGTTACGTTTACGTAATTTGATGCAGCTCCACCTCAAGTGGCCGTAGCTTCACGTGCAGACTTACAAAAACAGAGTGTCATTTAGGTTTGCGTTCTCGTTTTTTTTATCTCCTTTAGTGATTCACATCAGTACATTTTAAACTTGCTTTGCAACACAGAAGCAAGTGAATTTGCTAATGGTGGTGTGAAAGCTCTGTCACAAAACAATGTTATGTTTCCTTGCGCAAACATAACTTATTGACACAGTAAAAAAATAAGACTTCTTTGGAGTTTTTTTCATAGCACAATATTACCACACAATGTGTTGAAAGCATTCTAACTGTGTAGAATTTGAATGAACACAATATGAATAAAAGCAGTTTTTAACTTAATATAAATGTTGATATCATTGTTTTTCTTGATTCTTTGGCTGTTACTGTCGTTTAGAACTTCCCCGATTCACTTCGTCTCACACACACACACACATTAGACCAAAGCGACAGGACCATCTTCATATAATTCATGTTAACTCAATCATGTCTACAATACGTCAACATTTATTTTCTTTAATTTATAATTATTTGCATGGTATTATTAATTTTATGGCCCCATAAAGGCCTAAATATATGGGCTTGTTGTTTCCCTCAAAAGCACACTAGTTTTTTTTTTATTTAAACCAAATTAATTTACTTATCCTATGTGTGTATGTACGGATAACATATATTTCTCACCATGTGTTCGTCACATGAATGAAATACTTTAGCCTGAATGCATTAAGCACAATAAATCAGACAGTTGGAGTTGACAGTGGCACAACACAAAATACGGTACAATTATTTTTACAGTTTACAATCAATTTTTTCAGAACCTTGATGTCATTTTTCATAACTTTAGACACAAAACTCACATTAATGATCAAAATGCTAATTTTTCAAAACTCTAACCCTTTTCTCAATTGCTTGGATAAAATACATATAAAACTTAGATCATTTGTTCATACAACAAAAATCACCAGTTTAATATGACACAACTTAACATCAAAGTACTACTATTTAAAGGGAATTCACACACTACATTTCAAATGAGTGTCAATTAATTTCCCTACAATGATCTAACTATCAATTGATACAACTGCTCAAAATGATAAGTAACTGTTGTATTACTCTTAATGCATAGTTGTATGGAAACAGACAAACAATCTTCCATGTTTACAGTAAATCATGAAAAATTCACGATAGCGAGATTAATTGTGACCATTTAGCGTGGAGCATGAACCAATTAGACAACAATATCCATGGATATAGCCTAATATGTTATCATACCGTAATGCTTCATCAGTCTATGGTCCCAAATACTGTACCACCTTTTCAGACTATTTACAGTATTGACAGTACATTGTAATTGCTTGTCCAAGTCTGCCAACTCGTTACTGATGATTGAGTGCACATTGTGGAATGAGTATATAAAGAGTTGGGATCCAATTGCAAGAGCAAAGTGATACGTATCATGGAGCCAGCAGGTGATCCAGGTCACAATGGAGGACAAGCAGTGGTGGGAGGAAGACGAGGAAGACGTGTTGGTCAAAGGAATGGCAGGGTACAGGCACCCCTTCTGAGAGGTGGTCGTGGGCCTCGTTTGATAGGTGTGGGGGAACGTGGTAGAGGACAAGGCCACGGACCAAGAAAGCGGCAGCAACAGCATGGTGTCCAATGAACTTCGGGCAATAGTGGTAGACCATGTCATAAATCATGACTGAGGCAGCTACAATAATAAAACCAAACCTCAGAAGGTCGACCATGGCCTCAATAATCAGAACTTTCCACAATGAGAACCGGTAAGTTATCAACATGCACTAAACATTATGCTACTCTCAATTGTCAAATAGGTGATGTGACCAAGTATCTTCTTACTCTAATGTTCCCTGTAGAATTGGGACCAGGCCAAATAGTGGAGGCAGAGGCAAAATTCTAATTGACCAACAAGAGCAGGCTGTGGTGAATTTGGTTCAGGCCAGAAATGATATTCGCCTTACAGAAATTTGCCAGCATATCTTGGTCAATGAAGACATGTTCAACAATGTGGGATCCATAAGTTTGCCGACTTTTGCACGGATACTGAAAAGGCACCAGGTATCTAAAAAACAACTATACCGTGTGCCTTTCGAAAGAAATGCAGACAGAGTGATGCAAATGAGGACTGAGTATGTTCAGGTAAGTAAGGTAATGTTTCAAGACGGGTGTTGTAAAAGCATTCCCAATAATTCTCTAAACCTCTTTCCAAAATTCCTAAAACTCAAAAGAACAACATACGTTTTTTATTTTTCAGTGACTTGTATGTATATCAATTGAATGTTAATCTCAGACTCTGAATCTCTGGTCGACCTGAAAACACTTCATGTGTTCCACCTAGGTCTCAGCATTATGCCAGGCTTTGTTTCAAATACAGTCGTTTTAGTGAAAGCATGTCTCTTTAAGAGAAGTGAGTGAGTGAACCAACCCCTCCCAAACGGACAAATTCCACTGCAGGCAACTAAGATTCCGCCCTCTTGGTGATTAGCCATTCACCTTCGATTTCAACATCAATTCTTACCCGGAAGCTTCCGTTTTCAATGAAAAACACACTAGAAATTTGGAAACTACTATTCTCCACCCAATATGGATTATTATGGATTACTATGGGTGTGTAAATATCTGGTTTCAAGTGTATTTCTGTACACATTCTAGGGCTGTAGTCAACCAAAGAAATGCTTAGTCGACCAGTCTTGTCCAAAAATTGTCTAAAAATAAAAAAAAGGTTGTAAAGTTTTGCATTTTGATTGAATATTTATTAGACAATTGTCATAGAACTTTTATATAACAAAAAAACATCAATAATACATAAAACTATAATAATTTTTTCTTTTGAAAATGAAGTGGTTATTAATGGGAAAGTGAGGAGCTCTGTCCTATGTATATAGTGACTGTCACAATCGCGCACCTGACCACACCACACGCTACAAAAATATATATATATATATAATATAACTGCTAAAACTGCCAAATAACGAAAGCTCTTGTTTATACAGGCTGTATATTTTTCATTACTTTCAAACCTATTGGTTAACTTTTGTCCAGCCGATCTAGGCGTTTAAAAAAAACACAAACCCAAATAGCCTAAAAACAATCATAATAATAATAATAGGCTGTATAGTAGGAAGGCCTATAGGTTTATTTTAGTTTTGTAACATTATAAAGGCTATTTTCAAACGCGTCAAGTGACCAAATAAAAACAAAAACATACGAAAACACAATCTATTGAGTCAGCCGTTGATAAAGTCGTTAAGGCTACTTACAGATCTGCAAGCCTAGTCCACCTTTTTTATGTTGTAGGACAAAAACACTAACATGTCCACATTCTTGGGTAAAAGACAGCTCCTCGACTTGTTAACAATAAACCCTGCTGTGGAAAATATGCGCTCTGCAGGAGTGGAGGTTGCAGGGATGCAGAGCAGGTGTTTGGCTGCCCGAGCAAGTTGTGGATATCTCTCATTATTTTTCCACCACGCAAGTGGCCGAGCAGTGTCCAATTTACTTCTGTCCTGAAGATAATCTTTCATTTCGTCGCAAGAGGATCTTTGTGCGCTTGGCTCATCATGGTCATCCTTTGCACCATGTCCACAAAGAAGCATTGCTATCTCCTTCTCTTTTGCCGTTTTCAGTTTTTTTGCCAACGGGTCCTCATCATCCCCTGTCTGCTCTGCGCTGTCTCCTGAGAGGCTTAGCCTTTGTGCAAGTTTTACGACTTCAGAATAGGTTTCTCATCACTAAGAAAAGGTAGCTGTTTGAAGCGCGGGTCCAGTACTGCAGCTAAAATGTACAGGCTGCTTGTCATCACAACTCGGTCTTTGAGTTTCCATCGACTATCTATTTCCTGCACAAACCAAAAAGTTTCATCTTCTTTGTTGGACTATCGTTTTCTATGCAGCAAGATTACATTTTTTTAGATTCTCAAGCATTGGGAAGGCCGCAGACAGGGATGTGTTAGTCTCCTCCGACAACAGCTCGGTCAGTGTAATTATGGGCTTAAGAACGTCTGTGATGTCTTCAGCCATATTCCACTGCTCTGTTGTCATGTCCAAAGTGTTGCTGTCACTCCTCTTAGTGTAATTGGGGTCCGATAAACGGCGGTGATGGGCCAGCGCTGCTCCAACAGTCGCTTCAACATAAAGCAGGTGGAGATCCACATCCTGGATGAGTTCGTGCTCAGGAGCTTTTTGCTGCACCTGTTTCTCTTTGAGACCCGTTTTTGCTTTGTGTCCCTTTTTGAAGTGCCCAACAAGACGGCGCGCCACAGCCACCGTGCGCGACACCGGGTCTTCTTTTAAGGCAGCATTTACGCACAGCTGCAGGGTGTGGCCTGCACACCTAACCAACTCCATGTCTGGCCACTGAACGGATCCCTTCAGTAATTCCACCGAGAGGACCATGTTGGCAGCGTTGTCTGTTACCACTGACACCCGTTTCTCTGGTGGAATGTGGTGATCTGGATGGCTGTTTCCAGTGTTTACTATGAGCTCTTACACCCCCTTGAGGAAGTGGGCCTGCTAGACCATTCTAACAGCCTTCATCAGTTTTGCGCACAGTATGTCTTTCTGCCACGCCTCCAGACAGATCTTGAGGACTTTACAGACAGTTGGGATAGCCATCCCCTACACTGAAAAAAAACGTCTTTGATTTTAGTTGATTCGAATGTGTACATCGGTTCCACACAGATGAAATGCATACAATTAACACAATTTAAATTATTTGAAATTAAGTGAGTTTTTTGTTCAAACACAAATAATTAAAATAAGTAAACTCAACACAATTTTATTGATTAAAGCTAACATAATATCTTTGAGCAAATTTTATAGAAACATTTTTGTAGCTTTTAAGAGATTTTTTCTTGTATCCTATACCTGAATAACTACTTGATATTTAACGTGTTATTTTGATGATTATGTTACTGAAACATTTTATGTACAAGATGCTAATTAATCTTTTCATGTCAGGACAACATGAAATTCGGAAGACATCTATCTTTGTCTTTGTATATAAAAAGTAAAGAAAGAAAATGCATGGGTCTTTCACACGATAAAAGCAAAAACCACATTGCCCTGGAGAAACCAAATTCTTTCAATGGAGGAAGTAGATATTAGGGGTCGACCGATCTTTTGTGTTTTTTACATAATCGGCATCGGCCGATATTCAAGTACATAAAGCCGATTAATAGGCAGGCGCGTGCGCGGGCAGCATAGTGTTGTTGTTGTGGAACCGCGGTAAAGATAGTTTTATATTTGCACATTCGCCAGCTCCCGGGATACGGCACAGCGGTTCTCTTAATACATCCATGGGCTGACTGCGGAGTCGGAAAAACGGATAGAAAATACTGTAGCGCTCGCTAAACAGAGTAGTTATGGACCAACGTAAACGTGCAACACCCCGAGCTGCACTAACTATAACATACTGGTAGATAGGAAATACTGTAGCGCTCGGTAAACAGAGTAGTTATGGACCAACGTAAACGTGCATCACCCCGAGCTGCACTAACTATAACATAGATAGAAAATACTGAAGCGCTCGGTAAACAGAGTAGTTATGGACCAACGTAAACGTGCAACACCCCGAGCTGCACTAACTATAACATAGATAGAAAATACTGTAGCGCTCGGTAAACAGAGTAGTTATGGACCAACGTAAACGTGCAACACCCCGAGCTGCACTAACTATAACATAGATTACAGATTGGTGTTTTAATTGCTTTTTCAAATGTTTAAATACTCATCCCAAAATGCATCAGTACACTCATCAAAGTATATTCTAAGAGCCGCAATAAATGATTTATTTAAATGTTTTCGGTGTTGTAATTAAATGCTGCTTAGTGCACTTAGATATTTTTTTATTGAAAAGTTCATTTATCAAAGTTTTTCTTGTTACCTCTTGCTTTTATTCAATATAATGTATTATATATTTTTTATTAAACGTTTTTGTTGAAAAATTCTCTGTCTTTATTCTTAGGTAATTATTAGTGTTACATTTTATCTTGCAAATAGAGGTTAAAAACCAGCACATATCGGCCTAAATAAATCGGCCATAATAATCAACCATCGGCCGACCTGGATTTCAAAAAATCGGCATCGGCCTAAGAAAACCATAATTGGTCGACCTCTAGTAGATATACCATACAAAGCTTTTTTGTGGTGCAGTATGCCCATCACATGGAACCGTTTTAAGGATTTAAAGGTATTTGCATTAACAAAGAAGGGAAAAAGCCGTACAGTCATTGCAAAAATAAACTGTATTGATTCAAATACTTCAGATGAAACACCTTACAGTCAAACGAACTGCCCACAAGCAGTACTTTTAGCAGTACACGTAACAGTGTAAAATGCTGTAAAGTTTATCATGCACCGAAAACAAAAACATAAGTGACAAGATAACAAATGGAATGATGCATAATAACAATTATCTTAACAATTTACACACTTTTCTCCCCAACAAAATATTTAACAAATGTTAATGAGATGGGCATGATTCTTACTTCACTGACTTCAAAGAGGGCAGGTCATCTGGTCATGAAATCATTTACCATCGGTGCATTTTGGACCACCTCATGCAAATACCTGTATGCAAATATCTTCTCCATTTTCATCTTCACTGCCTCTCTGTTGTTCTTCTTCACATCAGACAACAATGATTTCCGCATATTCTCGAGGCTCTCTTCGGTCTCACCTGAGGGATAGGTAGGACAAAAGTTTACTTCTGCTCTCTTTGGATTTTTAATGCCGTAAGCTGCACTTGACTTCACTGAAGGTTTGAGCTTCAAGCTGTTTACTGTCACCTCCGGACATCCCAATCTTCTAAGCCGAGTGCGGTAGTTTGCAAGTTTGTATTTCACACTGGTTTTCCATCCAGCACAACCGGTGAAGGAACCAGACTCCGTTAAACATGGATGTTT